>OZ010594.1:13918886-14111386 GCA_963932145.1 Acanthosepion lycidas
AATGAATGGAGACGTATAGAGAGGAAGAGAAATGAATGGAGACGTATAGAGAGGAAGAGAAATGAATGGAGACGTATAGAGAGGAAGAGAAATGAATGGAGACGTATAGAGAGGAAGAGAAATGAATGGAGACGTATAGAGAGGAAGAGAAATGAATGGAGACGTATAGAGAGGAAGAGAAATGAATGGAGACGTATAGAGAGGAAGAGAAATGAATGGAGACGTATAGAGAGGAAGAGAAATGAATGGAGACGTATAGAGAGGAAGAGAAATGAATGGAGACGTATAGAGAGGAAGAGAAATGAATGGAGACGTAGAGAGGAAGAGAAAAATGGTTGAAGAGGGAGAGAGAGATAAATGAAGGAATAGAGAGGAAGAGAAATGAATGGAGACGTAGAGAGAGGAAGAGAAAAATGGTTGAAGAGGGAGAGAGAGATAAATGAAGGAATAGAGAGGAAGAGATGAATGAGTGGAAAGTTTGCATTTGACACAAGAGTATAAATGTTGGCTAGAAGTTTTTTGCTGTTTTTACTGCTATCGTTTTGCATGATTTTCTTTTGTTGCATCTCTTTTTTCCTCTTAAGTCAGTTTTTTTGTTTTGTTTTGTTTTTTTTTAATTTCTGTCAATTGCAACTTTGAGTCTGTGATATCCGTCATGTTTTAGAACTTTACATTCACATAAATTTCATCTTGTTTGTTAAACTTATGTTTTTGCTTTTCTAACCTCCAGCTTACTTTATATATCTGTTATACTTGTTAACATTCTTTAGATACTAAACCAAATCCCTTATGCAGTTCATATGCAGGTAGATTGCTGCCATGAACAGGGTACAACAACAAAAACATTTTCAGCATAACAACCAAGATGAGAATGCTAGTTGGGATGCAAATACATGATAATGATTATTTGTCATCTCAAAAATTCAGACAGGTTTGATTTTTGTATTGGGAAAATCTCTTTTGTTGTCATTTGGCAATTAAGATCAACTTGATAATCTTTTTTAGTTCCTTTTGTCACTAAACAACACTTCATTCTTTGCTAATTAGCTAGCAACATATTTTTTTTAATTTTTTCTTTTATCTTTCGGATAAAGACAAACAAGGAACTTATTAGATGGCTTGATAAACAACAATTGTCTGTGTCATTCAATGAACGGAAGACATTTTATAATTTATATTTAGCATGTCCTGCTGTCTGTATAAAGATAGAATGTGAAAGATTTTCTCTTTCGCTAAATGATTAAGATTAAACAGATTAATACAAATTATTATAAGAATTAGTGAATTAAAAGAGACTGAAAACATTTTCTGCTAGACAACATTGAGCACTACTCTGTTCTTATTACTATTATTTTATTACTAGTTTTATTCCATCTTATTATTGTTGCTTTTTATCCCAACACTCTGGCTCTATACATTCTTCATTATTGACATTATTGCCAGTTTTGTTCCATCTTATTATTGTTGCTTTTTGTCCCAACACTCTGGCACTATACACTCTTCATTATTACTATTATTTTATTACTAGTTTTATTCCATCTTATTATTGTTGCTTTTTATCCCAACACTCTGGCACTATACACTCTTCATTATTACTATTATTTTATTACTAGTTTTATTCCATCTTATTATTGTTGCTTTTTATCCCAACACTCTGGCTCTATACACTCTTCATTATTACTATTATTTTATTACTAGTTTTATTCCATCTTATTAATGTTGCTTCTTATACCAACACTTTGGCTCTATACATTCTTCATTATTGACATTATTGCCAGTTTTGTTCCATCTTATTATTGTTGCTTTTTGTCCCAACACTTTGGCACTATACATTCTTCATTATTACTATTATTTTATTACTAGGTCTATTCCATCTTATTATTGTTGCTTTTTATTCCAACACTCTGGCTCTATACACTCTTCATTATTACTATTATTTTATTACTAGTTTTATTCCATCTTATTATTGTTGCTTTTTATTCCAACACTCTGGCTCTATACATTCTTCATTATTGATATTATTGCCAGTTTTTTTCCATCTTATTATTGTTGCTTTTTATCCCAACACTCTGGCTCTATACACTCTTCATTATTACTTTTATTTTATTACTAGTTTTATTCCATTTTATTATTTTTGCATTTTATCCCAATACTCTGGCTCTATACACTCTTCATTATTACTTTTATTTTATTACTAGTTTTATTCCATCTTATTATTTTTGCTTTTTATCCCAACACTCTGGCTCTATACACTCTTCATTATTACTGTTATTTTATTATTAGTTTTACTGCATTTCATTATTGTTGCTTCTTATTCAAGCCCTGTGGGTTAGTCTAATTTTCCACTACAAAAATGAAAAAAAAAAAAGAAAGATACCAAAATGACTACTTGTCATTTACTTAAGTGAAATTTTTTTCTTTTCTTTTAGTTACCGGAAGTTCCTTTCAATGAGTCATTGAGTTGTACGTTGTTTTATGGAGCTGTTTCTATTTTGATTTAATGAAGGAAATGGTTTTATGTAAGAAGATATTCGTTTATTCAACAAGAAGCATATTATTTGGACAATAAACTTTAATCAATCACTGACCAATTATAAAGGAACCCCATCATTGATATGAGCTTGTGTGCTCAGCTTGTTAACCAATGCCTTATGTTGAATTATTCAAACCTTATTTTACATCTTTCTTTTTCTCTTCTTTTATGACATCTTCCTGTCTTTTGCTGTTCTAAGTAATTCTTTTTTCTTTTCTTTTTTTACCCTTTTTCTGCTTCTATTCAAATAAACTAGTTAAATAGGTTACACTGTATTTACCCTTTTCTTCCTTTGTCTTCTATCTGTCCTCTGTTATCTTTCTTAACTACAAAATCATTGAAAAAAAAAAAAACTCGTATATATATATATATATATATCTATATATATATAACAGCTGTATTTGTCTGTCACTTTACATTAATAACTGATCATCTCTCTCTCTTTTTCTACTTCACAATACATTTCTATAGCAAAATCATTTCTAGTGCATCTGTACAGTAAAATAATTATCTATATGTTTCTTATAAATTATCTATTTCATACATTGTATAAGAATAGATCAGTACATGGTACATTTTATTTGTGTTAAATACAAACTACCAAATAACAGATTTTGACTTTCACTCACTGGTATGCTTAAAATTTAATGACGTTATTACAAAATCTTGTATACTTTTCTGTTGATAATGCTTGCTTTAATATCTGGTCATTGTTAATCTCTTTTCCTGGATTATTAATACACAAATTCAGATTGAGTGCCAAAATTTGCTGAAAGAAAATTCACTGCTTAATTCTGTAATGTCCTTTTTATCCCTCATCAACAAAAATATTGAATTTGCTGCAGTAGGTGCATGTTAATGCATGTTTTGGAGTGTGTGATGCCTCGGCACTAGAGTTCTTGTTCAAATTGATCAAAAACATATATTCAGCTGGCAATAAATAACATAATTTAAGAAAGTATCTTTTGGTCTATACATATTTCATCTTAGTGTTTACCTATGTATGGGGAAAAAATTGCACCCTGAAGATGACAATTTGAAATTGCCAAAAGTACTTGGCAAGTGTTTTCCATCTGACAACAACTTGAATAAAACTTGTTATTGAAGGAATTGATAGTAAGTTAATGTCTCATTAAGTCTTGTTAGCGAAGTGATTTCGCCATGAACCACATTAATGTTGCTATTTAATTCTTTGTATAAATTGTTTCTTTATGATATAAAATATAAACTGCACACTCTAAGATTATATATATAATATATATATATATATATATATATATATATATATATATATATATATTCCTAAGCATAGATTAAATGTAGTCCAAAGCTTAAAGTATAGGGCATGCAGTGAGGATTGAACTCACTATTCAGTCATAATCTAGTGAAACAAGTTTATTAACCATTACACCATGTTGAAGGGCCCTTTTTGTTTTTATATAATGGAGTAAAAAGAGAAAATATGCTAGTATGCATGAAAAAGAAAGATATGAAGATGTTAGGAACTGTGTGGGTGATGCACATGCATGGGCATGAAAGTTCAGTCACTAAGGGGAAAGATATCCCCATGTTTGGGGACAAGATCCTGGCAGTGTTGTCACTAAAGCATGCTGTGAGTAAAAGACATTAGAGAATGAAGACATGATGTTTCCCGATTTTATAGGTGCTTAACAGCACCCTTTAACAACTTCTTGGCAAATGTGGCAAAGCTATGTGGGGGTAACACACAAGTTCCAAAAATGGCTAAAGTCAACTGAGAGTAGCTGTAAAGTGAGTGGGTAATGATATGGAAAAGCACAAACAAATTTTTCTCTTTTTTTCTTATTATTTTTAATGATATATCTCTTCAGGATGGAAGATGTGGAGAGCCATGATTACCTATACATTTCCTTACTATGACTTTTGTGGAAAGATAGCAGAGATGTTTCCCATTGCTTTCTTTATGGTTCTGAATTCAGAGTATTCTTTCATTTAGACTGGCTGCCATCCAAGGCTTTAGAGTTCCATCTACTGTGAGGGTGCATATCTATACAGTATTCAAATAAAGCCAGCATGAGAATCCAAACATGATTCCAGTTTCATCTCCCCTCCATACTACAAGCATTTGCCGTATCTATGTCATCATTAACCGTTTTGTCATTTTTTTATATATATATTTGCTTAACAAATCCCTCTTTGTATCAGACGGTTTCAACAGCAAGTAAAATAATAGGATTTGAAAAAAAAAAAAAAAAAAAAAAAAACATCCACTGCAAAGATTGAGATGAAAGCTTTTTATTCAAGTTTAACTCTGTGTGGGGAAAAAAAAAAAAAAAAAAAAAAAAGAAATGAGGTTGAAAATCCTTTGGACTCAAATATGTTGTATTGGTTGTTTTTTTGTTTTTTTTTGTTTTTTTTTTTTAATTTCTCTGCTTTTGATTTGCTCTGTAATTGTTTCTCTTAACAAAAGCCTGGAAGATTGCAAATCTCCTTTTTCTTCTTTGCAGGTTATGAAAAAGAAGAGAGTCCCTGCCATTGGGTGCCCAAGCGATTTAAAAATGTGATGGCACTGAGGGAACAAGCCCTTGTAAAAGCACAAAAAATGTGGGCTGACTATTTATTTGTGAGTATTTACTATCCTCTTCTACCTTTTAACATGTCTTTCATTTGTGGCCTTCTCGAAATGAACAATAGATATTCCACCATTTTTTTTACCCTTTTAATTACAAAGACTAAGTAAATATTATGTATATGGTGCTCCTGCTACATATTTAGAGATTTTTGATAAAATCCAAAGAAGAATCTGCAATGTTATATGTCCTGACCTGGCATCTCACCTTCAATCACTTTCCCACTGCCATTATGTAGCTTTCCTGTGCTTTTACTACAAGTATTTTCATGGACATTGTCCTGATGAGATTTCCTTCTTGTTGCCTTGACAGCATAAATTTAAGCGAAACTACTAGATCGACAACTACATTTCACCGTTTCGCTAGCTAGATGCAAGCATACATTCTAGTAGTTTTTTTATTCACAATTCTAGCCTGTAGAAATCCCTTCTGATTTCTTGCTTCCCTGCCACTTTCAAAAATTTAAATGCAATGCCAATCATTATCTTCTGTCTTCCTCAAACCTGTTCTTTTATTGTCCTTTCTCCTTACTAAAGTCTTCTCATTCCCTTTCACACCCAGTAACTCCTTGCATAATATATACACACATAATCAATCATCATCCCTGCCCCCTGACTTTTGTAACCATAGGGGGAATTCAAATGTGGAAGCTATATTGAATTTTCTCCACAATGATCAACGGCAGCCATCAGTAATTCTGGTATAGTCATACCTGTCCATTGTTTGACATTGTTCAACCAATTTTTGTGTTGGTGTCTTCTCCTACATCCACCTTCAATGGTGCCTTGCATGATGGTCTTGCACAGGCTGTCATGCCTTATAATGTGTCCAAATCACACCATTTTTCTCCATTTGACAGTGGTGAGAAGTGGTTCCTGGTTTCCCACAAAACTTTCAACTCTTTTCCACACAAACTTATTAATTTTATCTTCCCAAAAGAAGATGCAAAGGAGTTTTCTCATGCATTTGTTCTCAAACGCTTGTATCCTCTCTGTTTCTGCCAACAGTGTCCACATTTCACATCACATTGTGTGTGTGTGTATGTATATATATATATATATATATATATATATATATATATATACATACATACACATGGTCCAAAAAAAACAACAAAAACATTCTGTTAATGGTGCTATGGTAGCAGAGCTTCTGTTGTAAATACACACTTTCATTGTTTATAGCAGAGCTTGAAAGGAAAGTTTGTAGAGTGCAGTCTCCCCACATGACAGACGTTCTATCAGTGACCATGGCTTGTGGAACAAGTTTTGGTGAAGTACAAAATTCTTCAGGTCAAACAATCACCATATTCCCTAGATCTTGCCCCTTGTGACTTTTTCCTCCTCAAAAATGAAATCCACTTGAAAGGAACACGGTTTCAAGATGTTAAGGAAATCCAAGACATGTGCACTCTATTCTAGAAAAGGAGTTCCAGTAATATTTCCATCAATGGAAATGATGCTGGATAAAGTGTGTGGCTTCAGAAGGGCATTATTTTGAAGGATATTAAATGCCAAATTGATGTTATAGTTTTCTCTTTATAGCACTAGTCTCGATACATTTTAATCAGATCTTGTGTATGCGCACAAACGCACGCACACACACACACATATATATATATATATATATATATATATATATATAATTATTTATTTTAAAAAATTTATAACATAAATATGTTATAAAATCACTACAAAAATAGCCATTTTGTTTCAACACCCTCGGTGTCTTATCAAGTGATGACGTTGAATGTGATTTTTACATTCAACGTCATCACTTGATAAGACACCAAGGGTGTTGAAACAAAATGGCTATTTTTGTAGTGATTTTATAACATATTTATGTTATAAATTTTTTTTAAATAAATAATTATGTCTGCTCTACTTTGTATTGAGCACTCTTTTAAGAATAGTAATTGTTGGTTATTGGAATTCATTCCACATGCACCAATCATATACTTGGGTATATATATATATATATATATATATATATATATATATATATATATATATATATAGGAGAGAGCTTTGGAAGAAAGGTTCATTCTCCCATTTGTATTTCCCTCCTTATGGGGGTATTTATTCTCTATCCATGATATAAAAACATTGTATTTCACTTGACAGAGCAGAATGGCTCAAAGGAACATTTGTTTGCAGAAAAACTTTTATACTACAAAGACATACACAAAACTGTATATACATATATTTACATGTGTCCCACACAGAGAATAATATATCACATATATCTATACAGTAAGCTGAGTGTAAGGAGAAATTAAAAAAAAGAAAAGGTCTTAAATATCATATGTAAATTTTTCTTGGTTTCTGGAGAAGCCATATTTAGGACTCCAGATTCTAATGAGTTGAATTCATCTCCTATGTCTCAGGCAAGGACATATCCCATGAATGGGAAACACGGAGTCTTGAGTTTTCCCAAATTGAGGACTGTGAGCTGGAGTTTCTTTCAATATCTGGGAAAGATATATTCCCAAAGGGAATTGTAAGCTGCAGCCATTTGGCCCAGGCTAAAAATGCAACTGCTTAGTTTGGCCACTCTCATCACTATATGAAGTGACATCACATGACCCACTTTCTGTATCCCAACATTATATATATATATATATATATATATATATATATATATTCGGTGCTTATTGGAAAGTGCTCAATATCAGTGATAGAGCTAACATATTTAGCTGAATGGATTTGAGTTTGTGACCATTGGTTTCACACTTACGCGATCCTCAGATAAACTGATTTATTTTTTAAGATTTGAGACGATTTATATCAGTTTTTGTTTGATTGTTTGGTGTTGATTCTCAAAAAAAAAATTGCTAATACAAAAAAGTAAATAAATAAAAATATTATTCTTATAATCTAAAATATGTTTTGTCTTTAAATAATCCGCAAAATGTTGATAAACCATAAAAAACAAAATCAATTTTGCTTGTTTGGATGGAGGGGCATCAAAATCCCTAAATATTTTTTATCATTATTATTACTTTGTATCTTTCCCCACTTGCATTCATTTTTTTTTTTTTATATATATCTTCCTTATCACTCCAAACAGTATAAGTGTATCAATTTTCCTGACACTGGGTCATTGCATCATCTGTATGTCATTGCACGCGTTTCTCATCACACTGCAATTGTTTTGCATTTTGAAAATTCAAACTTCAACTTCTTCATCCTTCTAAAAAGCAGCTTCCTGTTGTTTTTGTTTGGGTGGGATTTAACCGAAATCTTAACAGATTTGCCATTGCGGTCTCTGTTTCTGGCATCTCAACTTGCGATGCTGACCAAAAGACAAAATAGAGAAATGAAGCAAGTGCTTTGTTGAGTTAATTTACCTCCCACCACCGCTCACAAAACAGACCTAAAAAAAGAGTGTCAGATGGGCGGCTTTTGCTGTGGAAAAACAAAAATAAAATCAACTTTTTTTTTTTTGTATTTCAAGAAACTTGGCCTACTTTTAGCTTTTTTTTTTTTTTTTATTTTATCCTTGTATCTCTTGTTAGAGTTTTATAAATAAAAAAGCAACTTCAGCTTTATTCTTTAGTATGTCTTTTGCAAATATGAGAAATGCTTCAGATGGTTGAATGATGAGGCTTTGTACTCTGCTAGGTCTCTGTTGGGCAGCAAATATATCCAAGCATACAAATATATCATATCCTACCAATGTAATTCAGTATTGCATAAGTGGGATTTATTAAACAATATTTTTTAAATAATTTCATCCCTAAGCAAGGTGATAAAACCATTAAGGCATAAGAGGTTACAGAGTGTAAAAGAAATGGTGAGGATAATAAAAGAACAGCTTTCAAGGTGACAGAAGCTAATGATTGACATTGCATTTTAATTTTTGAAGATCGTAGTTATAATTATGATTACAACTAGCAATTTCCACAGTGAAATTATGAGACCTAACTGCCAATCTAGTACTGCACTTAAATTTATGACCAACAAAGAAACCTCATCATAACAATTATTGTGAAAATATTTTCAAAGAGGAAAAGCAGAGCTACGCTATGGCAGTGGGAAAGTGACTGAAGCCAAGATGCTAGGTCAGTCACTCTCATGATTACGTTCATAGTATCACAGCAAGTACTAAAACATATATAGAAAGGAATCAGAGGCAAAATTTCCATTGTACATTTAACATGGGAATAGATAGTGACTATAATTAGAAGAAAAAGAATGGTTTGCAAAGACGTTTGTAGCTGTTTTCAGTAGTTGGCATTTGAACACATGACTGAAATTTATGAAATTTATATATACTGGAATTTTTTTTTGTGACACAATGCATATAGAAATCCTTACAGTATTTAGTATTGTTAAAGTTATTGTGAACATTTTTTGTCAAGATTTACAAACTCTACATTTCATTCAGTTTGGCAAACCAATCGATAAAATTTGAATAAGCTGACTTGTTTGGAAAAATACTCCGACTAAAACCATACTTCATGGTTTAATAATTTCTTTAACTCAATTTAATTTTATAGGACTTCATTGTAAACAATATTTTTTTAACAGTGAAGAATAAATTCTTAGAACTTCTTACTCTTGAGCATGCAACATACAACTGGCTATGCGTAAATATTTCTTTCTGGAGCCAAACTCCAAACTTGTAGGGAAATATTCTCCCTCACAACACTAAGTTTTGGAATTTTGTGAAAATTAAAATACATTTGATACAACCTTTTATATATATATATATATATATATATATATATATTAGTTGGATTGATGTGAGTTTGTGACCCTGGGTTTCACACTATCTGTGATCATCAGACAAACTGATTAATTTTTGAAATTTTGAATTTCAGCGTTTTATGGTAGTGGAACGAAAAATTGTCATCGGAACGCCACTCATACATACGCAGACATACATACACACAAGTTCATGCATTGCAGCTCACACAAACATAAACATATGAACAGTGTGGGACTAGGCATATATGCGCATCCATGTGTTGTTGCGTACATACGTACACAATTGGTTGCTGTATTCAATGTTGGTTTATGTAGCAAACATCTTTCCAAGTCGCAGTGTCAATGCACAGACAGTTTGTCTATTTTGTTTGCGGAATAATGTTTTCTTGCACACACACAAACACACACATATATATATATATATATATATATATATATATATATGTATGCATGCGCATTCACACACCTTCTATTCATCTGAGTTTTTTTCTTATCTTAAGATGGGGTCTGTGTAAGACTATAGTAGGTAAAATTGTTATTATTTTTTAATGCTGTTTTGTTGTTATTTTAAAGCCAGTTATTTACTTGTTCTTGGCAATTGCACTTATGTAAATGGTAGAAACTTCAATTTACAATACATATTTAGTATTTATGTAGTGGTATTAATTTTGTGGGGGGAGGAGTATAATTGTGGACTTATGCGGTAATGGTAATTGTGGCAAATAATGGTAAATAAATCCCAAATTGCAAAACTTAATTAGTTTGTCTAATGATCGCAGAGAGCATGAAATCCAGGGTCACAAACTCACATCAATCCAACTAAATATGTTAGTTATCTCTGATATTGAGTGCTTTCCAATAAGTACCATGCATATATAAGAAATATATACAAACATTGCACACACATACACACATATATATATATATATATATATATATATATATATATATATATGTGTGTGTGCAGGTATGTAGAAAAATAGGAAAGAACACATTAGGTAAATAATCCAGGGTTCATTAGTATTTTTGTTTTTATTTTTAAAAAACACTGCTCCATACAGAAGTAGAAATTAGATTATAAGAGTTCTCATGTTTCAAAACCATCAATATAATTATTAAAATTAAATTGAATTAAAGTAAAAAGCCCTGTTTCATTCTCAAGCGAAAATTTAGGATTCAAAATCCTAAATTTTTGCTTGAGGATGAAACAGAGCTTGTTACTTTAATTTAATTTAATTTTAATAATTATATTGATGGTTTCATCTCTCGTTTTTGAAACATGAGAACTCTTATGTAGCGAAGGAATCATATATTTAAAAAATATATATATATATATAATCTGCTATGTGTTGTGTCCCTTTGGAATTTTGGTGATCATGGCTCTCCACAATGTCCTGTCTCTTGTAGCTCTTAATAAATTTTGTCTTTTTTTTTTTTTTTTTTTTTTTAATCTTATCCAAACCCTGTTGAAGAGTGAAGTTAGTTATAATAAAAGTGGTGTCATGTGAAGATACTGCATCTTATTGTGGGCATATTTATCAATGTTTGTCAAGTTAATTTCTATTAGGAAAGCAATTCCTAATTCCTAAGCCAATTTTTTTTTTTAAGGGATTCGATTCTTCCACTGTTATCATTTAATCCCTGTGTGTCTCTAATCAGAAAATCTTTCATTATTAGCCTAGTTTTCATTTTCGGGTATAATTTAATTAAGCAACAGAAAATTTCTGTTTAAGTAGCCATTTCCTCTTTAGTCATTTTTTTTTTTTTTTTTTTTTTTGTTTCTTTGAATACTGGACAGGAGAAAATTAAATGCAGTGATTAAAGACATTTGATTTTTGTGAAGTAAAATTTGTCTGAATTTTCAAGAAGTGGAACAAAAGTAAATATTTATGAGAACTACTTGAAAAAGAAACAAAAATTATTTTCTGCTTCTTCATTCATCCACATTTTTCTAGATTCAGTTTAGAAAATTGAGAATTTCCTTTGGGGTTTTTTTATATAATTGACATTATTAAAATATTTGGGTTCACAAATCTTTTTCCTCAAAACTTTTTAAATGAAAGTTATTTGATTTTACGGAAAAGGATATCCTGTCTGACTAAATATTTTTACATAAATGGACCAAGACTCAAATGGTAACAAGGACATTATACATTGGTATGTCAATAATTCCATAGCCTGATAATTAAGAAAAGGAAAAGTAAGCATTTATTTTACAATATAACCTACTTCTTTGTTAATACACTTAACCCAATGCTTATCCATTAATCCTTTATATAAGTACATCAATAAATCTGTAGCCTAATGACTAAAAAAAAGTATTTATTTTCTCCCTTGTCAATGCACTTAATTAAGTGATTAGTATGTAGGCTGACCAGCAAGTCTACAGATTAATGATAAAAAAAGCATTTATTTGATAATATAAGCTCCTTCCTTGTCAATGCACTTAAACCCAATGCTTTTCTGTTAATCACATATGTAGGTACATCAATAAATCTGTAGCCTAATAATAAAAAAACACATTTTACACATATATTTTTCAGTGTAATCATCATCTTAATGTAATGCATATCCATTAATTATATTTTACTACATCAATAAGTATGTAACCTTATTAAAGAAAGTTATTTCACACAAATTTATTTTTCAACAATCTCTTTCCTTGTCAATGCACTTAATCCTATGCCTCTCTATTAATGCCATTAATCAGATATTATATACTGAACATTTCATAACTAAATTCAAATAAATAATTTTTCTTAAAATATTTTGGAACAGGTTGTGCATGCCTGGAGAATACCAAGTAAACTTTGGCTTAATATGTCAAACTTCACAAAGAATCTGTGCCTTAAAATTGTCTTGAAAATGCAATATACCATTCTAAAGAATTTGTTTTTATACTTATTTGATAGAATTTAATTTTACTTTATTTATATTAATAAAATTTGAAGATTTCAAATGTATTCCATGTTCAAATTCCTCAAACTTTTAGGCAGCAACTTGTCTGTGAGAATATATATATATATATATATATATATATATATATATATATATATATATAAAAATAAAACAAAAATATATTTATAGCAACATTACCAACTATTAACACATGTTTAAAAAACTACATTACATCATTTTTCTACAGATCCATTATTTATGAACCTAACTTCTCTCTTTCAAATACATAAAAATCTATAGATATACTCTAATAAAAAATTGTTCAAAATAACCTGCAGCATCTCACTAACCTTTACATACTTTAACACCTAGAATGTTTTCTTACACATACTTGAATATTATCTGTTACTTCCTTACATATCCAATCAAAACATCCTACTGCATCTTACTTTTACACCCTTTAACATTGAGAATGTTTGCTATACATATTTAAATATTAGCTATTACTTCAATACATGTGACATGTATTAGGTTGGTGCAAAAATAATGACGTAATAATGTCGTTTTTTGACGTCAAAAAACGACATTATTACTTCATTATTTTTGCACCAACCTAATATCTAAGCAATGAAATAACCCAACACAATATACAATTAATCTGCATCTCTTTGCTTCTAATCATTTTTTATTATTTCTATCTTGATCTCTGACAAAGCCTTAATAAAGTGAAACATGTTAGATTAAGATCTGTTTCCTTCTTGTTCATTTTCCTATCATATATATATATTAGTTTCTTTCATGTTTGAATTTAAACTTATCATCACTCAATGTCCGCTTTTATATTTGCATGCTCAATATCAAGGATAGAGTGTAATGTGTATGTGAATATTTTTTCATCCTCTGATGCAAAAAAATATGGATGAATTGAAACAAATTAATTTTCTACTAGTTTAAATATTTTTTTCTCAAAAGTAAATGAGTTGCTCCTCACTCTAACCAGTAGGTTATAAATAGGTGCCTCCAAAGAAAAACAATACCGAAGGTTTAAAATACATTTTTAAAAATGAAAAGTCTTTCTTAAAGCTTTTATTTTAGTTTTAATTTCAAGCTAATAGATTAAATTTAATAGTTGAAGTAAGCAAAATACTTTACTATATTTCCATCTGAATTTAAATAGATTGGAATGATTTTTTTATTATCAGTAAAAAATTGCTAAAATCATCCATTTTGACAAATCTGTCAACACAACGTAATTCTCTTTAAAAATCTTTCAAAAATAAAATATACTTTTCTGAAACATTATTTGAGGAAGTTTAGCTGTTTTAAAGTTTCATTAATCTAATTTGAAACAAATATTGCTGGATTTTCTGCAATATTTTAAACTAAAAGTATTTTTTGTGTTTTATGAGGTGTTGATAACTTTCTCCGTAGACTTATGTTTGGGAATTTTTTCTAAATGGGACATACCTGTAACAATTCCTTGACAACTATAATATAAGCACTTTTTTATATAATTGTTTTTAACTAGACAGTAATCTTAAATTTTTAAGAAAATATTCTAAGTAATTTAATATTTCATTGAATTTTGAATGCTTTGGCTTTATAGTTTAATTGATGATGCTTTTTGAGTAAAGTGTTAGGAAATTTTCAATAAATTTTAAATTTACTATAGTTACAGCTCTTGTTTCCTGATTGTCATGTCATGTTTGGACATCTATATTTACAAAAATCGTCACATTTATATACACATAATATGAATTAAAAATTCTTTTTAAAATATTGGGGCTCATTGAATTATCGTGAGCGTTTCCATTTATGATTAAATAACACTGTTTCATTTGACTGCTACAAATTAATACAGAATTTTAAAAGATTTAAGTTGAGAAATTATTCTAATTAAAATTAAGAGAAAAAAATGAAAACAATTCTTATAAAAATCGTTATTCATCAAAAAAAAAAAAAAAATGTGATTTCTTCAGACAAAAGTGTTCAATAATATATTTTATGCATAAAAACAGTTAAAAGCTTTTCTAATTAAATACTGTGTTTTATTGCATTTTCAATTTTATGATTCAGAGCATAATTTCAGTAACTGGGTATACTGATTGACCAAAAAAAATTCATGATTTAAATTCTCTAAGGGCTTGTCCTGATAACTAATCCCACCCCCACCACCAAAAAAAAAAATCTCTTGATATTTCATAAAATTAAATAAGTGGATCAGTGTTTTTCACCACAAAAAGACACTAAAATTTGCCATATTAATCTTGTGGTCACCAAATGATGCAAGGAAAACAAAAAATTTTTAAATTCTAAAAAGGATCTAAAAATATAATTTAATAATCAAAAAATTTTTTTTGTCTTTCCTCTTAATAATAACAAATATTTTGACAATAAAACTTTTTTTTTTTTTAAGTTTGAGGCCTTTTTTTTCATCATGTATGCTTATTTTTTTAGTGAATCTTTGTTGGTACTTAGCAATATTTCAGTCATCAGTTTTCAATTATGACAATTTTGAAAATTCCAGTATTGAAATGTTGCTGGTGAACCAACATTATAAAAAAAAAGGATCTTATTTCAACAAAATCTACATTAGATTAGATAAATTCTTTTTGGTTTTGTCCTAAGGATATTACAGTGTAACCCGGATATAAGAAAGATTTTCTCTGGTCCCAAATTAGAGCCTGTGTTAATGTATATATAATAGACCAAACCCGGATATAAGAGACTTCTTCTTCGGTCCCGACAACTCTCTTATATCCGGGCTACACTGTAATAATCTGCAAGACAAATATTTACAACATGACTTCCCAGAATGTGGCTGCTACTTTTAACTCCCCCGCCCTCGGCTCCCATATATACAAAGTGCCACTTCCTGGTCATCTCCCTTGGATCAGAGTGTCATATCTATGCTATGTGACTCATGTAGTATTTTAAAATTAATTCCACCAGGATGTTTTCTGATTGTATACATCCAGGTTTTGGGGTTCAGGATAGTATTCACTTGTTAATTTTATAAACCATGTTCACTTTCAGCTGCATCAAGTGATTCCATGTGTTACTATAGCAACGGAATATTACATTACAAAACAATAAGACCAGATTGCAAGAGCAATAAATAAAGTTGTATTATTTTAATTTATATCAATATATATATATATATATATATATATATATATATAGGTAAATAATATCAAAATCTTGTATAAGGCAAAGTGCAAAGAAAGACACAAAATTCTGGAGGCAGTTGTAATAAAAGAGAAGTAGCCAACATTAAATAAGGTATCTTTCTCTATATTGAAGTGGGATATAAAAAAAAGAAACATGAAAAATTTCCGTTTGACTGTTTCTATGACATCACCTTGAGTGACTTGAAATTGGTTCCATTAAATGTGACTATGACAGAATTAAAAAAAACTGTTGCATACACACAATCCTTGAAAATGAATGTAGCAACATTTAAAAGTACTCTGTGAAAATGAAGATAATATAAAATGAAAATAAATATCATCTTTAGTAAATTTACAGATAACATAAAACACCTAATTCAGAAATTAGAAAAATTAAATAAAAAAAAAATTTGATAGATAGAATCTCTCCTTATTATTTAACCAAACATGTTTGAGAGATTATTTTATATATATAACCAATGAAAACTACAGACAAATGTTCATTTTCTCCATCAAGACATTCATTTCTGTAGTTCACTGCTACCAGCAAGCAGAGATATTTCTTCTCCCGATGATGGCCATTCTGGCCGAAACTAGTCGAGGAATCTAAATGAAATAATAATAAAAACGAAAGAATATTAATCTACATCCCAGTGTGTCTGAAGATTTTAATTTTTTTATATTTTTTATTGTTCAATATATATATATATATATATATATATATATATATCTGAGATGAGGTATTATGTACACTATCTACATTATTCGGAGTATTGAACTCACACTCTTTGGGTCCTGTCACTGGATCTAACCAACGCCTTTATCCACTGTGCCATATGTTCTTGACATGTGGAACTAGAACAGCCTTCCCCAGTGATCAAAATAAAAGGTTCAGTTCGACATTCCAACCACCTGAAGAAGGCTGGAGCATATAACGGCCGAAACGTTGTAACAAAGATGAGGACAATAGTCCGAATAATGTAAATAGTGTGTATGTATATATATATATATATATATATAATTAAATTTATTATGACCATGTATTAAGAAATGATGGGCTTCTTTTTTTTTTTTCCTAGCAGTTTTTATTTTTGTCTGTTAAAAAAATCTACTGCTTCCAAGAAGTTCAAAATAATAAACATTTCTTATATAATATCTCATCAAATAGTAAATATTTTAAACTTTTTTTTGTCCATCAGATTATTTACCTGAATATTTTAAATTTATTTTGCAGTTACTGGATGCGGACATTGTGTTAGAAAATCCCAACACTCTTAACATATTGATCAGTCACAAAAAGTAAGTATTTCTCTTCTTTTTTTTTATCCTCTCCCCAGCTATTGTCCTCATGTCAAATGCATCATCCCATGTAATTGAGAACAAAATATTGGTTTCAGATTTGACTAGAATCTTTTCTATACACCTAGTTGGAATCATCTCTTTGCAGTTATTTTTAAACATAAATTGTAGACCTAGAAAGAAAGCTTTCCAAGATCAGTCATTTTGAATTGTTCATTTAATCTTGTTTTTACATTGATTAATATGGATTTTGGCAATTGGCAGCAATGAGTACATCATCAACTCAAACAAGCATATAATCAGTATTTTTATTTGAAGTGTTTTGTGTGTTAATTCAAATGTCTGCTAAGGAGCAGGAGACAACTTGACTAATTAAATATGTGCGTAAGACATTATTCCATATAATGACTTTTGTCTTTTTTTAATAATCGCCATAAAAGTTTGTCATTGTTTTTGTTGGTAATAAGATACCCTTCTGGCTGTTGGACATTATAAGTCTGCACTTTTTACATCCATTTGGTGGACAAATAAATTGTGTTGAATAGCTAATTGCATCAAAGTTTGTATAGATGATAAATGTATGGGAGGAGTAGTGGGAAATGAGTGCACTCATTCATTTACAGATTTGCAGGAATGCAATCAGCATAGGAATGGATACAAAAACGTCCCCCTCCCCAAATGTATAGATAAACCAAACTGATGCATACTGGGATTACTTCCTAGGCAAAAGATGAGACCAAGAATTGGTCTCACCTGCCATATTTTTGCTCTTTCTTGTCTTGAAGTCAGGACAATAAAATCACTTGACTGTATCCCTTTTGTGTGTGAACACCATTCTTACCTTGTGAACTTTTTGCCTTATTACTGTTGCTTTGCCTAGTTTTGTCACGTATATAGATTATTTGTTTAGTATTACTTTGCTCTGTTCTTTTTTCTTTCTTTTCTTATTGTTTGTTGGGCATTTAACTGTAGCCAATTATTCTACACAAAGTTTATCTGATGGTATATCTGCCCTGAGCCTAAAGCAATAACCAAAAAGATTTTAAAACTTAATCTTTTATACCAAAATAATGACTGATGTTCTGTATATTGCATCTGAAGTTCCCATTAATTTCATCATTGAACAAGCACAAAATTTGAACATCATTTTATAGCTTCATACATTTTTGGCAATGTTTAATCTTCATGCCCACAAAAACTATAAGAATTTGAAACTGATAGTAAAGGATGCTAACTCTTTACCATTCAAAGCTCAATTTGGAGGACTCTGATTGGCTAACTACTGTCCAATCAGGATCACATGGTAAATTCAAACCTGGTATCTCCTCCTTTTGTAAAGTAATAGATGTAGTGACCTCACATTTATTGGAGCCATCCTTTCTGATCTTAATGGAGTCCAGAAGCCACAAATCCCATGTGTTCCTTGGGCACTCTTCTAGCAGTTAAGTCTACAAATATAACTTATATTTGCAAGCCTTTTACCTATTTGTGCATCATACACCTCTTTCTACATTAAACCTTTGAATTTAATAGTCATGTTGGTTTCCTCTCTTCTCCAAATGTCCCTGTCTTTGAGGAATCTATCTACACCCTAGGAAAAAAGAAAGAAAATAATTAGAATTTTAATAAAACCCAAACATATGAAAATAGATTTATACATTTTCTTTATTCTTGAGAATTGACAACAAAGATGTTAAACACTATTTATTTATTTATTAGACTAAATAAAAAAAAACTTGCTTTCATAGTTATTTATAAAAATGGTAAATAATAAATATTGAATTGTAGTTGGTTTTAATGTAAATATTTTTCTAATTTTCTTTATAAAATGGTTAATAATAAATATCGCATTGTAATCGTTCACATATTTTTTTTTATAATTGTGTAAATAAACATTGACAAGGGAGTCAAAAGTGTATGCAAAATAGTGGTGTCAAGTGAATAACCACCTGTTTGACAGACTGCCAGTTTTTAGTTTGCTTTTAAGAAAAAAAGTGTTTAAAATATTTCACTTACCTATAGAAAAGGGGGGATAAATCGTATAGTTTTTTTTATTATTTCCCCTGAATGCTTTTTAAATATTTATTCAGTTGAAAAATATGACTTTTTTTTTCTTCTTTTTTTTTTTTTTTAATAGTAAGGTCCGCCCTGCACAAACAAGGCCCGTGGCCACGCGAGGTAAACAGTTACATTAAGGGGTAGTATATAAAGATATGTGGGGAAAATAATGGTTAACTCTAGACTTAAACAGGTAAAGATTGTAGTGATTAGAGAAACATCCTCTATATATTTGAATAGAGCTAAAGATCGAGAGCACACAACTGGATTTTCTACTGGGTTTTAAAGTGACACAATACTGTAAGAATTTCTAAGTTAAGATGAATTAGCAAAAGTGACTGGTTCATTCTTTAATATTATGTCCCTTTTAAACAGGCAATAATAGCTCTTCACAAATTCAGTTTCTTTATTTTTTTATTTTTTTTAATCATTTCACCCCTAGTAAGGTGATAAAGTCACTAAGACACCAGGGGTTACTGAGAGGAATATGTTTGCTTTTATCCTCAACCCAAGCTGCTATCTTTGATGCCACTGTGCATTCAATCACATTTCGTTGGCACTAACAGTTATATTTTGAATTATTCTAGTGGCTACTGAGTGGCAATAATTGTGGATCCAGATGCAGTTTTTTGTTTTTTTTGGGGTTTTTTGGCTATTTATTGTAACTTTTTTCTTTTTTTATATTTATAATTGATTATTTTATTATTGGCTGCTATTACTACATTTTCTTTTATTTATCTGTTCATTTGAGGTTAATTTTTTTTATTTACTTGTTTGGCTGAATTCACTTATTTTGTTTATTCTTGTTCATCTTCAGTCTTTTTTGAGTTTAAGTAACCAAGCAAAAATTTGTTTTTGTGTTGACATTTTGAGATGTGTTCTGATCATTTATTTAATAGTTTGTGTTGATCTGAGAATATTTGTGTGTGTTATATATAGGTTCTCATGTTGCTTAGAGTAAGGGACAGGAAGTTGTGGAGAGCCATCGTCGCCAATGTTCTGAAGACACACTGCACATAAAAAATTTCTGTTTAATCAAGTGAGACTGGGTGTGTAAAAATTTTACTAAAAAAGCAAAAAGAAAAACAAAATTTATAAAACTGTCAACAGTTTGAAAAAACCCTGTGAATTTTTTTTTTGACCCTTAACCTCTGAATGCAGTTGTAATCACTTAACATTATTCTTCCATCAAACAACCATCTCAAAATTTATTCTTCCATGATAAAGCACCTCACTCCCCCACACTTTCAACTGCCCCCTTAGTAAACAAAGTCTGGCTCTGAAGATATTATCTTTGATCCTATCTAAGCTTTGATTGCTTACCCCACCAAAGGACAGCTGAAACTAAAGATGCACACAACAGCAAAATATTTAGAAAGCCTATTAAGGAAACATATATATATATATATATATATATATATATATATATATATATATATTAATTACATACACAAACTACAGTTCAAAAGTTTGAAGCCACCCCCAGAATGAGCATGGGATGATGAAAAAGAGCTCTCAGTCATTGAAAAAAAAAGAATAAAATCAAACTTATACTGTGAGAAACTTTTGCAACAGATGTCAAAACTTTGTGCTGCAGTAATCAAGACTAAAGGACGATATTTTGATGAGGGCAAAATTTAATTAAAAAATGTTTTTTCTTTTGTTATAAAATTTCTATTAAAAATAATGTCTCACTTCTTTTTTTTTTTTACCCTGTATAATAATTCTCTTTTATTTAAAAGTACAAAACAACTACAAGGGGTAGCCTCAAACCTTTGAACTGTAGAGTACATATACATAAACACATACATACATACATATATATATATATAATCACGTACTAACTTTCATTTATTAGAAATTGAATTTTATCATCTCATATCCATAAACCACCCTGACTTTTCCACTAACCTGATGAATATTCATGAACACTTTTACATCTAAAAATTTTGAAAACTGGCAATATTTTCACTCTATACTTGTCACAAAATAAAATCCTACATTTGCCTTGATAAAGTCCCTCAGGGATGACACACATCAGCTAAGATAAGTTTTCCTTTTGTCTTTATTCACACACATACCATATATATACATATATATATATATAATTTCTCACATTTTATATATAATGTGGGAATATGATATATAAATTTCTATAGATCCGAACAATGTTGAACAAATGAATGTCAAAGTGGGAAAAATTCTATGTAACACATTTGTCTTCTTTCTTAGCAGATCTTCTACTATGACAATGTGAGATACTAAATACTTAATAATCATATTAATGAAAATTAAAATGAAAGTATAATAAAACTGAATGAAATTAGCTAGATATATCTAAAAGAAATTTAAGTTTTAGTGCTCCAACATCTTTGTTGTTTCCTGTCAGGGCATAATTATAACTGAACTTTGCATTTTTATATCTCTCCTTCTTCTTTCCTACACCTATATCATTCCAGCAACTAAAACATTACTTTAGTCTGATGAAGCCCTTCATGAGGACGAAACTTGTTACACGGAATTTTTTTCCCCCCCACTTTCTCATTATTTTGCCATATATATATATATATATATATATATATATATATATATACACAGCAATCCTTCTTTCATGCACATTTCATTGAAAATGACAAGCAAGGTGCTTTTATTGAGTTTTTTTTATACAATTTCTTATGCGATCTAATAATTTTTTTCTTTTTGGATGATAAATTATATAAAAACTGTCCAAATGTTCTTTTCATCTGAGCGCTTTCGGCTATACATTTAGCCATTTTCAAGGATTATATTTTAACTGTTAAAATAAGAAAATGGCTAAACGTATTGCCAAAAGCGCTCAGATGAAAAGAGCATTCGGACAGTTTTTATATAATTTATCATCCGAAAAAAATTATTAGATCACATGAGAGTCTGTTATTTTCAATGAAATGTGCATATATATATATATATATATATATATATATATATATATATATATATATATTCAGTCAGTGCTATGCGTGATAGACACTTAGGCGATTATGTATCAAAAGATACATGATCGCCTAATGAGTCAGAATTTTCCTGCAGTAGGGTGCCATTTATTTCTGTGGTAGACCAGTTGCCATCCAAGGCTACAGAACCCAGTCTGTCCTACTATTTACTCATAGCTGTGGGGAGAAGAAGCGGTTTCATACCTTTCCCAAGAGTATTAGCACATAAGTGAATGTAATAGATTTGACTGGAATTCGAACTCAGCTCTCAGATTCCTCAAGACAAGCCGCTATCCATTACTCCACCGTGCACAAGAAATAACAAGTAGGAAACTGATCTTAATCTAACATGTTTCACTTTATTAAAGCTTCATCAGAGGTCAAGATAGAAATGATAAAAAGCAAAGAGACTCAGATTAACAATATGTTGTTTGGCTATTACTTATATACTTACACACTTTCATGTTCAAAATGTTTGCCACACATATTTTAATATTACCTTCATTACACGTATCTAACCAATGAGAAATAACCAAACACAATATTAATCTGTGTCTCTTTGCTTTTCATCATTTCTATCTTGATCTCTGATGAAGTTTTAATAAAGTGAAACATGTTAGATTAAAATCTGTTTCCTACTTGTTCTTTATCCTATCATATATAAGAGATAAGTTAGATTCTGCTAATTATAAAAAGCAAAGAGATGCAGAATCTAACTTATCTCTTCCTAATACATAAAAATCAATGAAGATATATACAAAATACACACAAGATATACTTTAATAAAAAATCAAAACAAAACAAAATTTTTCAAAATACCCTGCTGTGCCTTACCAACTTTTACACACTTTAATGTGTAGAATGCTTGTCACCCATTTTTTAATATTATCTGTTACTTCATTACACATGACACATATCTAACCAATGAGAAATCGCCAAACGCAACATACCATTAATCTGTGTCCTTTTGCTTTTTATCATTTCTATCTTGATCACTGATGAAGTTTTAATATATTGTAAATGTATGGTGTGTTTTCTATCGAAGAATATTAAGTGATTGTTATGTTTACAGTTGATACAAATAATGAATATTATTTTTTATTTATTGACAAGGACAAAAATATCTACAATAATATACATGTTAAAAAAAAGTTTTAAAAAAAGACCTTACAAAATATCTTTTGTAAAATCTATTCTTTCAAAGACCATATATCTAATAAGATGGACAGTAATGTGTATCTTAGATACAAGAATAATTTTTTTTTCTTTTTACCCTTACATAAAAAAAACTTTGCTTGATCATAGTACAAAATTGGATTTTTACAATGTCAATGTTTACTTTAATCATTCATTAACCACAGATTTTTATTATATTCTCAATAAAACTCAAAGAAGAATCTGTAATGTTATTGGTTCTGGCCAGACATCTTGACTTCAGTCACTTTCCTACTATCATGGCTTCCCTCTGTCTTTTCTATAAATATATTCATGGCTGAGCTCTCCTCTTTTATACCTTGACGTCATGAATTCAAGCGTACTACTAGATTGGCAAATAGGTCTCATTGATGAACTAGTAAATTAGATCTTGATGTAGCTTTCAGTTCTGTTCTAATAGTTTGGTTTCTCATACTTCTTACCTGTTGAATTCTTCCAGTTTCTTGCTTCCTTGCCACATTCTCTCTTCCAAAATTTAAATGCAGAATCAGTTGCAATCTTTTTTTTCTTCCTGAAACCTGTTCTTTTATTGTGCTTTATTCTCACTAATGTCTTCTCATTTTCCCATCACTCCAAATAACCCCTCACATCTTAGTGGCATTATCACCTTGCTTGAGGTGGAATGTTTAAAGGAAAGTATATATTAGGTTGGTGCAAAAATAATGACGTCGTTATGTCGTTTTTTAATGTTAAAAATACATCAAAAAACGACATTATTACGTCATTATTTTTGCACCAACCTAATATATATATATATATATATATAATCATAGAACCTTAATCAGTTTTCCTGATTAGATAGATACAATAGATATATTGTAGGGGGGGGGTCTAAAAATTTCTCAGCCTAACCAAAAAGTGACTCCCCGCACCCAAATAAACTCTGATATTTGGTTTGATTTTAGGGAGTTGTTCAAGCTGATTACTTTTACTTTTAGGCAGCTCTTCAAAGAATAAACTTTTTTCAGAGGGATGGAGAAACATTTTTAAAATTAAAAGTTGCTTTTTGTAGTCAAATGGTTGTTTCAAAGACTTCTTTTTTTATTCCTGCAAAGCTCTCTTTGAATGTAAATAAAACCAACAGGATGTAAATTAAGTCTAATACAATTAACAATTAACTCAGGAAATGTCTATTTTTTATACAGTTTTATCAAACTACAAGCAATAAAAAGCTTTTTATCCTTCCATGATAAAAGTCTTCTTTCCTCAAATGGGAAAATCCTAATCAAATTAATTTGTTGTAAATTTATCATCTCTTTGTGTTATTGATCAGTGTACATTATTGTATAAATGTTTTCCGTTCTTGTTGTTTATTACTATGAAATATGATATTGTTATTGATAGATTTTCCATGGACTTTTCCAAGTGCAGTAATGCATTTGTATTGTTGGTAGTCAATAATAGTCATCAGATTAGTATAAGGACAAAGTCTATCCCCTGTCGGTCCCCACATTTCAGAGTGATGACCAATTTATTACACATGCTAAATTTATACTTTTTCCTTTTTAATCAATTCATCCCCAAGCAAGGCAATAATGCCACTAAGATGCAAGGGGCTAATGAGAATGACAGAGAATGTGAAAATTTTAGAAGGAACTAGAGACCCAACCCTAAACAGGAAATTGGGGATAAACCTCTACTCCAGTTCAAAAGAATAGGGAGAAGTGTGAATCAGATGCTAGGTAAACCTATCTACTACTATTGAGGGAAAAAAAAAAAAGTAGTAAAAATAATTCAGTTTAGGCAGAGACATTAGAAGTATAGAGTTAAAGTAGATTTCAGAAGGAAGCAGAAACCCACTCCTGAACTGGAAACAAGAGATAAACATCTACTCCTGTTCAAAAGACTAGGCAGCAGTGTGAACTGGACAATAGGAAAATCTATCTACTCCTATTGAGGAAAAAATAAAAATAGTAATTAAAAGTTTTAAGCAGAGACATTAGAAGTATAAAGTTGAAGTAGACTTTAGAAGGGAACCAAAAACCCAATCCTGAATGGAAAAGCAGTAAAGATAACATTTGTACAGGAAATAGAAATGACTGTTGTGTTTTACTTAAAAAAAAAAAAAAAAAAAATGGAGGAATTTTAATCTTGTCTTTCTCATGTAAAACTCAGAAAAAAAAATACAAAAGTCAAAGATGATCAAAATCTATGTTATTACAATAACATATTTTACATCACCCAAGTCATCATATTTTGTTAACATCTTATGATTACTTGAAGGTTTTCACAAGTCATTCAGAAGAATATATTTAAAGACTATTATATTAAAATGTCATAATACTTACTTGATTGATTGGTTGGTTTGTTTAATGGCATATCAACTCCTGATGGGTCATTTAATACCAAAATTTAATTTCCTTGGGAGATTTGAAGTAATAAAAATATGTTATTCTGCTTTCACAATTGAATATATGGTACATTATACTCAGCTTTTGTGCAAACACATGTTTGTGTGGAGATGATTACTAGAGGCAGTGATAGGTGTGTTTCATGTTGTAGTTTTGTCAAAGTTATATTTTGGAATGTAGTCTGATTTCTTTAAGAAATTGTAGGATATTTTATGGATTAATGTCATGAAAGAATTTTCATGTTGGTGGTTTGATTTTGTTTTGTGGTATGTCAATCTCAATGGGTTATTGTAATGCTGAAATCTAAATATTTTGGACATCATTTTATGGCTTCCACTACAGATAAAATATATTGTTGGTCATTTTGCTATAAGATTTATTGTTGGTAATTCTGCTTGAAAAATGTATTATAGTAATTCTACTATAAATATGTATTATTGGTAAAAAAAATTTATATCAAAATGTATTGCTGATATTTTTACTATAAAAATGTATTTTTTTATACTTTCATAGTGTTTGGAGGGTTCACTATTTGCCCGTAGTTAGGGCTCTAACAGGTACTACCAACCCAGCTCAAGGTGGACCTGGGAACAACAGCAATTTAGAGGTAGTTCCATGCTCCTCTAAACCTCAAATTTCTTGATCAGAAGCCTTGCTGCCAGATGTAGTTTATCGTCATACCCAGAAATGTAGCAATACTTGAAAGGATCAGTTTACTATTTAATGACAATGGAAAGCTAATCTCAAAATTTATATCTAACAGAATAAAAAAGTCAGCATGTTCTGTTATAATCTTACAGTTATTTTAGGGCTTTCATATGTCAGTCTTTAAATATATTTTTCTGAATATTATATTGATAGGTAGTAATTTGGAGAGGGTGGGGGGCAGTTTATTACTTAATCTTTAGCACACTGCATTATTTACTACTTTCCTTTCCACTGCATTGTTTTTCAAGGCTCCTCTACTGCACTACTTAAATTTCAGTCATGGTCATTTTCTATTGCCATAGTGGGATATGACAACACAACTGCAAAATTCAAACACACTCTTATTCATTCATCTGAGTCACTTGCAGTGGCAGGATAAAATTTTTGCTTTACAAGCAAATTCACCTCCAGAATGTTAAAGGTTAATAATAATAATAGAAAAAACAACTCCCGTCTTTATATCCACTAGAATCTTCTATTAATAGTAATTTGATGTCAAAAAGCATTGGTTTATAGTGACAGAAAACTGATCCCCCACTTTATGCAAGAGAGAATTTCATATTAATACTAGTTTAGTGTAACCAACAAAAATTACATCATATTTTGCTAAGGCCTTAAATTATTATGAAGTTTTCACCTGTATTTTTGTTAATTATTATAGAGTAATTCTGAGGGATCAGTTTATCACTTAATAGCAAATCGAACCCCCACTTTATATCCAGCAGAATCTTGTAGTATTACTAGTTTCCCTAGCCCCAACTTTACATCATCTTTTAAGACCTTACTAGTATTAGAAGTTTTTTTTGTTTTTTTTTCATAAGTACATTTTTAAGTTTTTCTATGTACCAAGTTCCTTTGGGATGTTGATAAACATGGCTCTCCACAATTTCCTGTCCTTTTTAGCTCTTAATAAATTTCATCTTTTTGTTATCTCTCTTAAACCCTGTTTTGTCATCGATTTACTCAAGCTCACTAGGTAGGTTATATATTGTTTTCCTCTAACCCTCACACCTGAGTATCAAATTTTCCAAGCCTGCTTTCCTCATTATGTACCCTGAACATTGCAACTGTCTTTTCCCTGATGTGTCCATTTTCTCTAAAACTTTGTTTTTGATCCATGGAATTCTTAGCATCCTTTTGCTAAACTTCATTTGTGTTCCTTCAAGTGTTAAGACTTTCTTTTCAGTTTAACTACACCAGTAATTCTGAGATGATTAGTTTATTACATAATAACAATAATAAACCTAACCCTCAATTTATGTTTGGTCAAATATTATTAATATAAGGTTACTTATGCTATGCTAAGTCATCTCTCTCTCTCTCTATATATATATATATATATATATATATATATATATATACACACACACACACACGTGTGTGTGTGTGTATATTTTAATCAAATTGCCCCCATGCCAGGCAATAAAGCTACTAGGGGTTACTGGGTGTGAAAAAATTAGAAATTACACTAAATAAATACATTTAAATAAACTATTCTATCCAACATGTTTCATCCACTGCATGACTTTATCAACGTAGATGTAAGGATTTATTTTGTTGCAAGCGTTTATATACAAGAGCAAGGATGTCAAGGCTTTTAAATTTAAGGAAATTCTTGAAAAGTTAGTCAAAACATGGAGAACAAAAAGTGCCATAATTTTTATTCATTTTGTTCCTTCACTGATACACTATCTGAAAATTTTATATATTTTATTAGTACAATAGAGATATAGGGAAAAAAAAAACATATTTTAAGATTACTTGTTTCTAAACAATGAATGGATTTTTTTTTTTTTAATCTGATATTTAAAGTACTACTCCACCATCTTTTCCTAAAAGTCAAGACAATTCACTCATAATAAAGAAAAGAAACAGGATTGCTTATGTCCTCAATTGACATAAGATTAAAAACAAATTTCTACCTTCTAGGCACAGCTCTGAAATTGGTATTTGCCATTAATTTTCTTGCAAAAGAAAAATGTATTAAAATTAATTCTGTATTTGTTAAATTTCTTCACGCTTTAAATGTGCAATTCAAATTTTGGTTTCTGCTTCTTTCTAGCTCTACTTTTATTTACAAAATTATTAGTTGTTAGACTAAAAGTTTGGTAAAGTTTAATCTTAATGCCTGCCAAAAAAAAAAAAAAAGTCTCTCAAAACGATGTTTTTTCCTTTTGATCCTACTATTACTGTATACTATATAAAAAGTGATGATTTGAATTTTAATAAAACCTAAACATATGAAAGTGAGTTATACATTTTCTTGTTTATTGTGAATTGACAACAAAAATATTAAACTATTTATTTGATTGTTTAGTTCCAAGAATAATTTTAGATTTAAAACAAAAATATGCAAATTAACTATAATGCAATATTTATTATTTACTGATTTATAAAGAAATAAATTTGAATAAAGAATTTTTTTTTTGTGTGTGTGCACAAAGGTTAAACTTTGCCAAAAATTCTGCCATATTTGTGAAATAAATCCTACCTGAGATATAACAATAGTTAAATAAGGCTAACTTTGATTTGAGGTCTGATTTATGGAACCACAAAGCAGAGGGTGGGGAATTACAGGCAATATTTTGCAAGTTGGGAATGTTAGCAATCTGCTTTCATCAAAATAAGATCTGATGGTTATTGAAACTTTACTTTAACACTTAAATTATCAAATACCAGTTCAGACCTTAACAGCTAGGATTCCTCATGCTTTACTATTTCCGCTGTATTCCAATTGTAAGGAGGAAGTTCCATTCAAAAAGTTCACCCCCCCCCCCAAGAACTGTTACTGTGTGGAACAGACTCCCACGTGGGTGCTTCCCTGAACACTACAACATTTAATCTCTTCAAGTTAATATGCAATCATTATCTATCCTCCTTACTCATCATTATCACTTTCTTTTGCCTCTTCTTGCATTCATATCACATACCTCATTTTTTTTGGGTGGGGAGGACTTAGTATTTAAAAGAAAAAAGAAAAACTTTCTAAAATAGATTTTGTACTTTATCTGTAATTAAATAAATCATATCTCTATCTTTTAACTTTGTGTGTGTATGTTATATATATATATATATATATATATATATATATATATATCATTAGATATTCAAGAATATACATAATTACCTTATTTAAAATCTTTGGCTGTATTTGTATTTTTTTTTTTTAATCACTTCACTCCAATCAAGGCAATAAGGCTACTAAGATGCAAGGGGTTACAGAGTGTGAAAGAATGTGAGAAAAAGAAATTATTATGGCATGAGAACAATAAAAGAACAGGTATTAAGAAGACAGAAAATAACAATTGACATTGATATTCAAAAATTTAAATACGAAATTGACTGGAAAGCCAGATTCTGGAAGAGAGTTCTACAAGTGAGAAGAAACAGCATAGAATTTATGGTTGCATCTATTTCAACAAAAATAATGGCACCTAGCTGCCAGTCAAGTACTGTGCTTAAATTCCTAGAGTCTATGTACCATAGAAAAAACTCATCAGAAAAATCACCATGAAAATATTAGTTAGAAAAGACATGGTCAAGCTATGTAAGAAAGTGACTGAAGCTGAGAAATCAGGACTGATAACATTGCAGATTCTTTGTAAGAAGAATCAAGAAGCTCTAAATACATAGCAGAGGCACCAGACCAGATGTGTCAGCAATATTTAATGCATGAACAAATGGTAGATTTATAGACGTGTAAGATTCTAGACTTACTGGAAAATTGAGAAGTGTGACAGCTAAAACAAATTTTCTTTCAAAACCAATATGCATACATTTGCTACTCAACCATTGGCTGATTTTGGGTTCATATTTTTAACATTTGGAAATTTTAGCTTGGGTGCAATTTTAAAATTTCAGTTTATTCCATTATTTTAAGTATAAACACATGTTTGCATATTTCTTCTGTTTAATTTGCTGCTCAAAAAACTTTCATGGTTTTTATTTTTTTATTATAATTTTTTTATATTTGTTCTAATGACATTAAAGCTCTATCAAATTTAGTATCAATTGACAATATTTGTTTTATTAACATATAGTCAGAAATACCTTCCCTCACTTTTTATAAGGTTGGTTTGATTGATTGATATTACTTGTGATTATGAGAATATTCTTTGCTCAATTAATGCCTTGATATTGTTTAACATTTAGCACCTCTCCATCATTTATAAATATTACTTCCTGTATATGGAATCCCCCAAAAATATGTTTGATATAATTAGTTCTATATATTTAAAATTGTAGTAGCCTGGCTCTCAATTTCAGTCAAGATTGTTTTAGGTGTTGCCATAGAAGAATATGGCTGCACAAACAAAAAATTAAAATTTAATATTGGCAGGACTAACATTTTGCTTGATGAAAATAGTCACCTACACTGTGCTGAAGATTAAGAATTTTTTTTATCTGTTTCAATAAAGTTGGAAATTGATTGGCTGGCCTGCTTCCTAAGGCCAGCCAAGTGGTTAGAAATTAATCTATAACAGTAAATTCATGAATTTAGTCAGAATTTATGAGATGAGAAATTATTGTTATATGATTTTCTATTCTATTCCTGGGGGTTGAATAAAGAGTTTTATTTGAAAATTCCAATAAGGGTATTAAATATGAAGGTAGACACCTAAAGATGGCCGGAGAGTACAAGGATCGAAATGTTACATGTACAAAACTCAAAAATTTGATCCAAATGGCTATGCATATAGTTAGAAAGGCACCTAAAGATGGCCAGAGATTAAAATTACTAAGACTTGTGTCACTAAACCATTATTATCTAAAAAAAAAAAAAAAAAAAAAAAAAACTTACAATCTAAGAAAAATATTTTCTGGCTTTAAATAACATGCAAAGGGTTGATAACCCATAAAAAACAAATCAGTGAATGAAACAGCTTCTTGTAAGTCTTTGTTTTATTTGCTTATAAACCTGTCTATTATTTGTCTGACACTTTTTAGTACACTTTTCTATACTATATATTTCGTATTTCACAGGCCAATAATTGCTCCCCAGTTAAATGTTACAACCGACAGCTTATATTCCAACTTTTGGTGTGGAATCAATGAACATGTGAGTATTCAAGGCTTTTTATGAGGCTCTCCAGATTTTGTCAGTATGGCAGCTTTTTTATTTTTATCTTTTAACTAAAATATAATATTCTATATTATAATCAACCCAAATATAAAATCTGTGAGAAACATTCAGTTTTTAAAATTATTTGTTAGATTTCCTATCAGAAAAGACAAAAAAAATATGACCCCCACCTTTTACAACTCTTGCTGATAGCAGTAGAGTACTCAACAATGTCAGTACCATCTGGATTACAACTTTTCAGATGTCTGAACATATGAGAGGATTACTGGCATTATGACATCTTGGTCAGGGAAACAGAAAAGAGAACTTTATGTATTGTAAATGAATAAAAATGTCTACATACATGCACACACAATAGGTGTGTACAAAAGTTTGGTGTATATTTAAAAAAAAAAAGAAAAAAAAAGTGCTGCAAACATGAAGCTTCATGCTTGCAAAGAAACAGAATATCAAATACAATGTTTATTATTTCAAAACGCAATGATTAGAATTGTTATAAACCTAAACATTTGATGAAAGTGAATTCATACAATTTTTTTATCCTAAGAATTTGCAACAAAAATAATATTTATTTATTAGATTGTTTATTGGAATGTTGACTAACATTTACTAATTGATTCAAACTTTCTAAAATGGTAAATAAAAAAATCGTCTAGCATGAAACAGCCTGTCACCTCTAAGTGTTGACTTCAATGTTCACTTTTATATTTACACATGCTCTATCTCTGATATTGAGCACTTTATCCCATAAATATAGCACACCTTAAGAGTATACTTCTTCATATATATATATATATATATATATATATATATATATATAAAGTGTACACTATTTACATTATTTGGACTTTTGTCCAAATATTTATGTTTCAGCTGCTGTATGCTCCAGCCTTCTTCAGGTGATTGGAATGTTGAACTTAACCCTTTATTTCATTCACTGGGGTAGGCTGTTCTAGTTCCACGTGCCATGTCTAATGGATATCAGTTATCTCCTGCTTAATTCCCTCTCCAAGTTCTTCACTGCCTTAACCAGGCATTGAACTCACACTCTTTGGGTCGTGTCACTGGATCTAACTACTTTATCCACTGTGCCATGTGTCCTTGAGGACATAATACCTCATCTCAGAAATATAGACATATATATAAGTGATACAAATTATTAGGAGGATTTGGGATTATATATATAAAGTGTGTGTACAATATTCATGCTGAGAATTATTGTTGTGTACAGCTTGCACAACACTGCAACAACTCACACCAACAATGCTAATAATTCCAGAAACAAGTATATATGTGATATCTTGATTAGCACTGAGATGGGTGTTATATAGAAATTTTCCTTCTAGATGGTTTATCAAAAACTTGGATTCCATCATTGATAATAGGCTAACTGCATACCATCCCAAGAATTTCTACATCCCCATGCACGCACACATATATGTTCTAGTTTTAAAGCCGCACTATTGGGCAGCAATTAACCTAGCTGCTGTGGCGGGCTCTTGATTGGGCCTTCAACTTATTCAGGAGTTTGAAAGTATTTGCATATTCTCAGCATTAGAACCTCTCTTGGATGGCATTTGATCTGGGTTTTCATTTGCATGGGACTTTCTTTTCCCCGCTGCAGCCTTGGCTCTTTTGATTGCAATCTGATCCCCTGCTGCCATATGCGATAGGCAACAATAAACTACAGAAGAACGAACTCAAAATTGATCACTGCATTTAACCGTTTCCTTACAAGGAAATATTTGGCATCCAACGACCAAACATCCAACACTACTGTAATTGTTATAGTGGAACACACCTATTCTATATTTAATAGATTCTCCCACCTGTAATAAGTAGGAGTAGTAAGAGTAATGAGTCAGTCGCAGAGTTGGTCGGTCAGTCGATGTCGGACGACCATTAGTTGGATATTAAAGTATCAGCCACCACAACTGGATTACTGCGTCATTACCTATTATATCAAGTTCCTAATGTTTTGTACGTCGAACCTAATTTAGGACCGACTTAGTACAAATACAAGCCTCCACTGTGAAACCACTACATAACAGTAATAGATGTCAATAATATGCCATGTCCCTTCAGCTGTTGGAAATCATGGTCCTCCACAACTTCCTGTCCTTTGTAGCTCTTAGCAAAGTTTGTCTTTTTGCTACTTCTCTTAATCCCTGTTCTGCCAACCATATACACATGCTTAATGAGTGCCGAGTGTTTCCTTATAAGGAAACGGCTAATATTACTATCACTATTATTTGTAGCAATTTAATCTTGAAAGATTTTGTTGTGTCAAATCAAATCCAGTGAGCGTTGTACTTGTTTTATTTTCAGGGTTATTATGAAAGGACAGCCGATTATGAACCAATTGTGCGGTGGAAGAAACGAGGCTGTTTTGAGGTCCCCATGGTACACTCTGCCTATTTGATAGACATGAGACATGCAGGCTCAAGGAAATTATCCTTTGATGTTCCACCACCTGAATATCAGGGACCATTTGATGATATCATTCAGTTTGCATTTTCAGCCAAATATGCAGGTATGTTGTACTTATTTTTATATCTATACCTATCTCTCTTTCTCGTCCTGGGTATGACAAGCTACGTCCAACAGCAAGGCCTCTGATCAGGAGGTTTTGAGGAGTGTGGAATCACCTCTTAATTGCTGGTGTTCCCAGGTCCACCCTGACCTGGGATGGTAGCACCTGTTAGGGTCCCAACTATGGGCAAATAGTTGACACCCAAATTTGTGGAAAAAGAGGTTTTAATACCAGCAATACTTTGTTATAAAAAAAAAAAAAATATTACCAGCAATAATTTTTGAAGGAAAAATTATTATCAGCAATACTTTAAAAAAAAAAAGTACTAGCAATACAAACAGCCATACATTTTTTGGAAAAAAATATTCCCATCTATAGATTTCTTCACGGAAAAATATTCCCAGAAATAGATTTTTAAAGAAAAACATTACCAGCAATAAAAATTTTGTCAGCATTAAATAACCCATTGAGGTTGATATGCCATAAAACAAATCAAACTCTTTCTCTCACTCAACTTTTTTATATATATATATATATAAAAAGTTGAGTGAGAGAAAGAGATATAGTTATAGGCAACATGGAAAAAATTCTATTTAATGTGTTTTGTTCTTTAGGACTTCATCTGACTAAAAATAATGTTTTTAGTTGATGGAATTATATATGTGTAGGAAGGGCAGGGGGAACATATAAAAAAGTGAGCATTGACTTATATACCGAGACATATCTGGGCAAGTCGTTTTGCCAATTTAAATCGGTTTTCTTATACTTTTGTTTTTATCACTTTTATTATTAAGTGTCCCATTGTTGTAATAGAAGATCTAACAAGCCTAGACACAAATTTAATGTAGATGTTCTAGCAATCAAAGCACTTTCTATACACTTTTGCCTTAGTAAATTGCTTTCTATTAATTAAACAAAAAAAATAAAAATAAATTTCAGTATCCAAACATCTTCAGCATTTCCTCTCAGTGCATAACTGAGCTTTTATATGTGCCCCGCCTAAGCATATATAATTCCATCATCAAAAATGTAACTTCAGTCAGATGCAGTCCTTCTCAAGGATAAAATGTGTTACACAGAATGTTTTCCATTTTCTCATTCATTTGCCAGACATCATTCTGATATATTGAAATTTATATACCATATTCTGTTTTGCCATATAATTCATATGGTTTCAATGTCTTATATGAGCATAGATGAAATAGTTTTCAGTTTGAAAACTAAATTTTACTCTGAAATTGTCAATTCATAAGATTCAATCTGTCTTTTAATCATTTCACTTCATGCAAGGCAATAAAGCTACTAAGACGCAAGGGGTTACTGAGTGCTAGAGAGTATATGTGAATAAAAGAAAAATACTATTAAAGAGAGAAAAGAATAAAATAACAGAAAGACAGATTATGATTGACATTGCATTTAAATTATTGAATATCAAATTTGGCTGGAAAATCAACATCTAGCCATTTCAACTTTAAGATGATGAGACCTTGCTGCCAATCTAGTACTGCACTTAAATTCATAAAGTCTAGGTACCATAGGGGAAATTAATATTTATTTTGAAAATACAAAAATGTGGCACAAGGCCAAAAGTGGGGATAGGATAAGGCTGGTCTTCAATCTGTCTTATCTTAAACTTAGCTAGCCACAATTACTGACCCTTTCATACTACAGTATTCCTTACATCGAAACAAGACAAAGGAAAGTTTGTCAGAACAATTACAATGAAAGTATTTATAGAAAAGGCACAGGAAAGCTACATTACAGAGAGAAGAAATGTGAAGAGAAGAACAGCATGGGTATTATAAAAGAATTGGTGGGGGGGGAGGGTTAATTGAAATGTACATTACTTTTTTATGCAGCCTCATATGTGGTTAAGAGGAATTTTTTAGTATGTATGCAAGGGTTCAAGACTTTGTATTTCTGCTTTTCTTCTCTTCCTCCCCCTTTAAATCCTCCTCCTCCTCCCATTCTATTACACCCAATGCTGTGTGTGTGTTTATTTATTTTTTTTTTTTTTTAAAATGGCATAGTATTCAATAGTTTTTTAAAAAAAATAAGACGTTAAGAGGTCATTTGATAAAAATCACCTGAGAATACTGTAAAGTTGAAACTAAGGTAGCAGATTCAACTGATCTGATTTTTTTTAAAGTGTATAGACATTCGGATGAATTGGATCGTGATTACAATTCCAATGTAATAAATTATAACCATGGAATATTAGTGTTTGAGCCTTTTATACTATATTCTACCTGGATTCTATACGCTTGGAAATTATATATATATATATATATATATACACATACATACATACACAAGATAATTTTATATATTTTTTTTAAATATCAAGAACAATATAGGCGAGAAATGTATAACAAAGTGAAAAAGTTTCGCATGACACATTTTGTCCTGTTAAACTTCTTATTAAATTTGTTATGTTAGTGCTACTCCATATATGCTTGAATGAGGGATGCTGGGTATTTTAAATTTAAATATTTTTATTTTTTTTAATCTAGCTGATTTCATTTAGATTCTTTTTTCTTTTTCTTTCCATCCCTTTTGTTATTAGATATCCCACATTGTGATAATAGAAGTTCTGTCAGGAATGGTGAAAAGTTGTAAGAATCTAAATGAAATTGTCTAGTTTAAAAAAAAAAAAAAAAAAAAAAAATTGAATTACAAATTCCCAGCATCCCTCATTGGTGTGCATGTTTAATCACACCAACACAAATTTTTTCTAACGATGTCCTAAAGGATGAAACACATCACACGAAAAATTTTTACCACTTTTTGATACATTTCTCCCCTTTAAAATATATATAGTGTATGTGTGTTATATATAAATGTGTGTGTGTGTGTAGCTGTCTGATCATATTCTTCTGGTCTGGAACCTCAACATTAATTTCAACTTTTTGGGGATAATAAGCCAAGAAGTACATCTCTTGTTAAGAATTTCTAGCTTCATTTTTCTAATATACCATACCTATGAATACTAATTGGGGTAATATGCTAAGTAGTCAACCACTAGCAGTGGTTTACCTACTTCATGCTGCTGGCGAGTATTGTATTTTGTTGATGTTATAAAGATTACCATTTCATTTCCAACCTCCATTTTGTCTATTCCTCATTCAGTAAGCCTTTCTTAGTTTACAACAATTTTCAAACCCAAAGAACATAAACAACAGTATAGTTTCTAAATGATAATGCTCCTTGATCAGAAGACATGCATTCCTTAAATAGGTAATTCAAACTTAGCTCTATCAAGATGTTCTCCCTTGGCCATACTGCCTGTCAACGATAAAGAGCCTTGTCTACCCTGCTATTTCACCCATAACTCGAGGGGAGGGGAAAATGGATTTATGCATTTCTCAAAGTTTTAATGTAAAAGTAAACACAAGGAAAGTGGAAGGATGCACGGTGGAGTAAATAGATTGCAGCTTGAATTGAGGAATCGGACATCAGAGTTCAAGTTCATTACATTCACTTGCATGCTAATACCCTTAGGAAAGGGTATGAATCCATCTCTTCTCACCCCACCCACCACCCCAGTTGTGAGTAAATAGCAGAACAGACCAGGTCCTATAGCCATGGTTGGTAATTAGTCTAGAAGGATAACTGAATTTAAACCAGCCTGAAGAGGGTTGGGCTTTGTCAGGCTATCTTGCTCAGGAAATACCACTGCTACCGCAGGTGCAGTATATATGGTACCTCTACAACCATAATGGGCTGCAGACTTGTGATTGCAAAATACAACCAACAAGACTTGAATTAGAACCTAACTCAGTGATTATAATAAAAGGGTACTAAATTTCTATATATCATTCTTAGTGCATATTTGATCTGAAAAAAAGGAAAAGCTTCTGGATTATTCTGTGATATCCATCCTCTTATATGGCAGGGAATTCTGGACAGTCCAGCCATGGATGAAGAGAAAACTGAAAGCAACAGAAATGTGAACATTTGTTCAGTTTCCTTCTTCTCTTAGCTGGACGTGTGCTTTTGCCATTTTAAACTTTGAAGTAGTAGAAAAAAAAGAAAAAACTAATTTTCAAAATTGATGACACACAATCTGAAAAATTACTGGTACATTTAAACTACAGCTAACCGTAAAAAGAGATAAAGCAATTTTCATAACACCTCTAAAACTTTTTGACTGATATTTCACTTTTAAAAGCAAAATGTTTTGAAATTTTTAAAGAAAGTTTTCTGTTTACAACTGTTAATGAGCTGCCATATTGTTTTTGTGATGTGATAGCTGGTGGCATGACTACTAGAGAGAATTTGTTCTCACAATATTTTCTGACACAAAGAATATTGAATATTTGCTACAATTTTTTAAATAATAGATTAGTACTGTAAAAACAAAGTTTGTCAATAATATTAAAATTATTTTAAATATATTTATGCAATAAATGGTATTCTTATTTAATATTCTATTAAAATGAATCAAAATGTAAAAACCATGGGATTTATTTTCTTAAATACTGTAATTTCTAAATCTAGAAAACTGCAATTTTGGACATTAAATGATCAAATTAGTATCCTTTGTGTTGGCCATGTATATGACATACCTGATTTAAACTATTTACATTCAGACTATTGTTCTCAATAAAAGATGAAGACAATAGTCTGAATATAATTAGTGTAAAAAAAAAAAAAAATATATATATATATATATATATATACACACACGTGGCTGTGTGTATATATCACACACACAAAATTGTTGTTCTTTTGTATCTCCAACAAAATGTCTGTCTCTAATGGAGACTGGATATTTTCAGACTCCATTACTATTTTCAGAGATTCACACTTTGCCAAAATCAGTTTTTATATGACCAATTGATTGATAAGAGAAAAAAAAATCTGTCTTTGGCAACTAGCTTTCCAATTCATTATTAAGCCACCTCCAGTAACTCAATGCCAATCTCAATTGTTCATCCTGAGTGGTTTTGCTTTTTAGAATGTTGTGATTCAGTTGTATTCAATTCACTGACTTGTGTGTCACTTGTACCTATGACAGCACGCCCCAAATTCTGAGTTGGGAATTCTTTCTTTTAGCAAAAGTGTTACAGATTTTTCAATTTCTAAGATGGAATACTTGAGATTTTTGATTTTGAAGTTACATTCATTGTACTTTCTTTTGCCTTAGCTTCAGCTGCATTTTATCACAACTCTCAGACTGTCCTTTTACAGCCTTGCAGAAACAAAAGATCAGAAATAAACAACATCTGCTGAACCATTGATTTATTCATGTAACTGTATTTTTTTGTGTGTGTGAAACCCGAAGTTTCTGAAGCTAAAAACAGAAAATAAAACTACACCCTTGAGTATAATATGATCTAAAGAGTGCAACCATCCCTATGTAAATTTGTTTTGAAAAACTGGACCCTATTATCTGTTAAAATCTCAATGTCTATATATATATATATATATATATATATATATATATATATATATATATATATTTCGCAAAAATATTTCATTTTTCACAATATGAAAGAATGGAAATGAACCAGATGTTTTAACCATTGTGTGTTTCTTGTCCTAATTTCCATTTCAAAACTCTTGAATTTTCAAGGAAAGGTTCAAACTCGACAAACTTTGTAATACATTTAAAAATGTTAATTAATCTATCATACTTTTCTGTTTGATATGACTTTATTAATATATAGAAATATGATAAACTATGAAAATAAAAAATATTGTCTTTCATTAAGAATGAAGAGAGAAACAAATATGATTGACATTTCAAATACCTTTTACAAACAATTGTTATCAATACCTGCCTACTTTGTGTTTTATTATCCATTGTGCTGAGAGTATATGAAATTTTGCTGTTTCAAATATGACGTTTTTAAGCTGAGTAAAAAGATTTTTGAAATGTATATTTGTGTATAATACGTCCCCCCCTTGCTTTTAATTTTCATTCAAAATTTCTTGTGTTATGCACAAGAAAATATAGCATTACTGGTGAATTTCATTTATACTGTGCAGCATTCTCAGTTCACTAATAAACATCAGTACAGATGATGTCACTGTTTATGGATGTACTTCCAGAAACCAAGATGATCTGAGCCTTGCAGCTGATCTCTTCTCTGGCTAAGCTCTAACAGCTCAATGGGGAAATAATTTGTTTGTCATTTTCTGTACCTCAGAAAGCAATCTAGGATCATTTTATCATCATTGATCAAACCAGTTTTGTTTTTTCCAGTTACAATGAGCAGTTGCACTCTTAATAAGGCTCCATGCTATGAATGTCTCTTGGGATTCAAGTTCACTCCAGATCTCAAGTGGAACTCTTAAATATGCTGGCAAAATGGTTAGATCATTGTAACATTCCAGAAAGTACCCAATTTTTGACATGCTTTACTGTTACAACAGTCAGATTATTGTTGCCATATTTGTGCTGGAGCTGCCCAATCTTAACTTTATAGCTTTGATATGATTCATCTTTACAAGAATCAGATTAAACCAAAAATGTAGTATTGCTGCCATATCTGGGCAGGAGGTACCCAAGCGTCATTGTCCAGTATTGTCTGTGTTCAAAATCATTTGAGGTTTTATGAGGAATGGCTTATTTCTCATTCTGCAGCCTCTTTCCCTCAGATGTGATGTCACTGGCAAATATTCAGATGAGCTGCTTTCTGAACCTTTACATACCACTTTCACAGAGTCAAATCACCCTCATTTCTTCTGTATTCTAAATGTGAGAAAGAAGTTGCACTCAGCCATTCTTGAGAGAAGGCTGTCTACTTTGTTAAACAGATTTCCATATGAGTGCTTCCCTGAACACTTGAAACTTGATCTCATCAAGATTGGGCAGTAGTTATCTATCGTTATAATCTTCACTTTCCTACTACCTTCTCTTCCATTTATATCACACACTTTATTCCTCATTACCATTCCAATTGTAACCATCTACCTTGAGTGGCTCCTGATCCTTGTATTAGATAAAATTTATTTAAAAAACAAAAAAACATTAATTGTAATGGAGTTTGAAGATTTTTGTTTTTATTTCTACTGAATCTTGAGCCGTAATTGTTTTTTTTTTCTCTCTCTCTCTCATTGCAGGTATGACAATGCACATTCTCAACACTGAATATTTTGGACACATTATGATCCCACTCGATGGCAAGAACACTTTGGAAGATGAAGTCGAACAATTTCTTCATATCAAGTTAGAAATGCTAGGTGAGAAACAATTTTTCTTCAAAGTTTTTCTTATTGAAAACATTTTCTTCACTCGTTTTTCTTTCCTAGGCCTTTTTATAGACAATTTTAGAAATAGGATTTAAATTCAACTTTTGAAGAAATAAAACAAAAATTACGTTAACAAGAGTAATTTTACCAAAACAGCTTCAGTGAAAATTAGTTTCTGAAATTAAAATTTGTGTTTCTCTAATTTGAAAAAAAACATTGGACCAAGCCATTGCTGGATCACATGAAAAACCAAAAAGGTTTGTTTTTTGTTTTTTTTTAATCCTGTGGAAAATAGAATTATGGAGGCATGGTGGAGTAATGGATTGCAGCTCAAATTAGAGCAGAATTCAAATTCCAGTCGAATTCATCCATATTGACATTCTAATAACCTCGTGAAAGGTATAAATCCATCACTTCCTCCCCCTCCCAGCTATGGATAAATAGCATGACAGACTGGGTTTTTTAGCCTTGGTTGGCAACCAGTCTAAGAGAAGGATAAATGACCTTGTGGCACATTATGGGCTCCATAATCGGCTCTTCCAAAAAAGTGCGGTTGGTTCTGCACAAGCTTTCACCACTCTAATCATATCATATGTGCGAGTCGTCTGTCCTTTCAATTCTAAGATCTGTGTTGTACCCTGATACGTTGAAAACAATGAGAGAGACCAGTATTTTTTAATATGTTGTAATTTATTTATAATTGCTGGTTTTTCCATTGGTTGTATTAAAGTTTTGTATTAGGGCCTTTTACCTCTTTTGGAAAAGTACTGGAGGCTCTAATTAACTCTGAATTGGTTAAGCATCTCACCTTGCAGTGTCTTCTTTCAGAGAAACAGTTTTTGCTTCTCTAGGTCAACTACTGAAAGAGTCTATCAAACTTAGATAAAAATGGGCTGTTGCTTTCAACTTCTGTGTACTTTTAAAATATGAAAGACATTATTTGGCTCTGCATTTTTTGTTTATGTTTGATATTTCCTGAATATTAAACTAACTAAATAAATAACATTGAATAATTAAGATCTCTACATCATCAAAAGAATAACAGCACAAGAGAGGGACACTTCACTCACTCTATGTAGTGGACTCTTCTGACAATACAGAAAAGTGTAAAACACTTGGCCTGACCCACTTTTGAAAAATCAAACCAAATGACAAATTAGAATTATTTTAGGGGGAAGGAATCTTAGTCAGGCTAAGAACTTTTCAGTAGCTATTTGTATACACATTAATGCAGGGTCTTATTTGTGTGGCTTGCTACTGACATTCCTACTTATCTCATCGATCACAATCAAGATCATGCAGTTCACAACCCTGCACTGCAGTGAATTAATTAACTTCCTAACCTTTCTCAGGGCTTCATGCAATTTTGAATTCAGAATTATCCTATGCAGGTTTCCAATCATGGCTAGAGACCCAAGTCTGCCTTGCTACTTAACCCATAGCTGAGTGAAGAAAAGAAGGATTCTTACGTTTTTTCAAATGGTATTTATGGGAAAATGAATGAACAAACTCAACTCACCAATTCCGTGCTATTAACCAATTCCTACAGATGCTGACGTTAAATTTATTATCATGTCATATGAAATTATTTTTCCATTTAATTACTGTTATGTTTTACTTTTAAACACTTTGATTTGGAACCAATCCTTAGATTTCTTTCTCTTTTTGTTTCAGTCTACGAGCCCCCACTTCGCAAGTCGCCATTTATCCATGTTCCTGAACGGAAGCCAGACAAGCTTGGTTTTGATCAGGTCATCAGTCAAACCATTTTTTTTCCTTATCATTTATTCTTCACTCTTACTTTTAATTTTAATCAAATGCAAATTTTATCTTTAACTCCTCCAAAACAAAACTGCTGAACCTTTTTTGCCATCCATCAGCATAGCTAATGCTAACCTCCAGGAAAGTGTCTCATTAAACCTTATCTGTGTAACATTTGCCACTGATATGAAATGGAATGATTATATCAAATCAATTGCTAGGAAAGTTTGTTCATCATGTCATGCTAGACAATTTTTCTCACCAGAATCAATTTTACATATTTATAAGTCTTCTATTCATCTTTGCATTGAATATTGCTGCCATATCTGGTTTGGGGCTTCTACTTTGCATCTAGAGATTTGAGATAAAATACAAAGAAGAATCAGCAATGTTATTGGTCCTGACCTGTCACCTCATCTTCAATCATTTTCCCACTGCCATAACAGATTCCTTGTGTCTTTTCTATAAATACTTTCATGGTAATTGTCCTGATGAACCTTCCTCTATGGTATCTAAACTTTATAAATTTAAGTATAGTATTAGGTTGGTAGCAAGGTCTTATCATTTTACAAGTGAAATGGCTGCTAGATCTAACTAAGTTCTATACCAATAGTTTCTTTTCTCACTTGTGAAACTCTTCTAGCTCCATGCTTTCCAGTCAACTTTGCATTTAAATTTTTGAAGATCAATGTCGATCATTATCTTCCATCTTGATTCCTGTTTTTTGTTGTCCTCTCTCCATTTAATAATGATTTTTCTTCCTCAGATTCTTTCATAACCAGTAATAATTTGTGTAGCATGCAATGATAAAGAAAATACAAATTCATCTGTAATCTCTGGATACTAAGAATGGATTTAACTGTATCATGCCTCTAGAATTTTTTTTTTTTTTTTTAAATTAATTTCCCTCTATACAAGATTTGAGAGGCATTCAAGGTAGCAGTAAAAATGGTAATCATGAAAGAGGTAGTGATATAAATGGAAGTCAAAGAAATAGAAAATGGATACCATGAAGACAAGGAAAATAAATAATGACTGACCTTTGACCTAAAGTGTTCAGGAAAGCACCCATGTGGGACCCTGTTCTACAAAATGGCAGTTCTTGGGGGAAAAAGCACTCTCAGAGAAACTTTCTTCTTACATTTGGAACAATCATTCTACTACCATGAAAGTATGTCTATGGTATGTCCTAGCAGTAAATGTCTGAAATGGTGTTCATCGGAACATTTGCCATGGAAATAGTAACAGAGTAGAGATAGGCTTCCAATATTGCATCTGTTGGAAAGAATCTGAAGATCATAAAATAAGTCTTCCCCCCTTTGGAATTTTACCTTTATAGTGAACTGTAGCTTGGCCCTAACGCAAATTCCGTTTACTTTCAAAATTTAAATTTTCTTGTACTTCCACTAATCCCTAATTAGCAGAAGGGAATTTTTATTTTTATAATTATCTGTTAATGAATCAATATTCTAACTACATTTGAAATTTCGATTTCACTTTACTTGTACTTCTAATCCCTAATCAGCAGGAATCTAATGTTAAGAATTATTTTCAAAATATCTGCTTACAATTTAGAAAAATTGTTATTTGTGATTTATAGATTTTTATATTATAATATATAGTAATAAATTATAATTTATTATAAATAAATAAGGAATGACTACTCAGTAAATAGCCAAATTCAAACATTTCAAATTTAGCTTTACTTGTACTTCTAATCATCCCTAATCAACATGAGTCTGTGAAATGATTTTTGAATATACATGCTTAGAATTTAGAAAGAAATGGAAGTGAATGTAGTGTGAAAATGAAAAAAATGAATAATTTCATACAATTGGTAAAGTTTAACAGTTACACACACAAAAAAAAAAAAAAAATGGTGTGTCAAAAGTCATTTTTTCTGTTTACACCACTATTACTGTATACTTCTTGAACAATGTTTTCAAAAGCTATGTTTAGAATTTTAATAAAACAAAAATGTTCCACACTATTTGGCTGGTAGATTGTTTACAAGAATAATTTTATATTTACATTATAAAAATATGTCAACCAACAACAATGCAATGTTTATTATTTACCATTTTATAAGAAAGAAATATGAAAACAATTTTTTTATTCATAAATTTGTAAAAATATATGAACCAACTATAATGAAATATTTATTATTTACCATTTTATAAAGATTATTTCTCATGTTACATTTTTTATAAATATGTAAGATTTTTTTTTATTCATAAATTTATGAAATGTCTTCAAACAAGAAAATTTAAATAAACACATAAGCATATTAATTATAAAAAAGCATTTCTTTCATTTGTTCTTGCCATATAAATTCATTAAAATAATAATTTGAGAGCATCTCTTCCTCAGAATCAAACATTCTTTTAATTTTAGATAAGACCACAAACACTCAATATTTTTTAATATATATCTCCTTATTCATTGGGTGGAAAAGTTCTCCCTTGTGTATAATTATAGATTAGGTAGCCAGGATCCTAGATTATTTCAAAAATAAATGAAAAAAAATAGAAGGAAAATTAAAACAAACACTAATTCAAGATACAAACTAATTTGTGAAGGAAACATACAATGTCCAGAAAAACCATAGGGTTATTTAAATTTTCTTGTTTGATAGTTCAGACATTTTTGAATAAAAAGATTTCTTTTAATATTTCTTTATAGGATGGTAGATAATAAATATTACATTGAAGTTGGTTCAGATTTTTTTATAATTATGCAAACAAAAAATCTAACAACTAAATAGTGTGGAACATTTTTGCTGTTATTAAAATTCTAAACATAGTGTTTTGAAACAATAAACATTGTTGAAAGTGAATTTACAGTAATAGCAGTGTAAAAAGAGAACAAAAAATGTACTTTTGGCACTTCATTTTTTTTTTTTTTTTTTTTTTTTTTTGCATGTTCAGTTAAATTTTGCCAGATAATTACACCAATGAAATTTTGGGAAAGAAAAAAATTATTTATATATGAAAACTTAAATGTCTATTTTTTTTAATTTCCCAAAAATCCTATTAACCTCTTCATATGATTTCCTCTTTGGCTTTTGTAACAAAAACCCCAGATTGGGTCACTTATCATAATGTCCATGAGTGCAGACCCCACAATTATTAAACTGCTGGAAATTACTTTATTCTTCAAGTTAGAGTGATTTAACAGTATTGTGCTAGCAAAACTCTTGCTGCAGTGTGCCATTTTTTATGAGATCACATCATTATAACAGATATAGGAAATAATTTGCATCAAGCATATTAATAATAAAAAATAGTATAAAATACTTTGCAATTGTCAGAAATTTTGTTTTCTAGATTTGAAATATTTTGGGAAGTGGTTGAAAACTGATTCTACTTTTTACTGGATCTTTTTTTTTTTTTTTTTTTTTTTTTTCAATCCATGAACTAGTTTCATCTTTCTGCCATCAATGAGGGTTAAAGGTCAGATCTTTAAACCTTGTTCTTTTTATTCTCTCTACAGCCAAAAACAAGAAACGTTCTTAAAAAGAAAAAAAAAATGTAACGAACTTTAAGGATGAGAAAAAATATATCACTGTCTTGTCAAGATGGCATTTTAAATAAATACAAAGAAAAATATCCAATAATTTTTCCGGTATATCTCTCAGATTACAGAGAATATGAAGAGTAATTTCTGTTTGCTTCTCGTTGTTCATAGTTTTTCTCCCCTTCTTTCAGGTTTATGTGATCAACCTCGTCCGACGCCCAGAGAGAAGAATTAAAATGATTGCTACCTTAAAAGAACTCGGCATTGATGCCTACTTTCTCGATGCAGTTGATGGAAAGTGAGTAGAAGTAAATATATTTTCAAAGGTTTTAAAATCAGTAAGAATCTGCCAAAGTTTTTTTGACTGTCTTGTTAGAGTGGACATTATTGATGTTTATTACAAGAAGAGCAAAAGAGAAATGGGTCCAAGATATTCAACCAATGAAATGAGTCAATTCCAAGAGATTCATTATTGGGGCAGCCCCAATCTTAACAACATAAGATATGCAGATGACACATTGTTGATAGCAGATGCAAAAAGAAAACTACTAGAACTGTAACAGAAAGCAACAAGACAGAATTCAGGGTTGTTAGCAAAAGAAACCACGCAACATGCAAATTACTAATTGGAGATACCAAAATCAAGCAAGTACAACAATTTAAATATTTGGGAAGTGTTTTAACAGAAAGCGGTCTTCCAAAAGCTAAGCAAAGTATTAAAAACAGAAGAATTCTGTTAGAAACAAAAAAAAACTGGACAATCTTGGACCTTCATACCTGCAAAAAAAAAGTGCCAAATGACAGTTTTCCCCATTGAAACCACTATTATTTTAATTACCTTCCATCCTCAGCAAAGATTGTTTTAAAAAGCAATGATTAGAATTGTAATAAAACCTAAACATATGATGAAAGTGAATTTATACATATTTTTTGTTCTTGAGAATTTACAACAAAAATCAGAGTATTCATTTATTTTATTAGACCATTTATTTACAAGAATAATTTTATATTTACAACATTCTAAAAATTTATTGTATTAAAACTAATGCAATATTTATCATTTACCAACTTATAAAGAAATAAATATGAAAACATTTTTTATTAATAAATTTATTAACATTTACTAAATTATTAAAATATGTGAACCAGCTATAAGCAGATAATTATTATTTACCATTCTATAAAATCTAAACATTACTGAAGAGTGAAGATGGTTAAAATAATAGTGGTGTCAAAGGAAAATCTGTCCATTTGACACACCATTTTTTGTGGGCAGGAAGGTCTTAAGATTACTGAAAAAAGTACTGAACATTTGTTATGTAATATTACTCCTCCTATATGGACAATCTCTGCACAGATGAAGAAGGAACTTGAAGCAACAGAAATGTGGTTCTACAGAAGGATGATGAGAATACCATGAACATGTGAGCAACCACAAAGTTTTAGAGTAAAAGGGAAACAAATAGGACACTTATAACATCAGGATAAGTCAGTTGAAATTTCTAAGGCAATAATTAGGAAAGAGGGCTTGGAAAATGTGATATGCACAGGACAGATTGAAAGCAAGAAGGACAAGGAAGACAATGCATAACCATTAATATGATATTTGATATACCAGAATTAGATTTCTTTTGGATATATTTATAAATATTTATACTGTACTTCCTTTGCATGATAAAACACGACATCCCTTAAAGTAGTTTTCATAAATACTTAAGATAGATAGGAGAAACTTACATGATTGATTGGTTGACTAAGTTTTACAAACAACCTTGGGAAGAAGAAAAAAAAAATATGTCAAAAGCATAGTTTTTCTCTAAGCACAGCAATTACTGTATTTGCCTTTGGCAATTCTTATTTTTAGAATTTTAATAAATTGCAAACATAAATTCTATATTTACAAGATTATAAAAATATGTGAACCAACTACAATGCAATATTTATTTACCATTTTATAAAGAAATAAATGTATGGAAGCACTATGTATGGAGTAATGTATAGTGGCTTGGATTGAGGAATCTGAGAACTAAGTTTGAATTCCATTTGGACCCATTACATTCACTTACATGCAAATACTGTTGGGAAAGGTATGAATCCTCTTCTCCCGCCACCAGCTATGGGTAAATAGGAGAATGGACTGGGTTCTATAGTCTTGGATAGAAATTGGTCTACGAGAAAGTAACTCTGAATTGAAAACTGGCCTAGAGAGGGTTGGGCTCAGTCAGGCTATCTTGCCCAAGAAACACCACTTTTACTGTGGCTGCAGTACATATAGTGACTCCACAACTGTGATGGGCTACGGGCTTTGCAATCAAAAGAAATCAATATAAACAGATCACAATATTTATCAGAGATGAAATTTAAATTTTTTATTATTGCATCATTCCAAATTTTTAACATCAGTAGATAGCTATTAATGTCAACAACTGAGTACAAATAATTATTAATTAAAAAAGTCAGTAATTAATGTAAAATATTATCCATAACTACATGTACAAAAATGTCATTTTTGATAAAAGTTTAAAAAAATAACCATAAATACATAAAAAATGTGTATATTGTTGAAAATTCCTTTTTCCACAATATCGCTATTTGTGCTGTTATAATGTTTATTACCTAAACAATAATATTGAATGAATTATTTTAAACTTTAAAGTATATTTAATCACATCTGCTTAATAACTGTCACAATCTCTAAATTTTCTTATGCATAAAAATATTTGAACTATAGAAGAAAAAAATCTAAATAAAAACAACAATTAAATGTAATAATTTTTTTTTTAAAATGCATTTTCCAGGCGATTCTTTCATATACTCTTGCCAAATAAATTCGCTAAAATAGATTGAGAGCTGAGAAAAAGAAATGTGTAAATTCAATTTCAGGTGTTTGGATTTTATTACATTTCTAAAATTAGCTTTTTACATCAACAAAAATTGTCAAGGGAATATACAGTAGAAAAATGTCAAGAGAAAAACTGTCCTATTGACATACCATATATATATATATATATATATATATATATATATATATATATATATATATATTTTTGGCAGTTATATTTGTTAAACTTTGCCTCTTTGTTAATAATATATTGACTTGTATAATAACATCTGACAAATTGCATTACTGTATTTATCTGTATACAGTAGCACAACTTACAACTACTCATATCTGTTTGTCATTTCTGGCCATCATAATCTTAATATTCTTTTAATGTTTTCAGATCTCTCAATGAAAGTTACTTGAAACAACTTGGCGTGAAGCAACTTCCTGGCTATGCTGATCCTTACCATGGCAGGTAAGTCATCTTCTCCACAATGCCGTTCATAACAGTTTTATTTATAGTTTTAGGTTTTATTAATAGTTCTGTACATTTATCTTGGCATCATCCACAACTTTGAAGGGATGTATAATTTTGCTGTCTAGAATACAAACTAAAAACATTCCACCTACCCCACCAGTAACTTCTAAATTTTGTTAAGTTGACTATTTCCATCAATGCCAATTTTATGTAGTTCAGCATTCAAAGGGAAAAAAAAAATTCATATTATTCTACAGCCAACTTAAGACATTTTGTGATGCCAGCTTAAAAAAAAGCTGATTGGCTGAAGGCATGAAAATCAAACTATGTTCTGGTTATTTTGTATATTTTCTCCCTATTTGCATTCACATTGCTACATAAGCCTCTTATTTTTTTTTTTTTTTTTTTACTGATAACTCCAATTTTCTTAAATATGACTCCTTTTAATTTCTCTGCAATCTTTTTTTTGTTGCAGTTTTAAAGCCTGTTGTTTAGTGTTATCAATTAATTTTATGATTATTCTAATTTCTGCTCAATTTTTTCATAATTACTCAAATTCTCTATTCAGACACCATCTTGTTCATATCACATCTTGACCTTCATTTAGAAATTCCCTGTTTCTTTGTAACCTTAAAGAGAATTTTTAAATGAAGATTACCCAACATAACAGGCACCTGAAGAAGGCCAGAGGGAACATTGTTGTTACTATCACAATGTTTCGGCCAAAGATCAGGACATTAATGCAACTGTAAAGAATGATAACTCGTCATTTGAGAAATTCAGTTTCTGTTGTGTTTTCTGTCATTATTTTCTTTGTTTATTCCAGAGACATGACAATGGGGGAAATTGGATGTTTTCTTAGTCACTATCTCATTTGGAAAGACGTAAGTGCTTTCAAATTTTGTTCTGAATTAAATTTTCTAAATATATACATAAAAAAAAATGAATTCTGTTATTTGACACATTGGGGCACATTTGATTGGCTAATTCAATTAGCTACAAAGTTCTCAAAGCAAAAACAATTCCAACTTGCTATTTATAAATTGTTGCCACAATCTGACATACTCATTTTACTTCTTGCTCAAGCAGTTTTCACCCAAGAACTGCCAATTTATGGAACAGACTCCTACGTGACTGATTTCCTGAACACTTCACTCCTGACCTCTCTATGTCAAGGGTCATCTTAACCTTAATCTCATAATCTTCATTCTTATCATTTCCTCTTCTCTTCATAGCACACACCATATTCAACATTTCCATTTCAACTGTAACTCTAGCTTGAGTGGCTTTTAAGCATTGTATTGGATGCAATTTAGTATATATTAAAAAAAAAGGTAGCTCACTGGAAGAGCAGTCAGTCTACGAAAAGAAAGTTGCTGGTTGTAGGTTTCTAACCAGCTACATTTCTGATTTTACACCTATAATTAAACAAAAATATTGTGGCCTTAACTTCCCAACTTTGTTGTTTATGTAAGCAACAAAGAAGTCCTAAGGAAAATACAGTAGAGTGCCTCATAATTTTGATGTGTATATGTAACTGATTTGAAATTTGTTTTTCAGGAAGTTCACTTTGGATAATTGCTTATTTGACCCTAATGTCTTGTATTGGTGCAAAAGATGATGAGAATAAGAGGAGAAGAACAACTTTGGAATTATTGCAAAAAGTGGAAATTTTAAACAGTCTAGACACTGGTGAAAGATTATTGTAACTGATGGTTGAGTTCAATATAAGAAAGTCAATATTGTATGATATAAAATCTTCCAAAGAAACAATTCTCCAGTGTTCACAATGAACAAGGAAATAAAAACATGATTGTGGTGAAACCTGAACTGAAATTGAAAAAGCTATTGAAAAGGTTGTCAGTTTTATGGAAAGAAAGCCAGCATTCAGCTATGACAACTGCAATAATGCACACAGTTATAAAGTGTCTTTTGTTTATAAAGTTTCAAGAACAAAAGCAAAATGAAATGCAGAAAAAGTTGAGAATGACATTAGAAGAGAAAGAATCATCATGTAACAGTGATTAAAAAATCCTTGTTATATTATTTGTTTTGCATACGTGGCAAACTTAATCTAATGAATTTTCATTAACATTATATAATTTATTTCTATTTCCTTCAAATCAATTCTGTTATATTTCACTCGCCATTAGCTCATTTTGTTTACTATAAAACATTGAAAATAAATGTTAAACCTGATTTCAGTTCTTTTATTTTAATCTAAATAAATTATCCAAATATATCCAGACTTTGTGAGCAATTCCTCATATCTGGAAGGCCTTCTTAGTCCAGTTGTCAGGGATTCTGCTGTAGTAACAAAAAGGACATTTATACTCAGAATCTGAAAGCAATAACTGAAATTTCTTGGATGTTGAGGGAGGGCTTGGAGAATATGAGACTCACTTGGCTTATTAAGGGCAAGATAGGGGGAAAGAAACAGGTCACCCACTTGTCAAAATGGTGGGATGGAGTTTTGAAGATTTTTGAACTTCATCAGCTTGAAGTATAAGAACTTATTTTAATCAGGCAAACTAAAAATAAAAAAATATTTTTAAAAAAAGTTGATTTTCAATACAAGTGCATTCTGTATTAGAACAAAAATGGTGGATATTTTTTCCTCACTGATCAGATTTTTTATGTTTTTGCAAAAACAAATTTCAAGTCTTATTTAATGATTTTTTTCTTTTAATCTTTGATAGATTAAAGAAAATGGTTACAAAAGAATAATTGTGTTTGAAGATGATGTAAGATTTGAACCATTTTTCCGACAAAAACTGGATAAAGTTGTCTATGAAGCAGACTATGTTGTTGAAGACTGGGATCTCATGTAAGAAATTTTTTTCATTCTTTAAGCAAAAATGTATGATTCGAATAACATGGGTTCTATTTAAGTAGCAAGAATCATAGTCACATTTTGTATGACATGCACACCAATAATAACCAAAATCATTGTTAGCCGTAAGTTCTATACTAAGTTTCTTTTCTCACTTGTGGAAAAGTCTTCTGGCTCCATGCTTTCCAGAGGGAGTGGGCGTGAACTTGCTTTAATAAATATATATAGGGTGCAATGCATAAATTGTCATCTTAATTACCCCATAATGAAAATAACACTATGATCTTATTTTAACAAATATATTTACCAAAGTTACACAAAAATATCTCAAAATAGTAAATTTATTCAATAAAATTGCAATTGGCTTCAACCACGGCCTCCAGATGTCTTTGGAATCTCTTGTAACTCTTCTGGATGGTTCCTTATTTAAGTTTATGAATGCTGCCATAATCCTTGCCTTCAGTTCGTCTTTAGTGTTACAAGGAGTTTTGTTGCGACTATATCACCCCTTACATCTGGCTACCCAACTCCCAAGATTGCAACCCCCTTGACTATTATGTCAAGGGGGTTGCAATGAGAGACCAACAAAAATCCTTTTAACATCAAAGATGAACTGAAGACAAAGATTATGACAGCATATGCCAGCTTAAACAGGGAGAGTGTTCAAAATAGATGCAGGAGATTCCGAAGTCTAATGGAGGAGAAGGTTGAAGCCAATGGTGATTTTATTGAATATATTTACTCTTTAGTATTTCAAGATATTTTTGTGTAATTTTGGTAAATATATCTGTTAACATGAGATGTCAGTGTTATTTTCACTTTTGCAGTATTTAGATGCCAATTTATCCATCGCACCCCGTATATATTTAGAATCTGAGAAAAGAAAACATTATTAAAGGGGGGGGGACAACAAAAGGATAGGAATCAAGCGAGAAAAGAAACTGTTAGCATATAACTTACGGTTGCATCTAGCTAGCTCAACTGTAAATTGATGAGACCTCAGACATAGTCTAGTACTGTGCTCAAATTCATAAAATCTGGTGCCATAGCCAGAAGTTTACCCTATATATCACAATGGATGAATATAGATAAATGTACAAGCACCAAATGACATTAGGCAATATCAAATATATTAGCAACACTGCCTTCTTTAAACCCAGCTATCGCCTGGGAATGCATAACAAAAAGTAAACCTTTCAGCAGGAAAGGCAACAGATGTAACTTATGTCTTTCTAAAAAATTAAGAACAACCGAAATCTCTTAATGAGCACCTGCTTGCATAAAGCCAAATTTCTATTCAAACATATTGACCCCGATTAATAGTCTAACCGGGCCTGGGGGCTACAAATACTAGTATTGATATAATTAATTATTTATTTTTAAGATATCTATATTATTTTTACTATATAATTATTGTTACTGTCATTATTAGACTAATGTATTTAACATTTATGCTATTGTTTTCATTATCATTATCTTTTAGTATTACTACCAACAACAATTTATTATGTATTATTTTTATTTGTATCTTAATTTTATCACTGAATGTTTTATTAATATTATTATTGATTTTCATACAAAAAATAGAGTTGTTTTTAAAATAAAATTTATAATTCTTATTTTCAATCTTAAATGTTAATCTGGGCCCAAATTCAAATCCAAAATTAAACTACAATTCATTTAAATATTTAAACAACAATAATAACCCACCCAAACAATAAAATATCTTGCGATAACCAGAAATATTAAACAGTGTAAACCCAAAACTTGTACCTGAAGATTGCAACCATCATTAAATTCAGAGTTGTGCAAGGATATATATATATATATATATATATAATATAATAAATAAAGGAGAAAGGAGTATGACAGTGGGAAAATGTTTTGCGTGATATGTTTTGTCCTTTAGACTTTCCTACAGTTTTTTGTCTTCTAAAATTGTTCTTGATATTTAAAAAAAATTATATATATATATATATATATATATATATATATATATATATATATATATATTACAAACAGATGACATATTACAGTGGCTTCAAGATTACATAGTTTGTTTCAGAAAAAGGATGTGTCTTTCGAAATATCCCCTTTATTGAATATTCAGCAATTACAACTAAAATGAAAAAAAAAATTGTATTTGTTACTGACGGTTTCAAAACATTTTGTGACAACCATCTTTTATCAAGAGAAACTAAGATCTTTATGCACCTTACCTTATTAATTCTATCTCAACAAATGACTTAGTTAATGTCAAAGTGGTTTGCATACTCATCTACTCTGCTCTCTTTTCCATTAGCCATTATGGCAGACCAGTGATGGGACATTTTGTTACAATGCTTGGCAATGGAACGGGCTGCAGGGGAAAGCAGATTCATGCCTTTCCCACAAGCATAACTTGAACTTACTTCTTCAAGTCTATTTTTCTATGTTGCTAACCATTCTACGAAATTATGTCATAATGCAATCAGAAATTATATTTTGTGATACTGTTTATGCATTATTTGAAATTAATTGTTTAGTTTTAAAAATTAAACAGTGGAGAAAGAAAAAAAAAAGATGCTAAATTGTTTTATTTACATTGGCAACTGTCTTTTATTAGAACATTTCAACCATTATGGCAGAAAAAGAATTTATTTTTGTAGATTAAATAATGACTTCAATTTGAAATTCCCCAAAGGTTACCTAGATTGACAGACACATGAAGGTCACAACAGCTCAAATGTGATAAGACGAGGAGATTATCAGAGAGAAAGAACACTTTTCTATTGTTAATAATGTCGAAAGCTGAAGATTTCCACAAATATAGAAATAATGTTGACCCACTCCAACATTTCACAACTTCTGAACTTTTAGTAAGATCTGTCTATAATTCTGAGATAAGGTATTATGTACACTATTTACATTATTCGGACTATTGTCCTCATCTTTGTCGCCATATTTTTCACAATTCTCCGGCCTTCTTAAGGTGGTTGGAATGTCGAACTGATCCTTTTATTTCATTCACTGGGGTAGACTGTTCATATTCTACATGCTATGTCTAATGGATGTCAGTTATCTCCTATGAGGACAAAAGTCCAAATAATGTAAATAGTTTTTTAGTAACACGTTTGCATTCAACTAATATCAAATTTTCCGGCACCATTATTTTTTTTTTTTATTATTATTATTATGTTAAGTATTTCAGGATGGCTCATGTAATCAGTCAACAGTAGAATGTCATTTGTAATTTTTTTTCTTTTTTTTTTTTTTTTTTAATCATTTCACCCCTAGGTGGGAATTCCACTAGTATACAGAGAGTTACAGAGTGAAGGTGAGAGAAAAGACTGGATATGGGGTGAGGGTGGACCAAGAAAAGGCTAACAGCTGAATGGGGTTCAAGAAGATGGAGATTGACATTACATTTAGATTTTTGAAGATTCTACTTTTCAGAGAAGCGTTGGAAGTGCAAGAAAAGAAACTGTTAGAGTAAAATGGTGGTTACATTTAACTAATTCAACATTAAAAAAAAGGGTGGGACCTAGATACCAAATTTGTGTAGTTTGGGCACCAGGGAAAAAAGAACTCATCAGAGCAGTTTCCATGAAATATTTGTAGAAAAGACAGAGAGAAGCCACTTCCTGTCAGTGAGAAAGTGACTGAAGTTGAAGTCAGGACCAATTACATTGCAGATCCTTCTTTGGATTTTGTCAAGAACCTCGAGATGAATAGCAGGAGTGCCAGACCAGATATGACAACAGTATTCAATGCAAAGCCATGTGGTAGATTTGTAAATATGCTAGATAGACTCTGATGAGAAAAACTTTGTACAACGCAGTGTTTGCCGTAGATGCAGCAAAAGATTTGATGTAGTCATTCCACTTCAAGTTAGTTGAAAATGCAAGGCCAATGCTCTCCAGGTATCTAGCATCAGCCATGCTAATGGCAGGCAAGAAAGTTTCTCTATGGGGGTTAAATGAGAGCAGTTTCATTTTGGAGGCATTAAAATTTATGAGCCATTTCTTGCCCCATTTAACCACAAGCAGTAGCCAAGGTTGACTGTCAACTCTGACAGATTTGCTATTGAGACAAGAGTAAAGCTTAGAAAAGAAAATCCTAAAGCTTGAAAATACATTCTAACTTCTGGAGGCAATCTAAACACACTTTTTTCTGAACAATATAGTCATTAGTGCTGAAAAAAATGGATGTGACACAACAATCCAAAATTAAGAAAAACAAGTCTAAATTCAACAACTCAACCTAAAAGGAATCCTTTAAATGTAGAGAATTCTTTTATGATCAACAGCTAGGGTATGGAGAAAATGCTAATGAGCAATTGGCTTATTTGAATAACATACTGGAAGAGCAAAGACTTTTTTCCTGGTCATTGCACATTAATGCTCATCCTATTACCAATGAGTCCTGGGTATGACAATAAACTACATCCAGAAGCAAGGCCTTTAATCAGTAGATTGGAAGTTTTAAAGGGGGTCATAGAACCACTTCTTAACTGCTGCTATTCTCAGGGTGGTAGTGCTTGTTAGGGTCCCAGCTATGGGCGAATAGTGAACTCCCAAACAGAAATCAACAGTACATTCTTATAAAATGAGCAACAATAGATTTTTATAGCAAAATGATAATCAATGCAACACTAAAAAAAATATAAAAATACATTTTTATAGTAAAATTACCAAGAATACCTTTTATGATCTACAAAATACTTAGATTTCAGCATTAAATAACCCATACAGGTGTTATTATGCCTCCAAACAAAATCAATCAACTAACCAAACAATTAACATGAAAAACTTTCATGACATTAGTCGATATAATATCCTATAATTTCATAAAGAAATCAAACTGTTTTCTAATACAGTGTAACCCTGATATAAGAGAAACCCGGATATAAGAGAGATTCTCTCTGGTCCCAAATTAGAGCCATACTTACCTAAACAAAATAGACCAAACCCGGATATAAGAGACTACTTCTCCGGTCCCAACAACTCTCTTATAACCAGGTTACACTGTACTAAGAGAAAAAACATTTTTGAATAGCTTCAAAATTAAAAGATATCAGGTAACGATTATTATTTCCTTCCGGGTTCCAACCAGAAATCACCCTGGGTCTGACGATAAACTATGTCTGGCAGCAAGGCCCTTTGATCAGGAGACTGGAGGTCTTGAGGAGCAAGGAACCACCTCTTTACTGCTGTTATTCCCAGGTCTACCCTCACCTGCTTCATTAGTACCTGTTAGTCTCAGCTATGGGCAAATAGTGAACCCCCAAACAAAAAATCAACAGTACATTTTTAAATAAAATGACCAACAATAGATTTTTATAGCAAAATGACAATCAGTGCAACACTAAAAATATAAAAATACATTTTAATACTAAAATTACCAGTAATACATTTTATGATCTGCAAGCTATATATCTTAAAAAAAAAAAAAAAAAGTACCTTTACTCTGAAAGGTATAAAATTATGTACAAAATATTTAAATTTCAACATTGAATGACCCATAGAGGTGTTGATAAACAAAATCAGCCAAGCAACCTATTATTAATACAACAAATGGACATGCAGCTGAAATAAAATGTTTACCAACATAAATATTCTTTGATATGTCACTGGCTTCAACCCCCCCACCCAATCTTTGGCCAACAAATTGAAAATATTAAATCCAAACTTCAATAGGAGACCTGATTTAGTTAAAAAGGTGGCCTAAGGTCATAGAAAGAAAAACAAAATAGTTTTGTTAGCTGAATAATGAATCTATGAATTTACATGAATAAAAGATGTTATTAATGGAATGCATCAAATTTGCATCACGATAGAATCATGTTTGAACTTGATTATATTTATTTTTATTGTGTTTCTTTCAGTTACATTGGCCGTAAACGTCTCTACAGAGAACCAGAGCCAGAGGTTGAGGGGACGTCTATGTTGATTTGGCCCAACTATTCTTACTGGACCCTCAGTTACATGATTACATACAATGGGGTACAGAAGCTTCTAGATGCAGACCCTTTATCCAAAATGATACCAGTTGATGAGTTTATACCAATTATGTTTGACAGACATCCAGAGTAAGTAAATTCCTCGATATAAAAAGTCTTCCACCTAAGAAATCATCAAAGATGAATTTGGATCTGAAATTTTCATTCTATAACAACATTTGATCTGTGTGATTAATATTCCCGAGTGATTTAAGTACAGTGACAAGGAATGAGACCACATGAAATAAAATAAATGCATTTGGGGTGAAGGAGGTTTTTTTTATTTATTCATTTGTTTTTTTCATTAATCTGACAATTTAATGTCTATACAGATTAAATAAAAAAAACCAACATTAAATCACAACCACATTTCTAGCACAACTTAGGACTACAACTACTGCACAATACACCTTTGAAAATGGCTAATGAATTGTCCAAAAGCATTTGTCATAATAATCGTTAAGATTGTTTAGAGACTGTCCATGACTCTACACAAAAAGGAAAACTGTAAGAACATTAGAAAAACTTTTCAAAAAAGTTTGAAATTGTGTTATTCAATGAAACATGTATAAAAAAAAGTTTGCTACCAAATATACAATATATATATATATATATATATATATATATATATATATATATATATATACTCACAAAAGGTATTGAAAAGTTTTTATCCAGACCCACTTTCCAATATTAATTATTTCATAATGTGATGCCAGAATACTGATTTAAGGAGAGGTATTGGACAGAAAATATATATATACACACACACACACACACACACACACACACACACACCTGTTTCACAGCTCATCAGTGTGGCTAGGTGTCCGATTGGTTCAAGCTGGGATCAAAACTTGATTAATTTGGCATCAGCCAGATTATACCCGTAAGCTAAAAGAGCACAGCAGAAAGAGAGAGAAATTTTTAATGTATTATATACATGGTGTATACAAATGCCAAGAGTGCTCAATTCATAACTGAAGAGTGATGCATATATATATATACATACAAATATAGATAACTACTCGTTTCGAAAAACCCTTGAATTTTTGATTTGCCAATAATCAAATCAATCTCGAGGGAAAAAAGGTTTTAATATATATATATATATATGTGTATGTGTGTTTTGAACAAAAGCTACATTTTATTTCCTTTAAGGTAAACTTTTTGGCCAACATCTTATTAGAAGAATCAGCCTAGGAGGAAATGAGGAACTACAACTAAAATATAATTTATTATTAAAAGAGATTTTAAGCTCACTCACACTACATGGGAACAAAACTGGCCATAACTTTGATTTTACAAATGCCACACAAATTTAAAAAAGAAAAACAATATAATTTTTTATGCCAAAAGTATTTTGAGAGAGTCCTCATAAATATTTTACCAACTATAAACACACATCAGAAACATTATATTACAGAACCTTTATTGAATCCATTCTTGAAGAATCTAATGTATGTTTATCTAAATGTCCCAATGTCAATGAGACATCACACACTTATGAATATAAATTATTCTCTACTTTTCCACATAGACAAAGTAGAATCAAGGGTTAAAATGAGAAGTTGTTTTTTACCCATACCAAAAAGATTAATGAACGGTGGGGGGGATAATGATGAGGAACCAGACATGTTATTTTAGCAAAACAAGATAAGGAATTTATTTACAAGCTTGAAGTCATGTCAGTAGCTCATTTCAGGAAAATAAATCATTCCAGAGTTTTTTTGTGGGGGGGTTTTGTCATAGGGAGGAAATGTTCATACAATAGATTAAATGATTTGAAACCAAATAATGTCAAAAAATGTTTAAGACAAAAAAAAAGTAAGTTTGTTGCTCACATGGTTTACATACAGAATTTTCTCTTCCCAATCCATGAAAGGTAAATATTTCAAACCATCTCTCTTCATCTACTTTTGAATGTATGCAAACCATATATCCCTTCGGTGAGCAACAAACTTTCTTACCTATGTCTTAAACATTTTTGGATATTATTTTTTAATCTGTTGTTTGAACATTTCCTCTTCAGCATTAAAACTATAGACTTTAAAAATTTCTGATTTATTTTGCCTGAAACAAGATACTGACAATTTCAGGCATGTAAATTCCTTATTTTGTTTTGTTAAGTGTGTGTTTCTTCTTCTTTATCATCCTTCATTAACCTTCTTGGCATGGGTAAATCAACTGCTCAATTTAACTTCTCAGCTCCACACCACTAAACAAGAGAAATATTTAATACTGTCTTTATTTCCTTTAATAAATTCTATATTTGCATTTCATAGGCAAGTTTTGTTTAATTTTTTTTTTTCATGTTTATATTGCAATGTTAAATGCAGTTTCTTGAAAAAAATTTATTTTTTTTATTTTGTTTTTAAATTTTAGGTCAGAATGGAAAGCCTACTTTTTCCCTCGGAATCTCATTGGCATGTCAGTCGAACCGCTTCTCGTTTACCCTACCCACTACACTGGGGAGCCAGATTATATATCTGATACAGAGGATTCCACTTTGATTAATGACGACGAGGAATCGGAAGAAACGAAATTGCCAACGGCTGGTCTCAATGTAGAAAGTCCGAAAGTGGAATTGTAAAGAAGGGGAGATAATTCTGCAAGTATTTTTACATTAAAAACAATTCTTGGGAAGATAAATGGAGGAAGGTTTAAAAAATTTCAAACATCCACATTTCTCATTAAATTCCGCACCCCCCACCCACCCATCAGTGATATTTTTTATTTGAATTGCATCAAAACTAGAAACGACCTTTTTTGACTAATGTTCGTAAGTCTGTGTACAAACAATTCTTCATTCAATGATCATGTGAAAAAGTCCTTTTATAATGGAATATATTTTTTAAAGCAAAAAAAAATAATAAATAAATAAAAGGAGGGTTTAGGATTTACCCCTCATGAATAGAACTATTTAATATTACAAAGAGAAAAAGTATTTTCCTGTAAATAAATCTCCTCCCAAAAGTTCATTTCAAAAAATTTGTATTGTAGTTTCATAAAATAAAGAAACAAAAAAGGTCCTGCATATTTTTGCTGCTTTACAACACAAGAATCCTGAAATCTAAAAAAGGAAGTCTTTTGCCAATTAAAACCTCTTGATGCCACTGAAGAATTAGTTCCTAATAGATCTTTATATCAATTTTCTTAATTCACTAGCATCAATCTTTTTATTCTTGTCTTTATATTAGAAATACATTTTTTTTTTTTTTTTTTTTTTTTTTGCTTGTATTTCAATTGTCATCATTCAGTCACAAACAGGGCTAACATTTGCTTTCAAATGCAGATGAGAATATTGGGAATTTACTTCTCATCAGTCATCCAAAATGTCACAAATAGTGAAATTCAAAATTTAATCATGCTGAACCCAGTCTAGCAACAGCTTGTAATAATGTTTTCCAGACTAGAGAAATATATGGAAAATTATTATGCCTCATTTTTATTTATTTTTAAGTTTAACCAATACTTAGCCTTCATGGCCACTAAAAGAAAAGTGTCAAAAAAGATGGTTATTATTCTCTTGACACTTCTTTTACTTCAAAAACTTACTGTATCCACTTTTTTTTTTTTTTTTTTTGACTCGCTCAGCAATGTTTATTAAAAATGTGAACTAAACACAATGCAATATTTATTATTTAGCATTTTATAAGAAAATCTTAATTTTGTAATTCTTAAGAAATCTTAAAATAATCAAAATATGTAAACCAACTACAATGCAATATCTATTTTGAAAATATTTTAAATTGTTGCTAATTTAAATAAAAATGCCTACAAAATCTACCAACAGATTAAATAAGCAAATAAAATTCTCAAGAATAAAAGAAAATGTAAATGAAACCCACTTTTATGTTTGGGTTTTATTAAAATTCTAATCATTTACTTTTTAAAACAATAATCACCAAGGGAGTCAAAAGTGTATATACAGTAATCAATGTCAAGGGAATAGCTGTCTTTGTAACTAGGTTTTTTTTTTGGGGGGGGGGGGCGAAGGTTAAACATCAACAAAACAATTTTTAAAAAGGTTTTTTGGTGTGTGTGTGTTTTTTTTAAATTGAGATCAATTTATGACTATTTTAAAAATAAATTTATCCCCCATTTAACATTCAAGTCATTGTTGATGTACAACTATTGTTGTCAAATCAAACTAACAACAGCAAAGTGGGTTCCATTTGAAAGCAAAGTGCTATTAAATTTTGAATTGACTCTTTTCATCAGTAGCCAAGTCAATGTAACTTTTTGAAGAAAAAAAACTTAGTTACAAGTAGCAAAATAGAAAATGTAGTAGCACTGGGCATTCAGAAGTAATCCACTTTGGCTATTCCTGGTTTGACAACAAAAATATAGTAGTAAACAGAAGCTCTCCGATTTGGTTTTCTTTAAGTAATGATAAAGTATGTCTGGCTGTCATTAAGAAAAAGAACAAAGATCTCTCAGGCAAAAAGTATTATTTAATTTCCGAAGTATAGCATTATAATAAATCACTGACATGAAAAAGAAGTTTTGTGGAAGAAATTATATATATATAAAATTTGTTTTTTTGGCTGAAAATTGCCAAGCAGAAATTAAAACATTATTTATTAGATGGATTATTTTCTAGGTGCTACATCTATTGAACAATTTCTCAAGGAATCTGATTAGTTTCTGATAGAGAAAGCAATAAAATAATTTGTCAGATTATTTGGGATTATTAAACTTAAGCTGAGAGGTTAATGGAAGACGTGTTTATCTGTTTGAAAGGATTTAACAAGTGAGGTCCAAGAAGAGAGACATTTTTACTTTTCAGACCAGCAGCTTCCTCCTGGTTGTTGAGTACAACAGTCAAGACAAGCCAGCTGTCGGGTCTGAATAGTAAAGATGTGTGAAAATAATTTTTAACTTTTATATGATCAATGCTTTAAACTTTTTTTCATCAGACATAATCCACTGCTTTTCTCACCCCAACTATTTTTAAATATATATATATATATATATATATATATATATATATATAAAATTTAAAATCTAAAGCAATCATTATCTCTAAGGTTAAAACAAAATACAATTATCTCCCCTTATTCTAAAACTATGGAGAGTATCAACTTATATATATATATATATATATATATATACACACACACACACACACACAAAGTAAACGGTTTATCACTTAGCTGATTGATGCTACCTTCAGCATCCAGAGTTTTGTAGACAGACTCTCCAGGAATCACCCCCCACCCACTGAATAAATATATATATATATATATATATAATTGTGTGTGAAAATAAAGACAAAAAAAAAACTTAGCTGATGCATTTCATCCTTTGAGAAACTTTTTCAAGACAAATGCAAGGATTTTATTTTGTAACAAGTATTTATATACAAGAGCAAAAATGTTTTTGGTTTTAAAAAAACTCTTAAATTTAAGAACACTCTTAAATATTCATCAGGTTAACAAAAAAAAAGTCTAGGCAATCCAAGTTACACAATTCAATGTCTAATAAATGAAATTGAGTAAATGATGATCTTGAATTTGTTTTTGTTTTTTTTTTTTAATATAAATTAGCTTGCCTAGACTTTTCAGCTAACCTGATGTATATTTGAGTGCTTTTAAATTTAAAAAATTTTGAAAAGCCCATGACATTTTTGCTCTTGTCACAAAATGAAATCTTTGCATTTGCCTTGATAAAGTCTCTCAGAGAACAAAAAGTGTCAGCTAAGTTTTTCCTTTTGTCATATATATATATATATATATATATATATATATATGTATGTATGTGTGTGTGTGGTAAAGGGTGACTTGGAAACTTGAGGCTGAAATCTATGATTACTGTTAAATGGTTACAAAAAATTTGTTCATTTCTTTTTGATAAATATACTGATCACTGTTGTAGAAAGTATTGGCACCACACCCTATGTTTATCTTCAAAAGGAAGACAATTTTTTTTTTTTTTACTTCTATCCTTGATCATTCAATTATTCAATTATTTTGTGGCTGGGAATACAACTGGCACAGGTGTGGTATAATGAAGTAGAGGCATTCTCTGCTTGCACTACTAAACAAATGCTTGTTTATAATTTATCCTAAGGAATGAGAGAGAGAAAAAAAAAATTTATATATATATATATATATATATATATATATATATATATATTGTAAATAAGACAGTAAAAAAAATCTAGTGTCTGCATTGTGTAGATGGACCCTTTGCCACAGAAATTATATAAATAATTCTGTAAGGCCACTATTATTGAAAATGATGATTTTTTTTTTCTTACATAATGAACTTTGGACAATTGTTGACCAAATTTCCTCCTCATTTGAGAAGGTTCAGTTGTAATTTGGAAAAGACAATAAAATTATTCAACATAAAATGTCTGTCATTTTCAATAGTATTTGCCTTAAAGAACATTTGCTGCCTAAATGCACAGAATAATTATTCTCATGTTCACATACTTTTGTTGAAGTTTAATTTATCCATTAGACACAATAAGAAATATTTTAACAATAGACTGTAATAAAAGTTATGTGACAGACAGAATATTCATTCTTACCATAGATCTTATAATAAGAGAATTACCAGCAATAACTAATAAAAAAGAAAAATTATCAAATATAACTAATTTTTTTTTTTTTTTTTTTTTTTTTTTTTTTCCTGGGCCTTATCCTAAGTGATTGAAACTGCTGGGACAGTGGACCATTGTGTTCTTAATGAGAAATCAATTATTTGACATCAATTTTAATTGTTTGTCGTTAAGTCATATCACATATGGGATTTATTATCATGTTTCAGACACCATCTTTTTTTTTTGTTGTTCATTTTAACCCCCATTACTTTATTTAGACCAATTTTTACACCCTAATAACAAACATCTATCCAACATTTAAATTTTTCTTGGAATATTCATATGTAAGTTACGATTGTGGGGGACAGTAAGCCCATCCCAAATTCACAAAGTGAAAATTCATCTTTTGAAATAAAAGTAAAACAAAGCAAGAAAGTATTTATCTTGTTTACCAGCTTTCCAGATCAAAAGAATTGTGATATTTTTTTTTATTTTGGACCTTATAAGTTTGGATAAAACCTAAATCTGTTCTACTATATATATATATATATATATATATATATATATATATATAACTTAAATCAAAAGAACACAATTCATTCAACCCATTTTCAGCTATTAGCATCCACTTTTCTATCTTCCTTCTTGTTTTTTGTCAACAAGAAAAAAGAGGATACTCGTCTTTATAATTCACACAAAAATCAAGTGCCTTTGAGAAATCCAGTAAATTTCTATTTTCCAGTACTTCATTCATCCTCCCAAACAAACAAAAAAAAAAAAAAACTTAATTTTAATTCTTTTGTGGATTATTTTCAAACACAAGCTAATGGGAAAACAACTATGACTTCAGAAAAAAAATACTTGTTGACATTTTAATTGTTATTTAAAGATCTCTACCAAGCAAACAAAATTTAATAATGGCCAAAATTTAGCCATTACTTAAGAGATTTAACAACTAAATCTTACTTTTATTTGATTCTGTGTGTTCTGTTTAATAAAATGTCATTGGATTTTAAAGTAAGTTAATGAAAAGTTTGAAGTGTCTTTTCCTTTGAGTTTTAAATCTTTTCCATTAAATTTTTTCTCCAATGTTAAAAGATTCAAACTTTATACAAAGCTCGATAGATGAATATACTTTTCTTTCACAAATGGCGACGTTTTGTCAATCAATGGCCAACATGTTGAAGGAGAAAATTATGGCTTTATTTTCCAAGAAACCAGAAATTTTTTAGTATTGAAATGTATATCAGCTATAAGATGGCAGTTTGTTTCGACAATATTTCATTCATCATTTATAAGTAAAGCTACAGGACTAAGATAGACAAGAGATTACCATCTAAAATATTTTCTTGTGTATAATGCAAGAAACTGAAAAGACATATTACATACAAACACAAAAAAAAAAAATTATTTGAAACTGCAAGACTCGGTTAACAAAATGGGTACTAAAACACAACAGGGGTTTATAACAATTGTTTACAAAAGGTATTTGATATCTTGGCCATATTTGTAATCTGTAATGGAATCTGTATGGAATCTGTAATTGATTGGACGTCTTTTGTTTCAAGGACAGGAAATTCACCGAAATTAATTTAAAAATAAAAAAAAATTGATAAAAAGGGAATACACAAAATCTGTCAGGTTTTGATAAAATTAATATTACAACAAAGTACACCTCCCCAAAAATAAGTTTTGAATCAGGAATTAGAAGAAATACATAATGGCTAAACATCCAGTACATTTTTATTCTTTTATGTACGACATTGAGATTTTAATGAACAATATGCTACAACTTTAAAAAAAAAAAAAAATAAAATAAATTTACATAAGGATGTCTGTACTGATGGGTTATAATATACTCAAGGATGTAATTTATTACCAGTTTTCAGTTTCAGAAACACAAGTTCATATTACACACAAGATAATACGGTACTCAAGTCAACTTCACTAATTACACAAATCATGCTTGATTCATTTATAAAAAAAAAATCCTAAAATAATTAAAAGACAATTACAGTGTAATGATGACTATATTTTATGAATGCCAATCAGCTGGACCAGAAACTTTTGATGACAATTTTATTTCTTATCGTTATAAATGCTATTTTTCATGGGTACACGTATTTAAGTAATCTCCTTTTTTTTTTCTTTTTTTTTTTTTGTATTTTCTTTCTTCAACAGTAAAAGTCCTACTAAAGAAATATTGTGCCTCCCAACAAAACTGGTGGCAGCACACATCAGCTATAGGAGGAATGGTTTTCCTGATGGAAAAAGGAATACAGGTTTTTATTCCTGTCAAAGGTACAATCTTTCTTCAGTAGGGCTTCTCAATCTAGGCCAGTTTTTATTAATTTCACTGTTTAAGGAAAAAAAAGTTGGAGATAGCAACTAATGTAAATGTAAACAAATGTAAATTGTATAGTAATTAACAATTAAAATTTATCTGTTGTACTTGTGAAACATTTTCAAAAGTTAAATCAGAATAATTGTTATAACAAAAGCTTCAATTTGTTCTGTTAATATGGGCTGGACTTTACTGGTTGTGTCAGACAAAACCATTTGAACATTAAAATAACCATATCCTCAATTCCTCTGCTTGTTGGGGCTAGCTGTAAAAACAGCAACAAATCAAATGAAAGTGTAAAGGAACAATAATTAAAACTATTTCAAATTTTTCTGAATTTCCAAGCAGGAAATATTAAAACTAACCTTCAGTACTGTAGGTGACTTTTCCAGCACATGTGGAATAGCCTTCAGTCCTACAATAACAAAGTTTTAAGATGGAGAATTACTCCAACCTTTAAACCAAGGGTTTGTGTCATATGGCCCAGTAAGGTGAGATGTTGGCAAGAAGGTTCCTCATTTATAGATTTTGCTTAGAAATTTCTCTATCCAAGATAACCAATCCTACTATAGAGGTCCATCACTACTCCAAAGTAAGATTCAAATGACATGGGTAAGCTGAGCTGATTAAAACTGATATTAGCCACAGACTATAGTTTATTAATTTGTGGCTTATTAAGTTTTCAGTTGGAATAAGTTCCCCACCCACAGTCCCTCCTTATCTTTGCCAATCCTTCTACATCCCATTAGATTAGATTTCAGATGACAGTTACCAATTTATTGATGCGATAACTGGTTTGTGACTTGGACAAGTTATTATATTAATGAAATAACAACGATATTTGGATTGACAAATGTTAACGTTACTTATCTTTGTTGATTTTCTCTCTCCCAGTTGTCAATTTGATGAATACTAATGTGTGTGTGTGTGTATATATATATATACACACACACACACATACATACACATATGTATGTATGTGAGAGATAGACTGAGCATGCAAGAGTTCACCCCCACTTCAGGAAAGGAAAAACTTGTCTTTCATAGTTTTATCAAATTGTGATAACATTCTTTACTGTAGTAAAATATTTTCCCTGACAGATGGAATTATATTGGCAGCCCTTAGACAAGAAATTGAAAATGCATGCACAACAATCCCATTGAACACTTTGCCCAATATTTCCCAAGCAGTAGTTTGCTGTACTAATAAATATCTGGAAGCTAAAGGCCACCATTTTGAGTATCTCATGATTGTAGAACCCAAAAGGTAACTTGTATTAATCTTATGATGTCTGAATAAGATTTAATATTTCAATGTCTATACAAATTTTTCCCTTTCCTGAAGTGCATTTACATTTTTTAGCAGACTCTGAGATTGGAGATATATATTTTGTCATCCACAGACTGTTTCACAGCTAGCTATTTTATATATATATATATATATATATATATATATATATATATATATATTCTAAAAAAAATAGAAACATTTGACATTTGTGAAGAAATAAAATGTTTTATCTCCCAGCATAATTAAAAAAAATCCTATTTACTGATGCAGAAATTATATATATATATATATATATATATTTCTCCTTTTGTTCAGCCTCTATCATTGAATTTAAGGCAGTCAACATCAGAGGATATTAACATTTCTATCCCTCTAGTTATAATTGGTGGGGGGTTGGTAAGAAGTAAAAAAAAAAAAAAAAAAAAAAAGCCACAAAGGTTAACATGGAATATTTTCTCTTTGGCATCAGAGGAAAACTATTTTCTTGAAAAGTCAACCAATGTTGCAAATGAAAATAAATAATTGCTTGTGTCTTTTATTATCATTATAATTAATGCATAATTGCACAAATTTTCAAATATTTTTCAATTATATATATATTATATATATATATAATTAAATTCATTTTATAATTATAACAGAATAAAAGTCAGAAAAATTAAAAAAAAAAAAAAAAATTTCTTTTATTTATATATATATATATATATATATATATATATAATCTCTTCCACAAAAATACCAGGATGAAAAGACCCAACCCCAAAATGCAAGTGTTGGCTTCACATATGAAAATTTATCAATAACTGACCCCGCTCAAATAAAAGCAGTGACATTATGACCATTCCAAGAGCACCAGGCCAAATGTGGCAGTAATATTCAACACAAGGACGAATGGTATGTAAAATAGATTCAAGTGAAGAAAATTGTCTTGCATGTCACAGTGAACTGACTTTCTTGGCAGCTGACCTAGCAATTGATTCAATATAATCTTTCCAAAAAAAAAAAAATTTTTTTAAATTAATTTCAGTTATAACACCATTGATGTATATGAAGAGTCCTCCCTGGTCTTTTGAACAGGAGTAGAGGTTTATCCCTGGTTTCCTGTTTAGGTTTTCCAGTTCCTTCTAAAGTCTACTTCATCTCTAATACTCTTAACATCTTCATCTGAATTCTGAAATGTTATTCACTAATTAAATCTTGACCTCTTCAAGTCTAGAGTTGGCCATTATCTTTCCTGCATAGCCTCAAGAGCTTCACTTGCCCTTACGCTAATACAACACCACACAGTAACCATTTACCTTGAGTGGCTCTTGGACCTTATATGGGGTCATCATTAGCTAAAAAATAAGGAAAAAAAAAAAAAACTACAAGTGGCCATCATAGAAATTGAGGAATTACTGAAAAGAAATCAATAATTACTTAAAATATACATTTGTTTACTCGGTTCAAAGGTCAAGTAGCTATGGAATCAGATTTCCTGCTTTAATTTCTGAGCTCACAACTAAAGTATGGAAAATCAAAAATGACAAATTATTAGGTTGGTGCAAAAATAATGTCGTTTTCTCACATGTGAGAAAACGACATTATTTTTGCACCAACCTAATACTTACAATAACTGACAACCCCTTTAGAATTGCCTTAAGTGTTAGATGGGAACCATTCCTCCTCCATTGAGGGACCCATTATCCTGCCCTCAAATTCTTATTGTTAATCCTTTTTTTTTCAACTTTATATGGAGAGTATGGATTAGGATTATCACTTGTGGTGACCCTACATTTGGTGTTTTGAGGGCTTATGGCCATATCATATTGAAATATACAATCAGCAAAGTTATGGGTGGATAGCATAATGGATAATGACTTGCAATTGTTAATCAGAGAACAGATTTCCAATTCCCATCCGTTATATTCACTTATGGGTAAACACCCTTGGGAAAGGTATGAATCCACTTCCTACCCCAGACACCAGCTATAAGTTAATTAGTAAGACTGGTATCACTTAATGACACTAAATCATTATTATCTTTAAGAAAAAAAAAAAAATTCTGGATTTTATAAGGTCTAAAAAAAAATTTTTTTTTAATTTATATATATATATGTCATTTAGTGTCTTGGGCCAAACTAATTTAAACTTACTAAGGATTTTTTTTTCTGTCTGAATTTCTGTGATGAATTATTATTTGCATTCAGATAAATATTCTCATCTTTGTTGTCATTCTAATTGAATTCCTGGGATGAGGAACTATTATTTACATTCAGACTAATATCCTCATCTTTGCTGAGGACACTAGTTTAAATATAAATAGTCTAAATAATTACTAAGGGTTTATTGAATTTGACACTTGTTTATTGTCAGTCAGTTTCTTTCTGTGGTACACTGGTTGCCAACCAAGGCTAAAGAACCCAGTCTGTCCTGCTATTCAACCCATAGCTGGGAGGGGGAGTGATGGATTCATACCTTTCCCAAGGATATTTATGTATGACTGGAATTCGAATTCAGATCACCAGCTCTTTTTTCTTTTTATTGTAAATGACCAAAATGGAAGTATTATTACTGCCCTTGGTTTGAAACCATTCATTTCACTGCATCGCGCAAAATATAAAATTTTGATAAGCTGCTTTACCAACTGAGCCAACACCTCAGAGTTATACCCACCCCCTCCTTTACTCCTGATTAAAATATTGTCTGTATAAACATATCTGATTCAATCCTGGGTTTTTTGGGTTTTTTTTTTTTTTGTTTTTTTTTTTGCACGAAAATCAGTGATACTCATTTTAAATATTTCTTTTTATTTGATTTGATTTGATTTTTACTAATTCCTGCAATTATAAACTACTAACCTTAAGAATGAATGACTGGCTCCCTCACCACACACACACACACCCTCAGCTTTGTTTATTCACACCATAAACTTTTTTTTTTTTTTTTTTTTAGCACCCTCCCTCATAAGGGATAAAACACTTTCTGATACCAGTGGCTGTGACTTGATGTTTACTAATCATATGATTTCAGTTTTATTCAAATTATTTAACATCCTCATATTTGTTGCATGTAATTTATCTACATTTGACAGCACATGAACTGCATTATTTCTGTAAACGTTTGAAATTTTTATGTTTTTCTTTTTTTTTTCTTTGTTTAAAAAGCAATAACACATCCACTCTCAGAGACTTATAAATCTCTAGCTTTGCCGAGACTAAAATACTTGATTTTCAAAATCATTTGTTCAACCCCATCCAGACAGTACCAAACACTACATCAGGGCAGGTAGGGTAGTCTCTGCTAAATGGAGAAGTCAATCCTCTTTGGGTACCTCCTATACATGCTCTTGTAAATAAGAAGCTAAGTAAGTAACCCTAGCAACTTGTGATGTAACAGTCAAAAGATCTAGTCTTTGCAGATCACTACTGCTGAAGAGTGAGCTTAATCTTCACTGGGTTCCTAAAAAGGGTGGCCTTGTGCCAAGTCTAAGCTACTTAATAAATAACTATTTTGATTTTATCTTCTGCTCAGACAGAAATGAATAATTACAAGTGAATCTATCTGTAAAAACTGACAAATATAAAATTTCATTTTATATTTATTTTGCTGCCATATGATGCTTACATTGATGCCTTTTACAGCAGCTTCTACTTTGGTAGAGTTTAATTACACACATTGCAGTTCAGGTTGCAAGTTCAGTTTACCATCTGAAAAGCACAGTTCAGAATATTTTTAAACATCTCGTCTGTCCACAAATTATGACAGCATAGTCATACAGATTGTTACTAATGCAATTGTGAGTTCAACTCTCACTGAGTGCTCTATATTTGTAACCTTGTGCCAAACAAAGGGGAGCATAATATAAATCAAATTTTCTGCGTTAGATCAATCATATATAAAACTATGAACACAAAAGGGATCTTTTACAAAACAATACATTAAATTCATCATAATAGCTCTGACCATAATTTTGACTTAATTAAAAGAATACATAATTAATGTGAAATATATTGAATGTGCACTAATTTCAGAATCTACTAGGGTAAATATATGTCAAGGATCATGTAACTTATTTGCTTTCCTGACAAACATGGATTGGAATGTGACAATGATAAAGTAAAGAACAAATAGGAAATGTTTATTAATCTAACATGTTTCACTTTTATTAAAGCTTCATCAGAGAATGAGATAGAGAGACAAAGAAGAAATTGTCTGGTTGATACATATATATGTGTGTGTGATAAGATAAAGAACAAATAGGAAATGTTTATCAATCTAACATGTTTCACTTTTATTAAAGCTTCATCAGAGAATGAGATATAGAGAAAAAGAAGAAATTATCTGGTTGATACATATATATGTGTGTGTGATAAGATAAAGAACAAATAGGAAATGTTTATCAATCTAACATGTTTCACTTTTATTAAAGCTTCATCAGAGAATGAGATATGGAGAAAAAGAAAGAAATTCTAGTATTTTTAATTTTGTGATTTTCATTGTTAAATCAACATTGGTTAATCATGCTACAAATTATACTAGAGTTGAATGCACATGAAATATGACTAACAAATGAGAATCAAACACAAAAGTAAAATTACTAGAATTTCTTTCTTTTTCTCCATATCTCATTCTTTGAGGAATGAGAGTTAATAAAAGAGAAACATATTAGACATGTAAACACACACACACACACACACAAGAAATAAGATTTGAAGTATGCATGCAATTTTTTTTTAAATCTTATGTCACAAATTTTACAGTTGTCCTGAAAAAAAAAAAAAAATCCCTTTTTGTTTGAAAGAAGAAAATGGGGGTAAACAAAACCCTATGTTTTTTGCTTGCTTTTTTATGTTTTGTTTGAAAAATTATCTTTAATTAAAAAAAAAAAAATTTAAATTAAAAAATTTCAATCATTTTTTTTTTTATATATACGTTTTTTTAAATTTTTATTTTGCTTGTCATCTAAAAGATTTGGAAATTTGTTTTCATTTGTACATTGAACAGACATGAAAGGGGGGTGAAAAAAAAACAAAAACAAGTCATACTTATGTATGCTTATATTCCTGATTTAACATTTTCTTTTCTAGACTGATCACTGTAATTTTTGGGGGTTCATAACTGGCTCAATGATTGCTCAGAAACCAAGCATTCTCGTGAATAAACCAATGCTATTGGTAATTTAAGTCCCAGTGTAACTAGTTGCCATGACAGGTACACAGTCTCTTACCAGAAATTCTAAAAATTGAAGACTTACAAAAATAAATAAATAAAACTTTTTTTTCTATAATGAAACCTGTTCCACTTTGACCTTTTTTTTTTTTTTTTTTTTAAACCTAATAAAAACTAAACGAGTAATTTTCAAGGGGGTCTGTCTTTAATTGTACAGTTGTAAATAAAACAAGTTAAAATTACAAATATTACAGTTTAATTTACCAAATTCTTAATTTGCAAGGAGCTGGTCAAGTTCTTAGTGACCCTATGACCTCACCTAGTCATGGGACTGACTGATACAGATGAACTGTCCCCAACTCATTGTGAATATTTATAAAGTTTCCCTGCAAAGCCCTTGCCATTCCTTGACGGTGTCTAAACTATAGACCTTTACTACAAATCTGAAATCGGAAAACTTCTGAAATCTACAAAGTGGAAGCTCCCAAGAGTTTTAGGCAAGAGATTGTCTGTCTGTCTGGATGACACTTGTTCCTCGTTTTATATTTGTCGGCCTGTTTGTGGATTCCTTCCTCATTTCTCATCCCAAATTCTTGTACTTATGTCTTCTAAGTCTCCCTTCCGTCCAACAGTTGATGCCAAAACAAAGAATTGTTAAACAATGTAACACCAAGTTGTAAATAAAATTAATTATATTCATTTCATGTGTTTCAGTTTTTGTCTTTCTTGCATGCAAATTGTCATCAGTGGTCAATTATTTACCTTTGATCGTTAATTTTTCAGCAAACATTGATAAACTCCCCGCTCCTCCTCCTCCTCACACACAATAAGACAGTGTCAAAAAGACTATTTTCTCATGACAACACATTTTTTTTTGCTTCAACTAATTTCACTCTTTGGCAATGTTTGTTTTAAAAAGCGTTGATTAGAATTTTAATAAAATCTAAACACGTGATGAAAGTGAATTTATCCATTTTTATTTTTTTTGTTCTTGTGAACCTACAAGAAGATTATTCAATTTTATTTTAAATATATTTTTTTCTCTCACTATAATTTAGAAAAGAATGTGAATAAATTCAATAAACATAGAATGTCTATCCTCTTTAATAAAATTTGTTTTAGAAAAGAATTTCTACCTTATTATATTAATTTAAAATAAAAAAAAAAAAATCTTTTTCACCTTGCTGTCTTCTTTAAAGAATACATAATAAAAATGAAAAGATAATGTTAAATTTAGTTTTTGATGTCTATACATTTCCGAAATAAGGTATTGTCACTATTTACATTGTTTGAATTGTTATCCTCATCTTTGTCATATTCTCAAAATTTCAGCCATTGGATAAAAGTGTTGCTTGAAGTAATCCATTGACTTAACCCAAATAGTCGGGAGTTCAATACCTGGCCACAACAGAGGTGAACAAAAAAGAAAAAAAAAAAAAAAAAAAGCTTGGAGAGTCGAGTTATTAAACTTAGATATCAAAAAAAAAAAAAAAATAAAATAAAATGCATGGAACCTAAGTGCACAAAATAAAGGGTTCAGTTTTAAATTCTAATGTATATACCCTGAAGAAGGCTGGAGCATACAATGGCCAAAACATTGGGAATATGGCAATAATGATATAATAGTACAAACAATGTAAATAGTGTAAATTAGTTTTTGCTGTTTTCAATGAACTTAAAGAATCCATAAAATGAAGAATTACTGGCGGGCTCAAACAAATGCAAAAATCCAAATTAATTCTCTACAGTCACAGTGTTCAAATATACCCCCCCTAAAAAAATATATATTTTAAAAAGATGGCAGGAGGCATTTTGGTCAAATATTTAAAAAAAAAAAAAAATCTTTCCCCAATTTTTTCTTTACAATGATGTTCCCTGTATACAAGGCCCGAGAGCCAAGAGATAGAGAGTTACAGAGTAAGAGGCACAGTTTATGGGGATATGTGGGGAAGATTATGGCTAACCCTAGACTTGAACAGTTAAGATTGTAGTGATTGAGGAAGCATCTTCTGGAGCATGGAACTAAAGAATGTAATTCATCTGAAGACTTTCCATGGAAATAGCCATAGAGCAGCAAGAGGCTTGCAACGTTTCATCTGTGGGGAAAGGAGTTGTAAGGTGGAAAATAATTCATCACCCACAAGAACGTGGAGATGCTTTTGAATTATCAAGACGGGGAAACTCATGCCCATGTATGACAGTAGTAATCCATTACTGGAGCAATACATGTAGCCAACCACTCTTCAGCAATGGATTGCATGTATGAGATCCGCTTGAGGTCTATGTCTGAATATGGGCTCAAGGTACAGGGACTCTGAGAGAGCACATATTGATCACGATGGATGAAAATTCAGGGTCAGCTTGGTGATGGAATGTCACTAATTATTGATATTTAAAAAAAAAAATATTTAATGCATATAAGAGAGAAGAGATGTGTTCATGCCTTTTCCAAGGTCATTAGTGCAGCAAAATGAACATAGCCCAAGCTAGAACACAAACTCTGCTTGCCAATTCGAACTTTAGGTGTCAATACCAACCTAATGTTCCTTGTGTTTTAAATGTAATTTTGTTTCTTTTTTTTTTTAATCATATTAGTCTTTCCTGCATAAATAAGGAAGGAAAGAATTGAAAAAGAAAAAAAAAGAAAGATATTTTTGATCTATGGTCAACCTCAAAGGAAATGAGAGACCCCAATAGATCCGATATATTCGACATTATAACAATTACTGAAAGAGAAGACGGAAATATTTGGATTTCAGGAAGCAAGCAGACTAATTGATTTTTATAACAAATCTCTTTGTTTTCCAATGAATGACCGATTTATATCCAGCATCTTTGTAAAAACAATTGAAGAGAACTTGTGAATGATTGCATAAAATATTCATTTTTATGAGGAGTTTTCAACTCTTATTTTAGTAGGTCTATATATATATATATATATATATATATATATATATATATATATATATATATATTTATATTCAGGTTTATAGCTCTGGCTGTTCCCAGGTTGATTAGTCAACGCTGAGTCAATTTTGTTCAGTCTTTTGTCCTGGAGTTGCTATGTATCAAGTCGTATAGAATTTCCGCTTTTTTTTTTCTTTTCTTCAAAAAAAAAAAAAAATAAATAAATATAAAAAAAATAAAATACATTTCATTCAATTAGATATTTACAATTATTCACAATGGCTTGATGCCACTTATCATGCAACTCACTGAAACCTTTCAAGTAAATTCCCACTTGTTTTGATATGGAAAAAAAAAAAAAAAATCACAGATGAACTTTTACATCTGATTTTCTGTAAATCCTGAAAGCATTTTGATGCAATCAAACAAAAAGATAATAATCCAATGGTGCAAGATTAGCTGACTATGATCAGTTAAGTACAACAGTCCAACAATGTCAAATTTTTTCCTGTACTATTCTTAGTGATGTGGTTTTCCATTGTCATTTTTATGGCTTATCAATGTCAAAAAATACTTTTAGATTATAACAATTTTTTTGTGATAATGATTCAGTGATACAAGTTTTACTAATTAATCCATAGCTGGGGGTAGAAGATGTGAATTTATGTCTTTCTCAAGGTTATTTGCACGTAAGTGAATATAGTGAACCCAACTCTGCTCTCAGATTAACAATTCAGAGTCATTATCCATTGTCATGGAAGAGAACACATTTTTAATCCACTGTGTATGTTGCCACTGCCACGCAAAAACTAATTTATGTTAATGTACTCCAAATTTATTCTTAACTACTGCATATGATTAGTAACACAGATGATACATTCATCATTACGGTTAGTTTCCAAAAATGGAAATTACTTAGGACTCCAGCTAGGTCCTTGTCATTGCCAACCACAAGCAGTCATCCAATTAGATTGGATACTTTCTCGTAAATCTTCATCCACAAAGACAAACCATGCTAGAATTTCTTTTTATTCTTTATTATAATTAATCCTCTTCGGGATCTAGAAAGACACCATACTTAAAATCCAAAAAGGAAAGTTGAAATTTCTGGCTCTGCTACTTTGGGGAACAGGCTCCCACATGGGTGCTTCCCTAAACATGACAATCTTAACATCTCAAGACCAAACCTCTTAATTGCTGTTGTTCTCAGGTCCACAGTGACCTGGGGTAGTAGCACCTGTGTGCAAATAGTGACCTCCCCCCCCCCAAAAAAAAGTCAAAACATTATAAAAAGATAATACATTTTTATAGTAAAGAATTTTAGCAATAATGGTTAAAAAAAAAACCAAATGCTCAAATTTCAGCATTAAATGACCCATAAAGATTTGATATGCCGTTTAATAAACCAAGCAAAGATCAATCATTATCTATTCACCTTATCCTCAATTCCTCTTTTGTTCTTATCACAGACACACACACACCTTATCCATCATAATCATTTTAACAGTAAAACTCTACCTTAAGTGACTCACGTGCCTTAGATAAATTGTATTATAAAACATTTCAAAGGATGACTTGGAAAATTTTATATTTGCAGGATGTATTGGGGAGAAGTTGAGTTAGAGTGATACAGTGAGCAACTTATTTAGAGTGGGGGGATGGACAGTAGATCAGGGACAAGAAGGGATGGTAAAAGGTCAAATTTGCTTGGAGTAACAAGGGACAGGAAAATGTGGAGAGTCATGACAGCCCACATCCTGAAGAGAGATAGCACATAAATAATGAATGAATCCCCTGGTGAGTCCAGAACCAGTGTTTCAACTTACACATCAGCCCTGTTATCAAGAAAGCCTAGCTTAGATCATTTTGTCTTCTGTCAAAAAGAAGGCAATTTTAACATAAAACCTACGACTTCGGGACATTTGTCCCATCTCGGTTGGCTGTGGCATGTAAACCGTTGGTTTGAAAGCCGAGGTCAGTTATGCTTACCCCACACTTGAAATTGAAAATTAATTTGTGCATGCGCGTAAACTAGAAGATGAAAAGGGCGGGTGTGAGAGAAAGAGAAGAGAATGTAGGATTAGCAACAACTCATTTGTGTTTAATAAATATAGTGGTGTTTATAATACTATAATACTTAAAAAAAAAAATAGTAGTTACAAGTAGTACACTGAAATCAAGCAACATGATAAAACTGATCTAAGGAAAGCGAATAAAAAAATCATTTGGTACACCCCCCCCACCATTTAACCAATTGTTCAGTACTAAGTTAGACTAGAAGTTCCATTTAATCGACAAGCATTTCCCCAAAAGTAACCCTCTTAATAAAATATTTAACAGAAACACACTAAAACTAAGTTATAGCTGCACCGATAGTCTTAAGATAAAATAATACAATTTTAAACTAATTTAAAAATTTTGATAATGCACATTCCAAGATAAATGTTGTTAATAATATTAACTAATGTAATTGCAAAGATTCTAACGAATGCCTATTACGAAACAAATGTTTGACCAACTCTCTTGTTTTTCTAAGTACTAATTCAAAAATATAGAAACCGATTATTTAAAAATATTATATTGGTAGTACTAAGAATTCTTTTAAGACTAGGTGGTATCAACATGTCTTATACTTCACCAATAGTACTTATAAAAACAGTACATCTCTTTCTAAATATTTTTGGAATTTAAAAGAAGCTTAAATGAACTCTGTTTTCTATGCTTACATGAAAAATTAGAAATTATCAGATTTTCTGATAAAAAGCTCCTTATTAAAGCAAAGAAATAAATTGATTGTAAATTGTAGACATATCCTACCTTTTACCTTACAATATGTTTAAACTTTGAATTTAATAATACTTTTTCTTATAGTAATAATCAGTAGATGAACTGTTGTGTACTTTATATGGCTTACTATTCTATTTGTATGATTCATTTAATATAGCTCTGTATTGATGGTTAGTTAGTATTATTAACATTTAATATGTATGCTCTTTACTTAACGGTTGCATATTAATTTGCCGAAGTAGTTCTGTATTTATGACGTGATTTCCTTTTTTTTAAACGGTTAATGTATTTACCAGTTTCTTAAATAGGCCATTTAATTACGTAATACAAAATTTTATTTAGAAAGCTGACCGAGCATATAACTAGTTGATATTATGTTACATTACCCCACAACCTCTTTCCCCTTAACTTCTTATGAAAGTTGAACATCATACTTCTATATATTTTACGAAATAATGTAACCATTAATATCAGTCCTGAATGAAATCGTCTAGGATTTATATGCTGACAACTTCATGAGATGACCTATAAAAAACTTTTTTTCGGTTAATTTGAATTTAGCGCTGGCTATATTTGAATGGTTAATCACAGTAAAACCTTTTCATTTTGTTTTTGTTTTTTTTCCAAAAATGAGGAAGTATTCTGCTTTTTAAATTAATCGTTCACTCGCCAGTAATTTATCATCGCCTGAGGAGACAATTGTAGTGTTGTAACACGATTGCTATTGTGTAGCCATTTTTAACAGGTTTTAATCTCCTATAATAAATAATATTTAGCTCTGCTCTGTATTGAGCCCTCTTTTAAATTAAATGTTACCGACAGTTGAATTATATTTCCTTTGTTCTCAAATATATATATATATATATATATATATATATATATATATTATTATTAAATAATTAAAAAATTAAAATCCTCAGACACACTGGGTTGTAGATTAATATTCTTTCATTTTTTTATTATTATTCCATTTAGATTCCTCGACTAGTTTCGACCAAAATGGCCATCATCGGGAGGAGAAATATTTCTGCTTGCTGCTAGCACTAAACTACAGAAATGAATGTCTTGATGGAGAAAATGAACTTTTGTCTGTAGTTTTCATTTGTTTTTTTATTTTTTTATCTTTTTAACATGAATCTTTTAACATTCCTTGTGTTGGTCAAACAGTCTCTTTTAAGTTGTTATTTGAGCTAAGAGCTGGATGCTGCTTTGAATTCTCTGGTCAGTTTGACAGTTTTATTGGATTTGGTGAGGATGTGTCTCTGTTTAGTGTTTGTTTGTGTGTGTGTGTTATTTGGTTCTTAGGGAGTGAGTGAGTATGATATGTGTAAGCGTGTGTATTGCTGTGGGTGTGTGTTATCATTTGGCTCATTAGGGAGTGAGTGCGTATGATGTGTGTAAGTGTGTCTATTCGTGTGGGTGAGTGTATAAGTGTGAGGCCTCCACACCTCCGTAAGCCTGTCTGTCTTGTGTGGGTGAGAAACGTGGGTAGTTTTTTTATTTGTTGATTTATATCTATATATTGTCAAATTTGTGATTTAGCCCGGCTGGATATTTTGTTTTTAGACGTTGTATCCACTTATTTTCATGCGACTCTAAAATCTTTCTAATGTTATCTGCTCTGAACTTTTCTATTCTCTCAATTATAGGGAATTTGGCATGGGTTTTGAAATCGTGTTTTTCCAGGCGGAAATGTTGTTCTACAGGTAACAATTTTTCATGGGGAGTCGACTTAATTCGTTTACGATAATTGTTAATTCTGTAGTGAAAGGGCCATTCAGATTTTCCTACATATTGTTTCTGGCATAGTGTGCATTCTAGGAGGTAAATTATGTTATGACTTCTACAGTTAGAATCGTGGTAGATTTTGAAAGTAGATTTAGTGACTGAGCTAGTGAATGAATTTGTGTTTTCAACATGGTTGCAACATAAACTTCTTTTGTTGTTGCATGGTTGGGAAAATCCTGTTGTTTTTGTTCTTAGTTTATTACGGATTACCTTGTCCCCTGAAATGTGGTTACTACCTATGATTTCTTTTGGGTTCTTAGGTCTACGATATGCAAGAAGGCCGGGTTCCTTAAACAGTTTTTTTTAGGTCTGGTTTGAGATGTAGTATTTCCCAGCGACGTTTGATTATTTGGGATAGTGGAGGCAGAGTGGGGTTGAAAGTGGTTACTAGAGGGATGCGGCTAGGTTTATTTTTAATCTTGTACATTAGGGTGTCTTCTCTAGGTGTGGAAATTGCTTTATTTATTTGTTCCCTGATTAGGTGTTGTTTATAGCCACGTGTTGTGAATTGATGCTCCAGATTTTCAATGTGTTTATTTAATTCTTCATTTTTGGAACATATCCTTCTGAGTCTAAGTGCTTGTGAATAGGGAAGGTTCTCTTTGAGGTGTTTAGGGTGGGAAGACTTAAAGTGTAGATAGTTGTGGGTGTCGGTGATTTTAGTGTGTAGTGTCGTTTGTAGTTTCCTGTTTTCATCTATGTAAATGCGGGTGTCTAAAAATGTTACTGATGTTGTGGATTTTTCATAGTCAAACTTAATTGAGTCGTGCACTGTGTTTAGGGTCATAAGGAATTGGGTAAGTTTGTCGTCACTGCCCGTGTATACAAAGAATATATCATCGATATATCTTGTATAGAATAGGCAGTCACTACCAATGATTGGATAGATATGGGTCTCCTCAAATTTTCCCATGAATATTGTAGCATATGATGGAGCTGCTATGGTGCCCATGGCACAACCTCTTATTTGAAGGTAGTGTGCTCCATTGAAGTTGAAAGTATTCAATGTAAGGACATGCTCCATGAGTTTTATGATGACTTCTGTAGGGGGGTCTTGTTTTCTTCTTTTAGTAAGTGCTTCCTGAAGGGCGGTTAGCCCTTCGATGTTTTTAATGTTTGAATAGAGTGACCTAACGTCCATAGTCACTAGAGTAGCTTTCTCTGGTACTGTTTGTATGTGATTAATTTTGTTCAGTAGATCTGTTGTGTCTCTGATGTATGATTTTACTTCCTTAGCTAGCGGTTGTATGTAATGATCTATGTATTTGGAAATTTTTGTCGTGTGGCAGTTGAACGATGAAATAACCGGCCTTCCTGGGTTGTTGCTTTTGTGTATTTTAGGAAGGAGATAGAAACGAGCAGGTGTAATGTTTGTGGGTGTAAGTGCTATGTTTCCTTGTCGATTAGATTGTTGCGAAGCATTATGTTTAGTGAGCTAGTTAATTCTTTTTGGTGTTCTGGAAGGGGATCTGTAGGTATGCTTTTATAGGTTTCTTTGTCGGCTAGCTGTTTGTTGGCCTCTTTAATGTATTCTTCGATTCCCCAGATCACTGTCGCACCCCCTTTGTCAGCCTGTGTTATGATTAGGTCATCCCTATGTGTCAGCGTATCGAGGGCTATACGTTCCCCTTCAGTAATATTGTCACGTGGCAGCTTACGTGCTGTTGTTTTCTTTATGTCATTTGCTACGGCTAGTTCAAATGTCTGTATAGTCATGTCTGTGTTTTTGGGGGTGTAGGTAGTGTCCTCTTTTAATGTCTCAAGTATGGAAGGTGTATGATCATTTTCCCCGTAGTGGGCTTTTAACCGTATTCTTCTGAAGAAGGATTTCAGGTCCTTTGCCAAGGTGTCTTTATCAAACCATCATCATATATATATATATATATATATATATATAATGTGGGTGTGTGACAAAGTGGAAAGACTTTTCATGTCTTTAGAACTTCATCGGACTAAAGCTATATTTACGTTGATACGAATGCACACGAACTCAAAGAGAGGAGACGGTTAGAATTATGTATGTAAAAGCAAACTCTGAAATACTGATTTTTCAAGTCAGTTAAGGATTCATTATTGGCGGCTACAATCTTAACATAAGATTTTGTTTTGTTTTTAAAAATTTAATCTCAATCAAGGCAGGAGTGCAACTAGCACGCCGGGTGTTACGGAGAGTGAAAGTGAGAGAGAAAAGAGAGTGTGTGGACGGATTGAAGAAATGAAAAAAAGGTCAGGGGTCAAGGCAGTAGAGTTACATTTAAATTTTTGTAGTTATCAAGGAAGCAAGTGAGAGGAAGGGAGTTCCAATGTCGGGAAGTGGGAGGAAAGAAACTGTTGAAGTAGAAGTGGTGGATACATTTAATTATTTCACAAGTAAAATGGATGACACCTAGATGCCAATCTAGTAGTACACTTCAATTCATGTAGCCGAGGCACTAGGGGGAAAACAGCTCGTCAGAGCAGTTGCCGTGAATATATATATATACAGATAAAAACACTGTCGATGGCAGACAGAGAAAGGAAACTACAAAAGTTAGTTAATGAAAGCGAGAAGAGAGGAGTAAACATCAATTGCAAGAAACTGGTAGTCATGATTTGTTTACCCAACATGAAAATTACATATTAGTGACGATTATATTCCGTTCTAAGGGAATAAATACTTACCACCAGGTGGATAATAGAAGAAAGGTTTATTGTACACAACCAGTACAATATGAAATACGGTACAGTTCTAATTCAGTTCGCCCGTCGTTTACGATGACTGAAATGAATTAAAGTGCTTGCTTTCATCCAGTCCTCCGGTCTACCAACTGAGCTTTTGCTAGTGACCTCTTATTCTCTCAGTCTCATTAGTACATACTCCGTCACGCCAACAGTGCGTCTTCTCTCATCTTCCTCCCAGACTCGCTATTTATGCTCGCGTTTGACTAAAATTTGCATACGAGACTTCTCGTTCGCCCGTGACTTCCGGTTTTATAAATTCAAGCTGGTTTGAATTCTTAGTCTTTTTATTATTTTTTTTTCTTTGTACGTGTGCCCACGATATGAGAATTTCGGAATAGTCCATTTCTCTTTTAATGCCTGTCGCGATCTTTCAACAGGACCTCACACGTCAAGTAAACTCGCTTTGCGGAACATATCCCTACTCGTTCTTCACAGGTCAATCTAGTAGTGAATCTCACTAAGTGAAAGGTCGGACGTGTTTGCGTCCTCTCGCTCTCACTCTTCCTCAAGTCTCTTGTAGACGGTTGACTTGATAGGTACTTACTATATATAGTGTAATCATTCATGGGGAGGGTTATTCCATTAGATCAGAGACACCCCGATATAAAAAAAAAATACCACAATTTAAGCATTTTTACAAAGGACAGAAAGTGCAGCATGGTAATTTGAATGCGTAAAGACAACAAAAGGTGCCTTTCAAAAGTTAAGTAAAGTATTAAGAAACAGAAATATATCATTAGAAACAAAGAAAAGAGTACTAAACTGTTATGTAATATGGCAATAACTGCTGGGCAATCTCCTCACGGATGGAGGAACTTGAAGCAACAGAAATGTGGTTCTACAGTAGGCTGCTGAGAATACCATGGACCGAACATGTGAGCAACGACAAAGTTCTAGAGATTGTCTCTAAACAAAAAGGACACTTATATTTAACACTATTTACATTATTCGGACTATTGTCCTCATCTTTGTCGCCATATTTATTACAACGTTTCGGCTTTTCACTATCTGTCTATATTTCTGAGATGAGGTATTATTTACATTATTCGGACCATTGTCCTCATCTTTGTCGCCATATTTATTAAAACGTTTCGGCCGTTGTACGTTCCGGCCTTCTTCAGTATCTGTCTATATTTCTGAGATGAGGTATTATGTACACTATTTACATTATTCGGACTATTGTTCTCATCTTTGTCGCCATATTTATTACAACGTTTCGACCGAATAATGTAAATAGTGTACATAATACCTCATCTCAGAAATATAGACAGATACTTATATTTAACACCAGGAAGAAACGGTAGGGTGCATAATGAGGAAAGATGGCCCGGAAATGCACGTGACAAATACATACGTCGTTTCTTTCATGCAATTTGTCGCGTCTCGCTACAAGTGGTGTTCATTTCCATCTTATTATTGTTGCTTTTTATCCCAACACTCTGGCTCTATACACTCTTCATTATTACTATTATTTTATTACTAGTTTTATTCCATCTTATTATTGTTGCTTTTTATCCCAACACTCTGACTCTATACACTCTTCATTATTACTATTATTTCATTACTAATTTTATTCCATCTTATTATTGTTTCTTTTTATCCCAACACTGTGGCTCTATACAGTCTTCTTTATTACTATTATTTTATTATTTTTTTATTCCATCTTATTATTGTTGCTTTTTATCCCAACACTCTGGCTCTATACACTCTTCATTATTACTATTATTTTATTACTAGTTTTATTCCATCTTATTATTGTTGCTTTTTATCCCAACACTCTGGCTCTATACACTCTTCATTATTACTATTATTTTATTACTAGTTTTATTCCATCTTAACGTTGCTTTTTATCCCAAAACTCTGACGCAATACACTCTTTATTATTACTGTTAATTTATTGTTACGATTTATTACAATATTCGCTATTGATAGACACGACTTTGTTATCATTATGTTGTTCCATCATCTTGCTTTTTTTTTACTATACGCTCAGATTCAATACAAAATTGTAAAAGGAACAAAAGCAATGATGACAATAGAGGAATGGCTGCATAAAAAAATATGATGGAATTAAAAGAAAATAGAATATGAAAATATTCATAAAAATGTTCGATAAGATGGAATAAAGGAACGATGACTATTCCCGAGCAAAAAGATCTCAATATGATGATGACATCAAACGGAGCAAAAAGGTACAAAATGAAAACGAATCGATGTATAAAAAGAAAAAAGAAGACTTCCAAAGACAAAAGAAAAAGAAAGAGAAACAGGACAAAAGAGAAGCAAGAGAAGGTGGAGAAGACGACGAAGAAGACGAAGGAGAAGACGACGGAGAAGACGAAGGAGAAGACGACGGAGAAGACGAAGGAGAAGACGACGGAGAAGACGAAGGAGAAGACGACGGAGAAGACGACGGAGAAGACGAAGGAGAAGACGACGGAGAAGAAGACGACGGAGAAGACGACGGAGAAGAAAACGAAGGAGAAGACGACGACGAAGAAGACGAAGGAGAAGACGACGACGAAGAAGACGAAGGAGAAGACGACGACGAAGGAGAAGACGACGACGAAGAAGAAGGAGAAGAAGACGACGAAGAAGAAGGAGAAGAAGACGACGAAGAAGAAGGAGAAGAAGACGAAGGAGAAGAAGCAGAAGAACAAGATGAAGACGAAGGAGACGAAGACGAAGAAGACGTAGGAGAAGAAGACGTAGGAGAAGAAGACGTAGGAGAAGAAGACGAAGACGACAGCATAGAAACAAATAAAACTTGAGGTACGAGTTTAACAGAAAAGTTTCAAACGAATTCTGATTCAACGAAGCAAAAATGTTTTGATTCTAGTTTTATTATTATTATTCCTTTTTCTTTTTGCTGTGAATCGATTGCATTTGTCTTCGAAATCCTGTCATTCTTTTAACTTTGCCGTTTCCCAGATTACAATTGTGTTCAATATATGGCAGCCTTCCAAATCGTTAATGGATTGAAAAGCGTTCATTCTGCATATTGTCGTTTCCCTATAAAGCAAGTGCAGACGCAGCATCTCAAGAGAGAACCACGTTTCTCTTTAGGCTAGTGGATTCGATATTTAACTATCCTCAGAGTGGAGTCATGCCTGCTTCTATTATTATTATTGACTAAAACAAAAGCGAGTTTTGGTTTATTTCACATCACATGAAGCCGTCAAAAAGAGATGACGAAAGATGTCATTATCTTCCTACAAAACCAAACAAGATAAGACCAAGTCCTGCACTGCGGATCAATTTCATGATTGATTATCGAAGACTGTACCGGCTTCATCCATCATAACGCTCTTCTTTATGTGCCGTGTCCCTTCAGGGCGTAGGGGATCATGGCTCTCCACAATTTCCTGTCCTTATTAGATCTTAAAAAATCAGAATCGACTCGCTGTATAGGTTGAATAAGTCCTGTGAGAAGACAGATCATTGTAGGACACTCCTTTCTATATCTGCTGAACTCAATTTGATCTAATCGAATAGCTGCCGTGCGTCGAATCTGTAAATTGGCGCCATCGTTCTTGACAATTGCAGTAGAGTCGTGTAGAATTGGTGAAGTGTGGTAAGAGTGGGGAGATATTTGGCAGTGGTTGGGGGCAGATAGTGTTTGCTGAAAAATCTACAGAAGGCAAAAAAAAGGTGTATCGCAAATGTAACATTGTCTTATGCTCCGACATGATTAACATGGCAACTGTTCTGATCAACTTTCCTCTTTGGAGCAGTGACTGCATAAATCGAAGCGTGCTACTAGATTGGCAGTTAGGTCTCACTGTTTTACTACTGAACTATCGAGATGCAAACTTTATGTTATTTTGTTACACTTCATGTCTGTAGAACGAAGCCCCCTTTCGATTTCTTGCTTCCCTCCCACCTACAATCTTTAAAAAAGGAATTAAATGCAATGCCAATCGCCATTTTCTACATGTACTGAAATCTCTTTCTTTTATTGTTCTTTCTCCTCAATAAAGTATTCTCATTCTCTTTCACTTCCAGCACCCCACTTGCGTCCTAGTAGCATGGCAATCTTGCTTAGGGTGAAATGATTTTAAAACATACGTAAAGATATAGTCATACTTAAGCATTACTCTTCAAGTATGAATTGAGTTCTCCGAAAACAATTACAAACTGTAATTGTTATTATAAACTATATTTCGTCCATTCTTTTCAAATAAGAAAAGAGTTATAAAAGGGTTTTATTGCGAACACACATTTTTTTCAGCTACCATATTTTACTACGTCCTGGGTATGACGGTAAACTACATCCGCGTCCTGGGTATGGCGATAAACTGCATCCAACAGCAAGGTCTCAGATAATGTTTTCAGAAAAATAATGTTGCCAGCTCTAAGTTTTTGAAACAATAATGTTGCCAGCTCTAAGTTTTTTTTGAAACAATAATGTTGCCAGCTATACGTTTTTTATTCTATACAAAATAGGCATTTAAAATTCATATAAACTGGATTTGGCATTAAATAACCCACAGTGGTTGATATGCCATAAAACCCAAACAAACAAACAAACATATTTTACTCCCTAGCTCGAAGCTATATTTTTTTTAATTTTTTATTAAAGTTACTTTAAAAGGAGTATTCGTCGGTACTAGTTCACTCATCAGAGGGTGGTAAAGGTGAAAGAGGGTTTGCCGCAGCTCACGTAAAGAACAAATCACATCCCCGTCCAAACCTTGTATACACATTTGCCACAGTAATATTGATATCGACAAGTCCCGTAGATAAAGGTCCTTTGCCTCCCAAATCGAAATTTCTAAACACGTTAACACGACAAACGTTAGTGCCTCAAAATTGTTTGACGGACATGTTATGATCCATAATATTTCATCATTCTAAAAAAATAACCTTTGCTATCAGTGAGGATAAAAAAAAATGAATCAAAAATCATCTTCACCCTCAGCTTTATAAAAACAATCCTTCCACCAGTCAGGTTCAGTAGCGTACAATAGATTAGGGTACCCGTAAATATTTCAATAATAAAAGAGTGGGACCTATATGCCAATCTAGAATCATGCTTAAATTCATGAAGTCGAGGTACCAGAAAAAAAAACACACGTCTGTCAGCATTCCGTGAAGATTGAAAACAGACGATTTTAAACGCCATCCTCGCAAACGAAGTTCCCGGAACCAAACTAAGTAAGCACTGACTTTTAAAAAAGAGACAATGAGAACATTTTTACATACATCATATCAATATCCTGCAATTCACATCACAAAAGGAAAATCCAAATTCTTCTTATTCATGTCAACACGTATCTCAACTGTATTCGACCCCCACTGCGAATTCAAATACGACACAAGGCCAAGTTTCAAGTAAGTTAAGCACACGCGTATGTGTGGGCAGGGAAACGAATTCTCATTACAACTAAAATAAAATTTCAAGCCCGGACCAAAGCGTCTATCAACCCTTTGAAGAAAAAGCCATATTCGATCAATAACAAAATGTAATCGATCAATGAGCATAATAAAGTGCCATAGAAAGAATTCTTTACCATGAAGTAATCGAAGCCCCACGTTTGTATAGAGGTCCTCCGTATATTGGCCAAAAGAATAACCTATGATCAATCGAAAGGTGTTCCCATGGCGATCGTATTTTGAAACAGAATTTCACATACTCGACGCAAGCAGACGACCATCAATAATGAATCACGTCTGAAAACCAGTCGACTTATATTGTCGCGTTAAGTGCTACGTGAAGACTAAATGAAACCGCCCGAATACTAAATAGAAAAAGCCTGTGTTAAGAGAACTGTGACTTTTCAGTCAAGCCACTTCCGCGAAGATGTCGATCTAGACAAGAATTTACGTGGAGTCTAAATGAGACACACAGGTCTGTAATTTGTACTGGCAACAAACCACCTGCATACGAATAGAATATGAGTTCAGTAGATAAACAAAAATAGAAAAGAGTGTAAGACAAGGAGGTGTCTTCTCACCGGACTAATTCAAGCTATAAAGTGAGGCAATTCCGAGGGAATTAGAAGTCCTACCAGGATTCATTATTGGCGGCCATAATATTAACATTTTTTTCATCATTTCATTCCAGGCAAGGCGAGAATGCCACTAATACGTAGGGAATTATAGAGAGTAAAGATGAAAGAAAAGATTGAGTATGGGGAAGATTGAGGAAAGGACAAAAGATGAACGGGATCCAAGACAGAAGATGACAAGTGGCGAAACATTTAAATCTTGAAAAATTGTATTTATCAGGTAAGCAAGTAAAAGGGAAGAAGTTCCATAGGCGGGAAGTGCGAGAAAAGAAACTGTTGGACGAGAAGTGAGGGTTATATTTAAATATTTCAATAATAAAAGAGTGGGACCTATATGCCAATCTAGCATCATGCTTAAATTCATGAAGTCGAGGTACCAGAAAAAAAAAGCTCGTGAGAGCAGCTGCCATGAAAATATTTGCAGAAAAGACCGAAGGAAGCCATGACACGTCACTGAGTAAGTAAGTGAAGTCGAGATGTCAGGTCAGGACTTATTACTTTGCAAACGCTTCTTGGAATTTTGTCAAGAACCTAGAGTTGAAAAGCAGAATTCAGATGACACAATGTTGATAGCAGATAAGAAACAAGAAAGAAAACAGCAAAAGCTCCTACAGAAGGTAGTTAAAGAAAGCGAGAAGAAAGGACTAAGCATCAACTGCAAGAAGACGAATGCATGGTTGTTAGTAAAAGGGACAGCCCAACATGCAAATTTGAAATTGAAGATACCAAAATTAAATAAGCACAAAATTTTAAATGTTTGTGACGCGTTTTAACAGACGACGGAAATTGCGACAGTGAAACCCGAAGGCGCATTGCGATAGCCAACGATGCCTTTCAAAAGCTAAGCAGAGGATTAAGTAGAAAAACTTCGCTAGAAACAAGGAAAAGAGTACTAAATTGTTACATGATATTTCCTCTTGTATTGGCAGTGAGTGCTGGACAATCCCTACAAAGATAAAGAGACTTGAAGCAACAAAAATGTGGTTCTACAGAAAGATGCTGAGGATACCATGGACCAGTTGTGAGCAACGACGAAGTTTTAGAGAAAATGGAAACAAAAAGGACACTTATGGTTAACATCAGGAAGAGATAGTTGAAGTTTCTGGGGCACGTAATGAGGAAAGATGGCTTGGAAAATCTGATACTCACAGGACAGATTGAAGGCAAGGAAGTTGGTTGGTTGGTTGGGTTTTATGGCATATCAACCACTGTAGGTCGTTTAATGCCAAATTTAGTTATATATATAGATATATATATATAGTACTATTAAACGTATAGCTGGCAACATTATTTTTTTTCAAAAACGTAAAGCTGGCAACATTATTTTTTAAAAAACACTATCAGAGGCCTTCCTGTTGGACGTAGTTTATCGTCATACCCAGGACGCGGACGTAGTTTATCGCCATACCCAGGACGCGGGTTAGATCTGGAAAAAACTGGGAGTTCACTATTTGCCCATAGCTGGGACCCCAACAGGTGCTACCACCGCAGGTCAGAGTGGACCTGGGAACACCAGCAATTAACAGGTGGTTCCATGCTCCTCAAAACCTCCTGATCAGAGACCTTGCTATTGGATGCAGTTCAACGTCATGCCCATGGCGAAGGCAAGGAGGAAAGGGAAAAACAATGGATAACTTACTTAGTGGTCTTGAGTAAATGGATGGCGGATCAAGATTTAAGAGAAATTGAAAAAAAAAAAAAAGATGAAATTTATTAAGAGCTAAAAAGGACAGGAAATTGTGGAGAGCCATGATCGCCTACGTCCTAAAGGAGAACTAAAAGTAAAGCCAATTTTAAATATATTAGGTTGTTACATACATTCGTTTATTTTCTGATGTTCTTAAAAATGATCTCAAAGTTTCTTAGTAACTCAGGTCATCCTTTGAGGCAATTCTTTAACGTTATTAAAATTTTCTTTCAGATTAGCCACCCCTTTGGGATGGAATAAAACAAGTAGACAAGAATGAGCCTGTTCGACAGCTATTTGCTTTTAATCAAGTTCACAAAGGTGCCAAGGCTGCTGGAGATGTTTGTGATGCGTACGGAGAGGACCTCATTACCGACGGAATGGTACAGAAATGGCTGAAAACCACCAAACGGTCAATGCTAAGCTGAATGCTGAACAAAGGAACAGAGGCTCAAAAGATACAGCGTCATTATAAAACCTGACGATTCTCACTTCCACGTTGCTAACATAATCCAACATATAATGAAAAAGCTAGGTGCACCTGGAGGCGGAGTATTGGCTACCGAGCTTGTCTCGCTAGAACAATTATGACTGAATAGCGAGTTCGATCCACACCAAGTGCGCCATACTTTCGGCCTTGTGCCACATCTAAGCTACGCTTACAAAATCATTTCAGGGTACCTTGAGGCGGTGTAATGGTTAGCAAGCTTTTCTCGCTAGAATAATTACGACTGAATACCGAGTTCGATCCTCACTAGGTGCGCCATACTTTCGGCCTTGTGCCACATCTAAGCTACGCTTACAAAATCATTTCAGGGTACCTTGAGGCGGTGTAATGGTTAGCAAGCTTTTCTCGCTAGAATAATTACGACTGAATACCGAGTTCGATCCTCACTAGGTGCGCCATACTTTCGGCCTTGTGCCACATCTAAGCTACGCTTACAAAATCATTTCAGGGTACCTTGAGGCGGTGTAATGGTTAGCAAGCTTTTCTCGCTAGAATAATTACGACTGAATACCGAGTTCGATCCTCACTAGGTGCGCCATACTTTCGGCCTTGTGCCACATCTAAGCTAACCTTGGAAAATCACTACAATGAAGAAGCTAGGTTAGAAACTTCTGCTACACACGCCATATTCTCTAGATTCCGCTCCCTTCAGTTCAGTTGCTTTCCAACAAATTGAAGGACGTTACCTTCAACAGCGATGTGGAACTTGAAACGTGCCTTGATGAAATTTCGTATCAAAATTTCGTGATTTCCATAATCGAGGCATTGAACAGTTAGTGGTTCGTTGGCAGGAGGTCGTAAACAATGAAGGGGAATACATTGTTGATGCTATCCTCTACGTTTACAAGAGCCAGACAGTCTCGATAGAGTCCAAAAGCGACTTCGCATCTTTGTGGGTGATGCATTAGTTTCCACCTTCCAACCTTTCTCTCTCTCTCTCGCAGCTCGCAGGTTAGATGTGGCAAACCTCTCACTGTTCAACCAGTTCTAGCCTTCACAGGATGGATATTGTAGCAAACCAGCCAAAGGGTAACAGTTCTGTTCCTCCATCCTGCCCGTATAAACTACCCTTTAATGCAGTCTTCTACCTCGAATAGCTCCCAGGCCTTGTACATAGAGACCCTTACTGTAAGAAAGAAATAATTGTTAAAATAAACTATAAGACGACAGAGAGGAAGGCGAGAGAAGACGACAGAGAGGAAGGCGAGAGAAGACGACAGGGAGGAAGGCGAGAGAAGACGACAAGGAGGAAGGCGAGAGAAGACATAGAGGAAGGCGAGAGAAGTCGACAGAGAGGAAGGCGAGAGAAGACGATAGGGAGGAAGGTGAGAGAAGACGATAGGGAGGAAGGCGAGAGAAGACGACAGAGAGGAAGGCGAGAGAAGACAACAGAGGAAGGCGAGAGAAGACGACAGGGAGGAAGGCGAGAGAAGACGACAGGGAGGAAGGCGAGAGAAGACGACAGGGAGGAAGGTGAGAGAAGACGATAGGGAGGAAGGTGAGGGAAGACGACAGAGAGGAAGGCGAGAGAAGACAACAGAGGAAGGCGAGAGAAGACAACAGAGGAAGGCGAGAGAAGACAACAGAGAGGAAGGCGAGAGAAGACGACAGAGAGGAAGGCGAGAGAAGACGACAGAGAGGAAGGCGAGAGAAGACGACAGAGAGGAAGGCGAGAGAAGACAACAGAGGTAGGCGAGAGAAGACGACAGAGAGGAAGGCGAGAGAAGACGATAGAGAGGAAGGCGAGAGAAGACGATAGAGAGGAAGGCGAGAGAAGACGACAGAGAGGAAGGTGAGAGAAGACAACAGAGGAAGGCGAGAGAAGACGACAGAGGAAGGCGAGAGAAGACGACAGGGAGGAAGGCGAGAGAAGACGACAGGGAGGAAGGCGAGAGAAGACGACAGGGAGGAAGGCGAGAGAAAACGATAGGGAGGAAGGTGAGGGAAGACGACACAGAGGAAGGCGAGAGAAGACGACAGAGAGGAAGGCGAGAGAAGACAACAGAGGAAGGCGAGAGAAGACGACAGAGGAAGGCGAGAGAAGACGACAGAGAGGAAGGCGAGAGAAGACGACAGAGAGGAAGGCGAGAGAAGACGACAGAGAGGAAGGCGAGAGAAGACGACAGAGGTAGGCGAGAGAAGACAACAGAGGAAGGCGAGAGAAGACGACAGAGAGGAAGGCGAGAGAAGACGATAGGGAGGAAGGCGAGAGAAGACGACAGAGAGGAAGGCGAGAGAAGACGACAGAGAGGAAGGTGAGAGAAGACAACAGAGGAAGGCGAGAGAAGACGACAGAGGAAGGCGAGAGAAGACGACAGAGAGGAAGGCGAGAGAAGACGACAGAGAGGAAGGCGAGAGAAGACAACAGAGGAAGGCGAGAGAAGACGACAGAGAGGAAGGCGAGAGAAGACGACAGAGAGGAAGGCGAGAGAAGACAACAGAGGAAGGCGAGAGAAGACGACAGAGGAAGGCGAGAGAAGACGACAGAGAGGAAGGTGAGAGAAGACAACAGAGGAAGGCGAGAGAAGACGACAGAGGAAGGCGAGAGAAGACGACAGAGAGGAAGGCGAGAGAAGACGACAGGGAGGAGAAGCCTTAAATGCTGCTTTATAGTAATTATTTTGCAAATAATTACTTTTCATAGTTTAACGACTGCCTTTGGTAGCTCAAGCAAATATAGTATTATTTGTGTGAGTATGCATAAAGGCAGATAGGAAAAAAAGCAAGCGGTCTACCTAACGAGGTTGTTAAAGAATTAAGAGTCACTTATAGCAACAAAATATGTGAGGCTGTGGAGGGTCCTGATCATCTACAGATACGGCATATAAGAAAAAATGGGAAGTAAAAGAGTGAAGCTGTTTTTATTGATGTGGTGTAAATACTTTGTCGCAATAACTGGTCAGTAATGGTTAACGAGGTCTGTGCACCCTCAAAAACGTTAATTCGAAGCGACAATGTAGATGTTAAGAATTGACACTTCTGCTTTGTCACTCAGAAATATTTGGGGAGAATATTAGAATAATCTAGAACTTATACTGGCAGTAAACCACCGATAGAAAATTAATTTAGTAAAAATACAAAAATAGAAATAGGTAAATATACAAAATAGGTATCAGATAACTAAGTCGGATGAGAAGGCACCATCCTTAATATAAGCTCTGTAAATGACATTGTTGATAGCAAACGCATAAAGGAAAAACTTCGACAGAAGAAAGGACTAATCTTAATTGCGAGAAGACAAAATACATGGCTGTTAGCAATTTAAGATCATTGGGTCGGCGCTCACGTTATTTTCGTCAAGTAATTTTTACAGATATATCTTCCTTAGAAAAAAATTCCGAACATAATTCTATTGAGAAATTTGCCAAGACCTTATAAAAACACGCACGTTAGTGTTAAAAATTCTCTTCAATTTAAATTAGTTTTGAAATACAGCAAAGTGTTTTGTCTGTTGGACAGGTTGAATTTAATCTATTAGCTTGAAATTAAAACTCAAATAAAAGCTTCCAGAAAGATTTTTAATGTTTAAAAATTCATTTTAAACCTTAGGTATCGCTTTTCTTTGGTGGTACCAGTTTATTTGAACGCGGGAAAAAACATTGGTTTAACAAGTATAATATTTATTCAAACCAACTAATTGTTTCCGCTCTGGTTGGAGATCAGACTGACCGATGGAAGAAAGTGGTTTTTGGTTTAGTCTCATATTAGTTTTCCGTTTGCATTTTTGCTAATGGCTACTCGCTGCTGACAACAGGAACCTGATGCTTTGACGATTGACCTAAACATGAAATAACTTTGTCCAAGAGAACCCCGGGTTATTGTCACGGATTTGTATATACTATTAAACCACGAGAGAATAATTACAAGGAACAAATTCGATATAGTAATTTAATAAGCGTAGCTTAAATGTGGCACCCAGTGAGTATCAAACTATTACTCAGTCGTAATTGACCTAGCACGACAAACTTGCTTAACTATTACACTACAGCGAGGTATGCCCGGACAAACTCGATATAGTTACTTTGATGAGCATTTCTTTAATCATTTCACCCCAAGCAAGGTGATACTGCCACTAAGACGCAAGTGGTTACAGAGCGTGAAAGAGAATGTGGAGACTTTAGTGAAGAGAAAGGACAATAAAAGAACAGGGTTCGGGATGGTAGAAAATAGCGATTGGCGTTGCATTTAGATTTTTGAAGATTGTAGTTGGCAAGGAAGCAAGAAATAGGAAGGGAGTTCCACGGCCGAGAAAAGAAACTAATAGAACTGAAGGTTGCATTTAAGCTAGTTCAACAGTAAAACGATGAGACCTAATTGCCAATCTAGTAGCACGTTTAAATTCACATAGTCGAGGTACCAAAAAAGAAAGCTCATCAGAACAATTACCATGAAAATATTTATAGAAAAGACAGAGGGAAGCCACGTCACGGCGGGTGAGAAAGTGACTCAAGTCGCGATGCCTGGTCAGGATCGATTAGATTACAGAGCTTTCTTTGGATTTCGTCAAGAATCTCGAGATGAACAGCAGGAACACCAGACCAGATATGGCTGCAATATTCCATGCATAGACGAATGGTAGATTTGTAGATGTACAAGATGGATTCTGACCTAGCAATTTATTCGATATAATCACTTCACTTCGTCTCAGATTTCCACCACTAAACTGAAATAATCTAAACCAAACATTCATACAAGACAAATTTTGTGTCATGTGTAATTTACTTGGTAGACTTGGAAAGCATCGGAAGAAAAACCAGGAAGTTATGGCCAAAAAGCAGGCTTTTAGAACAGATTTTCGTGGTTTTTCGCTATACGCGGGGAAACGAGAAGGACTAAAACCACACTATTTTATTTCGTGCACGATTTTTTGTGATATGATTGAAGAAAATCGGATAAAAAATGAAGAAGTTATTCAAGTTTTTATTTTAAGTAGTACGAAAAACCCGATTTTTTCACAGTGAAAAACACGAGAACAAGAAGGCGCAACAAGTCGCTTCCCTGGAGGTTAGCATTAGCCATACTAATGGAAGGCAAAATGGTGATTAAAATAGAGCAGTTTACATAAGAAATTAAATAGAAAAGACAGAAAGAAAAATAAAGAGCTGAATAAAATCATGCAATTCTTGATATGGTTTGTGAATGACCTCCCCACGAATCTATTACCAACTATTAGGTTGGTGCAAAAATAATGACGTAATAATGTCGTTTTTTGACGTATTTTTTAACGTCAAAAACGACATTATTACGTCATTATTTTTGCATCAACCTAATACTAAGGTCGCTGGATAGTTGAAGGAACCATGTTTGGTAATATGAGAGAGTCATCCGTCAATATGATGGAGAACTTGAGATCAAGCTAGGAGGAATTCGGATTACTAAATGACCCTGCTTAATAAGGTCATACCAAACTTAATGGCTAATGAATTTTCGCACCTCCAAAACAAAACCTCTCTTGTGATCGCCTTTATCTTCCATCAATATGGCTGATGCTAACCTCGAGAAAACCTTCTCTAACGTTTTTTACTGACATTAAGTGGAAAGATTATATTGAACAAATTGATTGGTCTGCTGCGAGGACAGTTGGCTCACTGTGTCGTGCATTTTTTTAAAAGAAGTCTATAAATTAATACCGCATTTCTCTTCGTTTATATTGTAATTAATACCGAATTTAAAAAAAAAATATAATAAATACCGAATTTTAAGGTCGATATTAAGGATATTATGGTAAACTTTGAAAAACGTCATTCACGATCTGTTCTACCGCCTGCATGTGCCTAGCTAGCGTTTTGATTCTATAATGACATACTTTCAAATCTCGATTAATATTCAAACACATTTTAATACGCTTGGGTAAAATTTATTGCAGGTCGATAATGTAAAGCGATAAAGAATAAATTATTTATATCTACGATTGAAAAGTTTAAGTTACAATGACTATAACAAAAGCTAATTTATTCCGGGAGATGCACGTCGAATTGAGAACACACGTAAGTAAATAGAAATGAAAATTAAAAAAAAAATGAGATTAGTAACATCTACACGAGCCAAACACAAAATCACTTTATACACATTAAACATGCAAGACGACTGCAGCGATGGAGTGTGTCAAGCACCTTTTGAACGATCGAGAGCGACAGTCAGCGGTTCGATGTCGATCGAGAACGACAGTCAGGGGTTCGACGTCGATCGAGAACGACAGTCAGGGGTTCGATGTCGATCGAGAACGACAGTCAGGGGTTCGATGTCGATCGAGAACGACAGTCAGGGGTTCGATGTCGATCGAGAACGACAGTCAGGGGTTCGACGTCGATCGAGAACGACAGTCAGGGGTTCGATGTCGATCGAGAACGACAGTCAGGGGTTCGATGTCGATCGAGAACGACAGTCAGGGGTTCGATGTCGATCGAGAACGACAGTCAGGGGTTCGATGTCGATCGAGAGACACAGAAGTGGAGCCTGCGGCTTAATTTGACTCAACACAGGAAAACTCACTCGGACCGGACACCGGTAGGATTGAGCTTTTTCTCGGTTCGGTGGGTGGTGGTTCATGGCTGTTGGTGTAGCGTAAATGAATATAACGAACCAGATTAGAATTTGAACTCGACTCTCCAATTTCCAATTCCGAGCCATTATCCATTACATTACCAGCACATCCAGGCTTACAGCAGGTGGTATTCCCAAGCGGTCACCCATCAAGGTACTGACCAGGATAGACGTTGCTTAACTTCGATGACCGTACGAGAAGCGTTGTTTCAACGTGATATGGCCGTAAACCATACCTACACATATACACAATATGGAAGAAAGGATGAGTAGCGAATGAAGAAAAACAGCATGCATATTATATATATATATATATATATATATATATATATATATATATATATATATATATATATATATATATATAAGGTTGGTGCAAAAGTAATGACGTAATAATGTCGTTTTTTGACGTATTTTTTAACGTCAAAAAACGACATTATTACGTCATTACTTTTGCACCAACCTAATATATATATATATATATATATATATATATATATATATATATAAGCAAATATATGGATATAGATCCGACAGTATGAAGAAAAAATATACGGAAAAAACAAAAAAAAATCCTAATATGCTGTTTTAATGTTTATATATATAATGTTATATATAATATATTAACATTAAAATAGCATAATTGCATATTAGGATTTTTGTTTGTTTTTTCCATATATATATATTTATATATATATATATATATGAGAGAGATAGTCAGGTACGATGAGAACGAATAGAGTACATATCCAGCGTTTGTAACATTTAATTTAAAACAGGGCTCAGTGCAGAGCAATATTATTTATTTTAGGATATTAAAACAAAAACACGTCAGAATCGATACACAATTGCAGTCGTGTGTGTGTGTATGTGTGTGTGTGGCTTCCGTCGGCCCCGAGAAATCTTGGATTTGCATCCAAAGATGCAAGCCTCGGCTGCTGATGGTCGTGCAGCATCTGTTATGGCTGTACTGGCCTACGCGAGAGTGACAGTCTTGATTGCAATGAATGCATCTGAAGACTCTCTACCCTTGTTGTTTTCTTTACGTTGAGCATGCTTCTCCCTTGTGGCAAGCCTACGTTTCGCGTCTCCAGCGTGAGCGATCGTTGGCGAAGTCATCCAACCTCTCCGTGCCGTCTCTTTTAGAATGTGCAATGGTGACCCATTCGGACCAATTGATGCCCAAAATGCGTCTCAGATAGCGAAAATGAAAGGCGCTAAAGAGTCTTTCCTGTCTGGAGTAGACACTTCAATTCTCGCTGCCGTAGAGTAGCACACTGACAACGCATGTCCTATAGACATGAGCAGTCTATAAGATCCAAGCCAAATGAAGTTAAACAATGAATATCAGCATAACAGAGTCAATATAAAATCGATTTATAACAACACTTATACTTAGCCGGCTTTCGCAAAGTGAATTAGACTGACGTCATCTGACGATCCGATTGGTAAAACCCACGTTGTGATAGTGTTCTGTTTTTAAATCGATTATATATATTTTATTTAAATATATTATCAAAAACATTAAGCTCTACATTGTATTGAGCACTTAAAAAAAAAATAAGTAAATGCTAAAGAACTGTGGATTCTAAATATGTTTAATGGACATAATTTTTACAGGTATCACGTGACCTCGTGACGTCATAAGCCAAATTTTCTATTCTTCACAGTTAAAGGTTTATTGGCAAGAAGCACTTATCGGCATCAGCTATTAGAAGCACTAGTATTTTATTCTAAAACTTATACGTCAACTACCGAAAGTACATTAACAGTACCCTATATAGGTATATATTAAACTAATGCTCAGAGTTAAATTAGACCAGGAAATAGTAATATTAAAAAGTGCCCAATACACGTATAAAAAAAAAAAAGATACAAATTTAACATGAAGAGGAAAAGACACAGAGCTTACTCTGTCCACCGCCATAGAGTTCTCGAGGCTGTGTACATCAAATTTCATAAGCCTAAGCCTATGTAAGCAGAAGGATCACTTTATTTGTTTCTTGTGTTTTTTTCGGGGGGGGGGGATACGAGAATTTTTTTTTTCTATTTTACACTCTTTTTGGAACCTTTTCAATCGTTTGTTTGTCTACAATTAAAATCTATTTTAATCGTATCCCAGTTTTCCCTCCCCATTCTCTGTTTCTGCAATTCTGTCGACATTGTTTTGTCCTATTCGCCAACGTCCACCTTTTGATAAAGTGTTGGCCGAAAGGGTCTCCTTCAAGGTATAATGATGTCTTCTTTAATTAAACCTGTTTTCTTTTTCTGTGGGTTCAAGTCTCTCTCTCTCACATATATATATATACATACATATATATATAAATGGTGGTACTCGTTTGGAAAAACCTCGGATAGCTCAACTTGCAGTAGAACAAATCGGTACCCGAATAAAAATGGGGAATGAAAAAAAAAGAAAGAAAGAACCAAGAACATTAAACCAAGGCGAAAACAATCGTCAAGTGTTTAAGTCCAAAGAAAAAAACCAAAACGAGTAAAAAGACAACTATGTAAAGTGCTCAATACAATAAGTAGAGCGATAACCTAAGATAATCCTAAGGAGCCAGGCAAACCTACCTAGGTTTCACCTAAACGGACCGTCAATGTAATGGCGGCATTACCCTGACGATCAGTTTAAGTGAGACCTAGGTAAGTTTGCCTGGCTCCTTAGTATTATCTTATATATATATATATATATATATATATATATATATTAGGTTGGTGCAAAAATAATGACGTAATAATGTCGTTTTTTGACCTTAAAAAATACGTCAAAAAACGACATTATTACGTCATTATTTTTGCACCAACCTAATATATATATATATATATATATATATATATGTATATGATAAAAATATAGTTATAATGTTTGCTATATTTATGAGTAAATTAGTTAAATATCAGAAAGGCTATGTAAAATATAAAGGTAGAAAGAAAGGGCAACAGTTTTATGGTTAAGCTCAATCTTCAGTCTTGATGATTGTGTGAAAACTGACGTTGCTTAGTGCTGACCTCAGTGTCTAGACAAATATGTAATATACAAGCGGGGCACTGTAAAGCCTTGATGATAGGAAATGCTACCGTCTTCCTTGGTCAGCCAGGTCGTATGCTAAGCAGCAACTGTTTATCATCCTCATCATCGGTCTGTCACATGGTACACAGGGGCCCATTAAGACTGCAGTCAATTCTTCCTTTCAAAAAGTGAGATAATCGCCTATATTCATAAACAAGTTTCAACGGTTTCTGTTTACCAACGGGAGGAAATTTATAATACCCGTTTCCTCAATACTCCTTTTCACCACGATCAGACCTAAAACGGAGTACTGGCAGAGCATCTATGAGAGCAGGAACTGCTCTGCCCGAACTTTCCGGTCTTGATAAGAGTTCAAAAGGTGTATCAGAATCCTCGTAGTTAAGGAATCATTTTCTACCCTGCAACCCCTTTCACTGACAGGCGAAACATTGCAGGCCTCGCTAGTAAAGTGGATACAACGAACTTGGCTGGGGTTGGAGATGCCAAGCCAATAACATTGCATATTTGGATTTTATCCATGATCTCTAAATATACAGCAGGAACAACAATAGATTCTAGCGATAAAAACATGCCTAGTTGGACACAGTGAACCAACTTTCCTAGCAGTAGACCAAGCAATTAATTCAATATAATCTTTCCTCTTCATGTCAGCGTAAAACGTTAGCCAGAAAAGGGGGCAAGGAGTCACTCTCCTTGGAGTTAGCGTCAGCCAAGTTGATGGATATCAGAAAGGGGTTCTCCCAGATGATTAATACTTAGTAGTTTTTGTTTTTTTTTAGTTTTTCTTTCTTGAAAGCGTTAAAATTCACAAGCCATTCCCTAACAGATTTTCGGCCATTTTTTAGATCAGCTGTCAATTTAACCATATTGAACCGATCAGACTTACTGTGAAGACAGATATCGAGTTGAGAAATGATGCGATCAAGAATGTCGTTGATGAAAATTAGGAACAACGTAGGTTGAGTGATAGAACCTTGGATAATAAAATAAGATCTAGAAGCCGTTCAAGACAACCTTCATTTAGCGATTTGATGAGAAATACTGAATCAGTTTGAAAATTCATCCAGAAATACCATAATCTTTTAACTTGTAAAGACGACCAGTATGCTAAACCTTGCCAAAAAGCTTCGAGATACCTAAGGCAACAGCCTGAGTTTCCACATTCTTATCGAAACGTTGATAGACACTTTCAGCCATAATCAATGATACACCAGTTGTCCTAGGGAATTGGAAACCATATTGCTTAAATTAAAGATCTTGTGAGGTTAGATGCTTAGCCAATTTATTGCAGGGATATCATCAAGTCCACATGCTATGTGGGGATCCAGTTTGGAGATGATAGGCTGAGTTATATACGTATCATTCAATTGAGACTCGGATCTAAATGGAAAGTCAGGCAAAGATACTTCGGATGATGCAAGAGAAGAATTGGAAGAGAATTTACGAGCAAAACATTCTGCTTTATTAGTCGAAGATTTTAACACCTCAAATTGAGGAAAGAGGGGGAAGAATAGAAAACTTACTTATTTAAATCATTTATTTTATACTAGTCCGATAACATGCGTCTTTTACCTTCTTACAACGCATTCAAAATTGAATAGTCCATTATTTATGAGGTTTTGGCAGGACATAACGGTCGTGCGAACTACCGAAGGGAGGGATAAGCACAATTAAAATAGGATGATGAATGTAAAAATAATACAATCGCGAAATTCACATTGCTCTAACACAGTAGTTTCCAAACGGTGCGACGCGCCTTATAAATGCGGCGGTAGAGGATAGCAGGTGAGGCGGAATGATAAAAAGACAAAGATTTAAAAACAGTTTCAAAAAATTCATATGCCGGAAATAGATATTAGGTTGTTGCAAAAATAATGTCGTTTTCTCACATAGTAACATATGTGAGAAAACGACATTATTTTTGCACCAACCTAATACTATTTCAAAAGAAAGGGTATGGAAGATTAACGTCGAAGTCCTACTTTTCCTTGCTTTATATTGTGGTCAATGAGTTCATCTCTGGTTTCTGAAACCAAGTGATACGTATCAGGGGATTTAAGAAATATTTTCATTTTATTTATTAAACTTTGCCTGATGCTATACAATCTTCTCAACGGGAAGTATAGGCGATGTGTGCACATGTTATCGGACTAGTATAAAATAAATGATTTATAAATCTTTTAAATAAGTAAGTTTTCTATTCTTCCTCTCTTCTCTCAAATTCTTCTCTTAATTCATCCGAAGTATCTTTGCTTGGGTTTCCATTTAGATCCGAGTCTCAACTGAATGATATGTATATAACTCAACCTATCATCTCCAAACTGGATCCCCACATAGCATGTGGACTTGATGGTATCCCTGCAATAGTCTTCAAGAAATGTGCTCTTGAACAGGCTCCTGTTCTCCACCACCTTAAGAGTGTGAGTTCAATATCCGGTTAAGGCAGTGGAGAACTTGGAGAGGGGAGTTAACAAGAGATAACTGACATCCATTAAAACATGGCACGTGGAACTAAAACAGTGAGCGATATAAAGCGAAATAAAAGGTTCAGTTCGACATTCCAGCCACCTGAAGAAGGCCGGAGCGTACAACGGCCGAAACGTTGTAGTAAATATGGCGAAAAAGATGAGGACAATAGTCCGAATAATGTAAATAGGGTCCGGTTATCTCCTTTTAACATTCTGTTGTTTGTTTGTTTTTTAATTTTTAAGTGTACTCTTTATCAATTCGGTGAGCGCGAAAATGCTGCCCAGAGGAAAAATGTTTTGGAATTACTGCTCTAACTGGTAACCGGTTATTGCAATTTTCTGTGTACGAATTCTCTTTCAACGCACATCATTATTAGATATCATCTCTTTTTTTTGACAATACAATATCCCTTTCCATGATTATCAGTTTTAAACGGGCTTGGCTAATCAGAGACAAACTTCCGGGTGAACATTCGTTTGTTGAGCAATTTTACTGTCGCAATCTAAATAAAGACGGATTTATATTAGTTTCTTCAAATTCGTTCGTCTCCGGGCGTCGGCCGTTGCGAAGAGATTGTAGAGTCAGGCGGAAATTAACAAACAGTATAAATGACGCTAAGTGTCGCTTACTCCGGTAAGAAAGACTTACACGTCCGTTTTAATGGCGGCAAAGTCTTCTCGAGTAACTTGGTAAGAAAGATTTAATTAAACGACAGGAAAAAAGGTCATATTCTAGATCATACCTCACATACATGAGGGAGGCAAAAAAGCATGGATAACTTTTTACAACTACGATGACGCGCGTGTGCACACAAAGGTGTGTGTGTGTCTCCGTCTCTCTCTGTGTTTAAAGCCAACATTTTTATTACTTCAAACATTTTTAATAGATATCTGTATTTGAATAGACAACCCGTGTACGAGTATTATTAAGTTTTCTTAAAAATAAAATTAAAAAAATAAAATAAGATGAAGAGAGATGTGACCGATTGAAAATTTACATTGTTGTCCTCATCTTCATTGACATATTCACGACGTTTCGGCCATTGTACGCTCCGGCCTTCTTCAGGATCTGTGTATATTTCTGAGATGAGGTATTGTATTTATTTATACTATTCAGAGTTGTCCTCATCTTCATTGCCATATTCACGACGTTTCCGCCATTGTACGCTCGGGCCTTCTTCAGGATCTGTGTACATTTCTGAGATGAGATATTGTATTTATTTATACTATTCAGAGTTGTCCTCATCTTTATTACCATATTCACGACGTTTCTGTTGTTGTACGACCTTCTTCAGACGATGTTCCTTTGAATTTCGAGCCGAACGACACATGGTCCAGTGGATAAAAGCGTTGGCTGATGATCCAAAAGTGACTTAAAAAAAAACTGAGTTCAATCCCTGGACACAGCAGAGGAAACAAAAACTTGGAAAGTTAAGTTATCAAGAGGAATTAACTGAAGCATATCCAAAGGTATGGCATGTGGAATTAGAAAAATCTACCCCAGTGGGATAAAAGCGTTCGGTTCAAAATTCCAAAAAATATCACCTGAAGAAGGCCGGTATGTACAACGATTGAAACGTCATGAATATGGCAATAAAGATGAGGACCACAGACCAAACGATGTAAATAAAGATCCTTTTAATTCTGCAGAAATTGATTTGTTTGTTTCGGATCAAAAACTGGGCAGATATGACTTTCGAGAAAATCAGAATGAGTGAGTGTGATTTAAAAAAGTAAATACAACCTTGCTTTATTGTGAAGCTGATAGTGAAGTAATGGATAGAGGCTCGGATTGAGGAATCCGAACTCGGAGAGCAGAGTTCGAATTCCAATCGAATCCATTGCATTCACTTACGTGCTAATACCCTCGGGAAAGGTGTGAATCCTCTCCTCCCAACAAGATATGGGCAAATAGCAGGACAGATCGGATTCTATAGTGTTGGATAGCAACTGGTCTACCGCAGAAAGAAATGGCAAACTACTGCGGGAAAAAATCGAAAATCGAAAGATACATGATCGCCTAAGCGTGTATCACTCATGGCACATAACTGACTTTCGTACCCAAGCAGTCGAAGCATACATTTTCTCTTATACAGGGTGGGGCAGATATACCTCCCACATAATGGTAAGACTTTAGGTAGAGGAAGACACCATTGTCACTAATGTCTTATGTGGGAGACATTTCTGGGAAATATATACGGGAGGTATTTCTGCCACACTCTGTATAACGTTATGTTGTTTTATTAACATGAATATATTTTGATAGTAGGCGCGTGGCCTAGGGTTTAGAAAGCATGCTTTCTAAATATAAAACCTAGGTATGATCCCACCATATTTGATTTGTTAGTAGTGAGGTAATAATAAAATAATACTTTCGTTGGAAAGGGCCTGAAAACAAACCACGTGAGTGAAATTGAGGAGAGAGCCGTTCGTATTACTGTGTCTGAGGGTTTCAGTGTTCAGAAAAAAAAAAAAAAGATCTGATCTCTGTCGCACGTCCGTAACAGATAAGCTCAATGGGTTGAGCAGGTATCAAAGGAGTTAACTAGCCGTCCTGACAAAACGAACAATGGTCGGCCATTATATACTCCTCATGTTATATAAAAAAAGACGACAAAATATTTACATGCGAGAGAAGAAAATTATCGGGAAACTCACAAAACTTCCGGCTGGTCCTACAATCTTTGTCTGTGTTTAAAAAATGCACTGTTCAATATGAACCTCTCAAAAAGGTTGTAGGAACAGCCGACAGTTTTCCGATAATTGTGCTTCAATATTCCAACTGAAAAATATATTATTTATATAAAGAAATATAGTTTCAAGGTGTGCTATATTTATGGGATAAAGGGCTCAATGTCAGAGCTAGAGCGTATGTAAATTTAAACATTATACGTTAATAAAACATCAAAAAACGAAAAGAATAAATAATACAAAATGAAAATGAAAAACAAGTAAAATAAATTAACCCAAACAAATAAACAAGTCAATCCCGTAAAAATAACCGCCAGAACAGATTACCCACAATGCACCACTGACCCATATACATAAATAGCCAAGGAAAAACCCAGCATTCGCTGCCTGACGATTGCATCCAGCATGAAACGGCCTGTTGCCTCTGAGTTTTGACTTCAATGTTCACTTTATATATATATATCATCATTTATTTCCTTTGATTTCTGGTGTGTATTATCATTTCTTTCCGGGTCCCGCCCAGTTACCTAAGGTCAGAAATGGTATCATGACATTTTCCATTGAGCAATTGAAAAAATAAAAATAAATAACACACACACACACATATATATATATATATATATATATATATATATATATATATAGATAGATAGATAAAGCCCTTCCTAAGGTGTGGGCTGTACTCGTACGAACAATTTTCTGTATTTCTTTAAGGCATGAGCTATTAGGAATCCCTTCAATGAGTCTATTGGAATATTTTCCAAGCTATCCGAGGGCTCCAACTACAACTGGAATTGTTGATGTCCTCATGTGCCACACCACGGAGACCTCAAGCTCAAGTTCCCTGCATTCCGATAGTTTTCCGAAGATCTTCAAAGATACATTGCAGTCTGCAGGGACTGCTATATCAATAAGGAGGCAATTTTTTTACTTTCAGTCTCTAATAACAGTGTCTGGGCGATTAGCTTTGATTGTTCTGTCTGTGTGTATTTTAATAATTATAATATATATATATATATATATAGACTTTTGAAAACCTAAAATTAAGAGGGTCGCATCATACACGAGATATAAAATTAGCGTATGTACTTCTGGCCCTGGCTACGCCGTTGGCCAAACTATATATCCATTTACTGTAGTCAAATTACCTTCAAAATTAGGTCTTCAAATTCATGATGCTAGTCTCGATACAAGATATATATGCAAAACAATATCTGATTGGCTAATGCAAATCTTGACGCCATTATAGAAGTAAGACCTAGTTCCTGATATATTAAATGATTGATTTTTCTAATAGTACATCGTTCAGCCAATTATGTGAGGAGGCGGCCTGTCAACAGAACGGATCTGATTTTGCAATACCCGAAATTCCTAATGAAGCCAGGGTGACATCACTGATCACCTCCACTGTTTCATTTGATAAATGTATTTCAAGAATATTTGGTCTGGATTTTACAGTGACTGCTGAGAATAGTTCAGTTAACAACCTGGGAATAAATCGGTTTACTACTGGAAAGACAGTCGACAGATCGAAATAACGGTGTTCGCGGCTAGCAACCCCGCAAGAACGCTCTACGAGTACCCCAAAACCAGCTTCTAGAAATCACAACGTAGCATATCGATAGGGAATCCAGAGAGGTGGGGGGGTACGAGATCCCCTACGAGGACTGGATCGACGTTAACGACCAGCAATGTACAACGGATTACGAGTAAATGCCTATACGGAAAGATATGTAAAAATCCACGAAGTCTCAAAATGCACCAAGGTCTGATGAAATGCCTGGAGGGAGAGAAACGGACGCAACTTACCGGTCAAAGCCTTGGTTAAACGATGTAGGAGCGAGGTCGAGAGGCATCCCACAGAGCCTCAGATCTCCAAGCACCTGTTACACATCCACCAGATATGGCACCCTGGAAGAGGATTAAATGGCCCCCAGCTAACAAGAAATGGGAATAGCAAGAGTTCCATAATGACATCACAGATATATTGCAAGTGGATGCAAGAGGAGATTTAGAGCAACGTTTAAAATTTGACAATATTTGTAAGCATGGCAAAAGAATGGTTTGGCTTTGTTGAAACACAACACCAGGAAAAGACTTAAAATTTGAACAGGGGAGAGCACAACCTAAGTGAACTGAGAATAGAAATCAGAACACCCAGAAAACAATTCAAATCGGCCAATACTGAAGAAAGGGCTGCTCTAAGGAAGTTACGTAACATCCCGAGAAATAAATTGAAGAACATACGCAGAAGGAGGAGGAAAGAAAGAACGAAGAAACGAGCAAGTTTCATATAGAATCCGTTTGGCTTCGCTAGGTCTCTCCTTAGAGATGAGTGGCAATTTAGAGACATCAGAGGTGAAGATTAACAGTTATCTTCGAAACTCCTTCTGTAACCCGGCAAGAGATCAGAAACTAGGCCCAAGTGATTTGCTCTCGAAGCATGAATTTATTACAAAGACTCCAAACTTCAAGAGGTGGTCAGAGCATCGGGATCGTCACCGGGTCCCAGTGGAGTTTCTTCCTATACATAAACGATGCACAGAAATACTCCAATTTCTGTGGAAATTGTTAAGGGAGATCTGGAGGAGAAGCGGAATTTCCGCACAATTAAAGCAAGCCGACAAGATATGGATCCCTAAGGAAGAATCCTCAAAGAGATTGAGCAATTTCGTATCATTTTTCTGCTTAACACCGAGTGCGAGATCTTCTTCGGAATCTTGGCCAAACGTTTCTCTTATTACTGTGTCAATGATGGCTATATAGACGCGTCAGTCCAGAAGGGAGGTATTGCTGGAATCCCAGACTGCCTGGAACACACGGGAGTACTTTCGCAATTTCTGAGAGAAGCCGGAAAGAACAAGGGTGACTTAACGGTCTTATGGTTGGACGTCGCAAACGCCTACGGGTCGATCCCACACAAGCCCCGGGTGTGAAGCTTTAGAACGGCACCACGTTCCTCGTATTATTGGCAACTTAATCGTCAACTATTACAACAACTTTCAGGTGAGAGTCACTTCAAGAACCACTGCCTCTGCGGGACAGACTTAAAAGAAGGATCATAACCGGTTGTATAATATTGGCAGTACTCTTCGTCTTAGCTATGAATATGACCTTCAAGGCTGCTGATTGGGAGTACCGTGGACCTCAATCAGTCAGGGGTCCGGCAGCTACCTTAAACTCTGTGGCAGGTGGCTCTTGAAAGGAACTGGGCAAGAATGAAATTCAAACTAGCAAAATCAGGGTCTTTAGTAATTAAAAAAAGGCCAGGTCACCGACAAATACAGATTTATTGTGGCGAGAACAAATATCCCAACGCACTCAGAGAAACCAATCAAGAACTTATGCAAGACATTCAATAGTAGCCTGAGAGATACCGTCCCTATTCATCAAATTGACGACGTAGACACAGCATTAATAAAAATTGATAAATCTGGCCTACCAGGTTAAGATGGTCCATGGTATTGTTGGTTTTCTTTTGCTTTGTTTTTTCATACATTAAGACCGGCTGCCAGCTTAGTAAGTGTAGGCATGGGCGTAGGTTAAGGAAAATGTAATCTAATACAGCAATTAATGTCGCGCGGAGTTTCTTTTTTTTTTTAGCATTAAATAAGAAGCAACTTACCAGAATATCGACGCATGTGCAGAAAGGGAAAAACCGGAAAGCGCGCGCAACCTTATCGTCATCCTTATATCTGTCGATAGTGTGCAAAACAATATCTGATTGGCTAATGCAAACCTCGATGCCATTATAAAAGTAGCACTAAACTACAGAATTGAGTCTTTTGCTGGAGAAAATGAACTTTTGTCTGTAGTTTTCATTTGTTTTTTTATTTTTTTATCTTTTTAACATGAATCTTTTAACATTCCTTGTGTTGGTCAAACAGTCTCTTTTAAGTTGTTATTTGAGATAAGAGCTGGATAGATACATGTTGCTCTGAACTCTCTGGTCAGTTTGACAGTTTTATTGGACCTGGTGAGGGGATGTGTCTCTGTTTAGTGTTTGTGTGTGTGTTATTTGATTCTTAGGGAGGGAGTGAGTATGATATGTGTAAGCGTGTGTATTGCTGTGGGTGTGTGTTATCATTTGGCTCATTAGGGAGTGAGTGAGTATGATGTGTGTATATTCGTGTGGGTAAGTGTATAAGTGTGAGGCCTCCACACCTCCGTAAGCATGTCTGTCTTGTGTGGGTGAGAAATGTGGGTAGATTTTGATTTGTTGACTTAAATATTGGCACTATCTATATTGTTAAATTTATGGTTTAGCCCGGCTGGATATTTTGTTTTTAGACGTTGTATCCACTTATTTTCATGCGACTCTAAAATCTTTCTAATGTTATCTGCTCTGAACTTTTCTATTCTCTCAATTATAATTTGGCATGGGTTTTGAAATCATATATATATATATATATGTGTGTGTGTGTGTGTGTGTGTGTGTGTGTGTGTGTGTGTGTGTGTTCCCCTCATTCAATGACTTTTCAATTTCTTGTTTCTCTTCGCGTGTTTTGCGTAGAATACATTTTTAACGAAAATTAGCGAGAAACAAAGGGGGTCTCGTTGAACAGAAGTAAATGTTTTCAGAAATTTTACTCAGCTTAAAACAAAAAAGTCTCATCCCATCTAAAATAAGGTGAGAACAGATACGTTTTCATCTCAGTCAAAAGGATTGGGAAAATGGGGCGATAATTCTCCATGTTGTGAGGTCGTTGTTTGATAATTTCTCGTTTGTCGAAGCAAAAATATCCAGTTTGAAAAACTTCAAAGGATTCGATAAAAATAAAACAATGCAAAATAGATACGCCAACAAGCCCGCCATAATTATATTGCTATATAGTGTACTCTGCTACTTGTAGTTTTAAATCACAAAATATTACAATTTATGAGGATTTAAAAATATTTAAAATACCGAGCTATTTAAGTGACTACTTAAATCAATCTAAGTTTTGAAACGGAAGTTAAACAAAACAAGCAATGGCTAAACATCCGGTTCATTTCTATTCTTTAAAATCGCGAAAAATGAAATATTTTAGTGAAACATATACACGACATTGAGATTTTAAATGGACAACCCGGTACAAATTAAGCGAAAAAAAAAAAAAAATTAAAAGCGAGTCCTGTATTGTACACGAGTACACGTTTTCAGAAATTTTTACTCAGCTTAAAATACTTATTTGAAAGAGTAAGAATGCAAATACACTCAGTACAATATATAATAAAACACAAGGTAGGCAGTACGACGGGGTCGTATTCTACTCAAGGATGGAATTTATTCCCTGTTTTTAGCTTCAGAAACAGGGAGGTCGTATTATACACAATAAAATGGAGTAGTTGTTTTTCTTATGTTAGATTCGCTTACACACAAATACCCTTGGGAAAAGTATGAATCCATCTCTTCACCTCCCAGATATGGGTTGAATAGCAAGACAGACTCGGTTTTTTTAGCCTTAGTTGGAAACCAGACTACCGCAGAAAGAAATGGCAACATATTGCGGGAAAAACCTGCCTCGTCAGTCATATATCGATTGATACATGATCGCCTAAGTGTTTATCCCGTATGGCACTTAACTGACTGAGTATTTTTCTTAGGATCCATTGCAGTTTTGATATGATACAATATGATGATCAATTCTGAATCGAGTCGAGAACTTTCATATCTCATTTAATTACAAACCGATATATCATTGTCACATAGTCTGTCTATGAATATAGCGCAGATGACTTGACACCTAGCCTCTATCTACAGGGTGGTCTGAAAGTCTTGTCAGCCACTACATAATATAATTTTCTATTTCAAATGGCTGACACGAGCTCGTACAGTTCGGAAGAGAGGCTGCTTGTAAGTGTATGGACACATGATGCTGTACATTCTAGCAAGAGCATGGAGGATGTGCTACATGATTTCACTGCAAGATTCGGCAAATCAACTCCTCCGTGGAGGACGATATTGAGATGGGAACATAAACTTTTTTCTCACAGGATCAATTAAGGACAAACCGAGAACAGGACGACCCTCAACGCGAAGAGACCTAAGTACACGGTGGGAGGCATCTGTGGTACGATCACTCAAGAAGTCACTACTAGTTCTACTGTTATTAGGTTGGTGCAAAAATAATGACGTAATAATGTCGTTTTTTGACGTATTTTTAACGTCAAAAAACGACATTATTACGTCATTATTTTTGCACCAACCTAATATTTATTTTTGATAGGCGGTAACAAGACTTTCGGACCACCCTGTAGCTCTGTCCAGAGACTTTAAAGTCTTCAAAGACGCTTCTCATCCTGATTTCAGACAATTCAAACGAAAACATGGAAAATTGTTCTCATCTCTTTCTCTATACTGTGCCTTACAGAACTGTCATCGTAGGAAAGGTTCTTCTTGCCGTCTGATTGCTTGCCGCCAGATATAGTGCCTCGCTTGGTCGGATATACGATAGCTAGAGATGCCTTGGAGCTTTCGACAGCACCATATCTCCGAGGTATGTAGCTTCTCTATAGCCATTGTAAACCTCCGATCGACATTTAGATAACCTGAGAATATATTTGATTTACCCGAGGTAGACTTCGACTATTGATTTAATTCAGTAGGCTTTGTCTTGTTGCATAGTGGATCAAAGTGATTGTTGAAAACATCTGGTTCTCAAGCAGTTGTGGCTTTAATTCTTGCCTTCGGAAAAGGCATTATACTCTGGTTTAGTGGGAGAAACGGACGGGCAACCCCAAAAAAGACAAAATAAACTAGCGGGTGTTAAATGATACGTGATGACCTGAAAGGAAAACAATCAACCCTCGGTAGATTCAGTTCAAAATCTTGAAATTACTTAGTACAGACACCTGAAGAGGGCCAAAGGGAACAGCCGAAACGTGAGTATAACCGCTAACCTTTCAAAAAACTTCAGAAAAAAAACGGAAAAGGGGTGGAAGACACTACTTGGTTTCAGTGAGAAAATGAGAGATAGAATGAAATTAAGCTGATAAAAACAGATACTACACTTTTATCATAGCCAAAAGACCGAGAAGCGATTGTACTTTCTTGTCGTGCCACGCCGACAGAAGGCGACATAAAATCAGTTTAATTTGGGGAAAACTGAGTGTGTGCAGCCGCAATATATTAGGTTGGTGCAAAAATAATGACGTAATAATGTCGTTTTTTGACTTATTTTTTAAGGTCAAAAAACGAGATTATTACGTCATTATTTTTGCACCAACCTAATGTGTGTGTGTGTGTGTGTGTGTGTGTGTGTGTGTGTGTGTGTGTGTGTGTGTGTGTGTGTGTGTGTGTGTATATCTCTGAGATGAGATATTCAGATTACTTGCATTATTTACTTTATTCGAACCGTTATCCTCATATTCATTGTCATATTCACAACGTTTCGGTCGCTGTACGCTCCGGACTTCTTCAGGTGATTGGAATTTCGAACGGAACACTTTATTTTGTCCACCTATTGTCCCCAAGGACACTTGACCAACTGGATAAAGGCGTTGGTTAGATCCAGTGACAGGACCCAAAGAGTGTGAGTTCAATACCCGGTTAAGGCAGTGGAGAACTTTCAGAGGGAAAATTAACAGGAGATAACTAATAACTGACATTCATTAAACATGGCACGTGGAACTAGGACAGTCTACCCCAGTGAGCGAAATAAAGGGTTCAGTTCGACATTCCAACCACTTGAAGGCCGGAGCGTACAACGGCCAAAACGTAATAAAAATGGTGACAAAGATGAGGACAATAGTCCGAATAATGTAAATAGTGTACATAATACCTCATCTCAGAAATATAGACAGATACTGAGATAAAAGAATGTAATGGATAATATAACCTAGGATCCATTACCTTTATTTTATATATATATATATATATATATATATATATATATATATATATATATATATAAGAATGACAAAACGTAACCAGTTGCTGATCATTCTGTGCGCTAGTCCACTCCAGTTATGGATTGGGGAAGTCTGAATTTTAGATTCTCTCATTTTGATGTGGGTGGACTATCTAAGGATGAATTTGATTTGAGGATTTTAGGGTTTCAAAATCTCTTATAAAGCATTTGCATATTTTCACGCCTCTTGTTGCGCGATCACATGTTGATATTTGATCAACACCGGGCAGGCTCACCCGATTGAAGGAGTCTGCTGTTGAATAAATGCGAAACTCTAAAGAATCGCAAGGTTACATCACTGACGATGGAGCCTCAGCCATCTTACAGATGAATTTCTAGTGTGTAAATTACTCTTTTTGAGTAGGTACACTTCTACTTATTATTTCTCAGTTGCGTCTCTGTCCTTGGACAGAGTGCGCTCAGGGGCTTCTCCGTCAAAGGGCAGAGGGGCAACTGAAGAAACTAATACTGAAGAGGTGCCCAGCCCTGGGTAATAGCTGTCCGAGGCCGTGCCCTTCCATTGCACCAGAGTGAGGGATCTGTTGCGGGGTTTAAGGGGAATTTTTGTTCCTGTCCCGGGTGTACGCGCTCGGGTCCCCACCTAAAAATAGACCTTGTGTCACATCTCGTCCTAGTGGCTGGCAGAGTAAATACTTACAGATGAATTTCTAAACTTATGGAAATAGATTTTGTCTATTTTTTTTTTTTTTTTTTTTTTTATGAATAAAACTTCTCTTATTGTATTCGTGGGTTTCAGTTTTATTTTACAAAATACATTTATGCAACAAATTTATTATAATTTTCATTTGAATGAATAATTATATATATTCAGTCTAAGTTTTGATTTAATATACAGACTATATACCGAAAGTCTTGTCACCTCTACATAATATAATTTTCTATTTCAGATGGCTGACACAGAAATTAATGTGTTCATCCAGACCTCGATGTCTGACAGCGTCACTGAAAATGAGTAAATTGAAACCGGGACATTTGCTTTGTATTACTACTTCGTCTATTGTTCCCATTACTTTTTGATATTGGGGCTAACAAGACTTTCGGACCACCCTCTATGATTTTGTTTTCTTTCTTCCTGTTTTCAGTATAAAATGATAGTGTTTATAGAGACTTTCTCGATGTGTGACAGCGTCAATGAAAGTGAATAAACTGAATCCAGTCCATGTGTTTTGTATTACTTGTTGTTCTATTGTTCTCATTACTTTTTGGTAGGGGGTGACACAACTTTCGGATCCACCCTGTATATTGTAACGGAGATTGTCTATTATGTTATTTTATTTTTCGTTCGTACGAGAATATTTTACATAATTTTAACACTATAAGCATTTTTATAGGTGGTATAAAAAAACATCTGTAATATAATCGATCCTGACCTGGCATCTCGATTTCAGTCACTTTCTCACCGACGTGACTTAGTTTCCCCTGTCTTTACTACAATTATTTTCATGGCAACTGCTCTGACGTACAATTCTACGAAAATTGATTTGCCAATTCTATACTTTCTTTATCTAATGCAGGCCGGAAAGAAAGATATTTTTGTGAAAAGGTTTTTGCAAACAAAACTTTAAATTTGGCAACATGAAACCTCTTTAGTAATATATATATATATATATATATTGATGAATGTTTCATTAAATAATATAGACAAGTGTTGTCTATTTTATGTAAATTCTTTTCAAATCGTCTGATAAGCTTAATAACATTATCATTAAACGAAGAAAGAAAATTACAATATTGATACATATTTTTTAATCCTCTCTAAGCTTTCGTTGCTTAGAAATCTTCCATGTAAACAGAAACAGACTATCATTACTGTTTTGTCCGTGTATTGCTTAATATATTGTAATTTAATTGTCCTCTTTGATAATGGCTTACGTAAGCCGAAAGCTTAGATAAGATTAAAAAATATGTATCAATATTGTGATTTTCTTTCTTCTTTTAACGATAATGTTATTAAGCTTATCAGACGATATGAAAAGAATTTACATAAAATAAATAGACAAAACTTGTCTGTATTATTTAATGAAACATTCATATATATATATATAATTTGGGCAGCAATCTGTTTTATACAAGTTTCGGAACATACTTGTTGATAATACAAATATAATAACCTCCTCTACATGTTAAAAAAGGTTAAAGATAATACAAGCATTATTAATAAAAACAAAGCAGCCAACACTCAATATCAACTATGAACATGGCTATAATGTGTTGACCGTATTTGGAAAATAAAACATTCTTATAACTCCAGATACATGCATAAAACAAGCCATACATTCAGTTAAAAGTAAAAATAAAATCATCCTTGATAATGACTAGACGTATAGCCGAAAGCGCTTGGATATACAAAACATTTGGACAGTTTCTATTTAAGTCCAGAAAAGCAAATTATAAGAACACAAAAATTAAATTAAAAACTTAACCGCAATATCTCGTTAGTTGTTTTTAATGAAACTTTGTATATATATATATATATATATATATATATATATATATATATATATATATATATATTATATTGAATAGTGGCATCCAGTGAAAATGTTGGTGTTGCTACAGAATAAGAAAAATATTTAAGAAATTTTTTTTCTTCAAATTTTAAAAAATATTGCTATCGATCACGCACTCCAGATCATGATTTTTTTTTTAAGTTTGTGAAGTAAATACTTTGTAATTTGATCCCCAACCAAGCGAAAATGAAAAAAAAAATACTTCCTCCGATGTGACAATTTTGGCTTCAAGTAAGAATTAAGATTTCGCGGTTTTTCTGTAAACTATTTGCAATTGTTTTGAAATTCATTATTTTAACGAATGACAGAAAAAAAAAACCAAGAATATGATCTAATATTAACTTTTTATATTTTACTGGAAATTGCAAATTCTTGGTTGTTTGACTATCACGTGGTTTCAGCATTTTATTTTATTGCTTATACAAGCGCAAAAAAAAAAAAAAAAAAAAAAAAAAAAGATTTAATCACGTGACAAATTTAGTTCTACCCCCCCCCCATCCCCCTATACGGAGGAGGTCAATTTACATAAAAAACTTAAATCATTATAACCATTATAAATTTTAAAAGATTCTTATAATGGTACGTTTTTATATATATATAAATAAAAAAGAAGGCTTTCTTCCTTCATCTTTCCAATCTATTGCGGTAAAAAAATTCATATTAACATTAAATGGCTGTATCATTAAATATTTTCTACTCTCTGGGAAATCTTGTCAAGTATTATAGCCTACGAGATAAGTGACAATGTAATATATTTGTGATAAGAGTTTCTAAGTCTGGGAAATGGTCAACGGCTTAAAATGCCATTTTAACAAATACTTATCCACATTTTGGGCAATGACGCCCTAGGTCAGTTGTTAATTTCTTTAACGTCAACTTTCAATTGAAGAAAGAGGGTTTTTTTTAACATGAAATTTCTCTAGATCATTCTGTATAAAATTGCATATCGCCGGGACATTGACTTGTTGCAAGAAATCTATTTTCAAGATGCTTTGGCAAATTATTGAATCTTAACGTAATTAAACTCGCTATTAACCATGTTCATGTCCTATTGATGTTAATTATACCATCGACAAAACAAAAGATATCAGTTCACCTTTTGTTTTGCTCATAGTATAACCATTTTGCGTCAAAGTTCCTATTTCTTTTTATTACAAATGAAAACGTGGAATTTTCCAATATATTTCCGACAATATATTTGTGACGTCCTGATCCTCTTTTCTTCTCTATTGTTCCCTCTTTTTTAAACTTATTCGACGTTCTCGGGAGGGTTCTTGAATGGACTTTAAATATGGAAGCTACAGTATGCATTTTGGTACCATTACTGAAGGCCTGAATGATTTTCCTCTCATCATAGCTCAATTGGGAAGACAGAGGCTGGCATAAAATGATTTCAACCCGTTCTATTTCAAGTTGAATAACTTAAAGGTTTTTTTTTCTGTAATTCTTATAACAAATGGTAATGACTAAACGACTTTGAAAACCTGGAAAAAAGAAACTCAATTATTTTTTATTTTGGAACACTGATTTTTTTATGAAATTGTAGGCTATTGTATGGATTAATGTCCTGAGAGGGTTCTTCCATTTTGGTTGGTTTGATTGATTGATTTTGTTTGGCGGCATATCAACACCTCTATGGGTTATTTAATGCTGAAATCTAAATATTTTGTACGTAATTTTATGGCTTCAACTACAGATATTTTGTACATAAGTTTATATGTTCAGAATAAAGGTAGGTTTTTAGATATATATATATTGTAGATCATAAAATGTATTCTTGGTAATTTTACTATAAAATGTATTTTTATATTTTTTAGTGTTGCATTGATTATCATTTTGCTATAAAAATCTATTGTTGCTCATTTTATTACAAGAATGTTCTGTTTTCTGTTTGAAAAAACATTACAATATATTGTATTGTAATGTATTAATAAGAAATAATATAATACAATGTCGTAACGTATAAATACAAGCAGAGGTTTCTATGCAATGTAATAATACAATACTAATTTTATGAAATTAATACAAAAAGACATTTTAAATAAATTTATATGTACGTAATGGAAACATTAGTAAATGCCTGGGAAAAATATGGATACACTGAAAGTATTAAAACTCAATTTAATGAATTTATTTAAATTACAGATTATACAGAAAAAAAAATCAGACTTTAAAAAGTGTCACAATCAATTTTGAATTTGTTTCAAATTCATAGTTGCCATCCAAGGCTATAGAACCTGATCTGTCCTGCTATTTACCCAATATGAATAAATTTGAAAAACGATGACCTAAAATGATTCAATTATAAAGCGCCATGGCAATAGATCCATCATTGATGGCAGCAAAAGAGGGCAAATCCCGTTGAGTAAATATGAGAAATTTTTAAGTTAGGATAAAGGTTGGAAGCTGAATATTTCACGCTCAAAATGTCCGCAAAGTGCTAATCCAAACCACTACACAATCGTGAGTGTGAAATGCCAAAGCTTAAACAATCATAAATGCCTGGGAAAATATAGGATATAATGAAGGTATAATCTGTATAATCTTTTCTTTTCATAAATTCATTAAAACTCAATTTAATGAATTTATGAAAATAAAAGATTATACAGAAAAAAATTAGACTTTAAAAAGTGTCAATCAAGTTTGAATTTATTTCAAATTGGGATCCACTGATGATTATGATTCTAATATGAACATGACAAAAATTTGGGGGTCCATCGTGCATGGACGGCTTAAGCGACATTGTGGTTTATCGGTGCGTAGCTTAATGGCACTAACCTGTACTTTGAATGCAATTGTATGTCTTCAACTACAGCTAAAATGTATTGTTAGTCATTTTGCTTTAAATATATATTGTTGGTAATTTTACTATAAATAGGTATATAGGATATATATTGTTTAGTGGCATATCAACAACTCTGTGGATTATTTAAGGCTGAAATCTAAATATTTTGTATGTAATTTTATGCTTTCAGAGTAAAGGTGTTTTTTAGATATATCGTTTGTAGATCATAAAATATATCGTTGGTAATTTTAATATTTTTAGTGATGCATTGACTGTCATTTTGATATAAAAACGTATTATTGCTTATTTTATTATAAAAATGTACAGTTGATTTTTTTTGGGGGGGTCACTATTTGCCCATAGCTGGGACCCTAACAGATGCTACCATCCCGGGTTAAGGTGGACCTGGGAACAAAAGCAATTAAGTTGGTTCCACGCTCCTCGAAACCTCCAATCTCCCGATCAGAGGCCTTACTGCTGGATGTAGTTTATCGTCATACCCAGGACGAGGTAACCAGACCAGCTCGCTAACCATTATCCCAAGAAGAGATGGGCCCTTGTGTTATTTTAATCCCAATAGATTAATTTGTCAAAAGGCCCCAAGTATGGAACACGCATGTGAGAATCGAACTCACTAATGATTACTAATGGTCATCCAGATCATTAAACCACGTCGATTTTCGTTTGGTACAACGCTAAAAAAATGAAGCATCCAGTGAGGAACAAACTCATTAATCAGTTGTAATGTTTAACCAGACTAGTTCAGCAACAATTACGCTAGCTACGGTGTCATTTTTTTGTTAAAGTTAAGGGAAGAGATATTTGCCAACAGTTGCTAAAACCTTCGGTTGAATGAGATTCATTCTACACTATGTTACACTTTTGTTTTGTTTTTTGTTTTATCGAAGGAAAAAATGATTTAATCAATAGTCACGTGAGTTAAACGCAGGGCTTTGCTATGTTAGGTCCGGAAATTGACAAAGAAGTTGTTAGAAAAGATACGATTTCAAGTAGCCAAACATTAATCGAAGTCTCTGTTATTTGCTTATGGCCGACATTGAAGTAAATCCCGTCGTACAGTAACAGAGGATAGAGTAAGCAATGATGTCACTGGTTTCAATATTGAAGCATTTAGACAGCAAGATGTGTTATGGGCACAAAAGACAAACAGATTATTTGAACTGGGTTTATATTTAGGCCGGCGCACGTAACCGTGTGCGTTATTGCGATTTTCCAAGTGTAGCTTAGATGTGACACAAGGCCGAAAGTATGGGGTACCCAGTGAGGATCGAACTCACTACTCAGTTGTAATTGATCTAGCAAGATAAGCATGCTAACCATTACAGCACGACAAAGTGCCCAAAAGTGATTTTCCAAGCGTAGCTTAGATGTGGCACAAGGTCGAAAGTATGGGGTACCCAGTGAGGATCAAACTCACTACTTAGTTATAATTATTCTAGCGAGACAAGCGTGCTAACCCTTACACTGCCTGGGGGTGTCCTAAAATCGTGTGCGTTGTTGCCTGTACATATGTCACTTCTGGTGTATAGATAAGAACAGACACACGCATAAACACACACACACACATATATATATATATATATATATATATATATATATATATATATATATATAGTTTATGCAAACTTAGGTAATCCGTATGGGTAGACCCGAGGAGGATGATATCTGGAGAGCTCAATGTAAAATTTAGAGTAGATATGAAATAAGAATTTGAAATGCTATATATGACACATTCATATCCTCTTTCCCACCTCACTTCCTCACTTCGTTAATTTTACGTATACTTGATGAGGTCCGTCAAAAATGTGTGAATTTCTTTTCATTTTTCATTTCAATTTTTGGAAGTAAAGTCTGATGATCCAGAGCCCTGTTAAAGGGGTTATGGTGAAATAATTTATTACATGGAACCATAACGTGGTCTGTTTTTATTCAAACAAATGTGTGTGTGTGTGTGTGTGTGTGTGTGTGTGTGTGTGTACATACATGCATACAAGATAGATGCTGTAAATCCTTGGTGATAGGAATTACTAGCGTTCTTCTTGTTCAGCAAGGTCACAACGGACTCGCACCCACCTCTGTCATGGGCTAAGCAGCAAATGTTAATCCTCATCACCGGGCTGTCACGTGCCACAGAAGGACCCCTTGTGTATTTGGGCAGCAATCCCTCTTTTATACATGTTTCATTAAAGACGCCTGGCAAGGTACTGTGATTAAGCTTTTTATTTAATTTTTCTTGTGTTGACATAATTTTTTTTCTTTTCTGGACATAAAATGCGTAAAAATTCTCCAAATGTTCTGCATTCCGAGTGCTTTCGGCTATTCCTTTAACCATTTTCAAGGATACTTCATTTTTAACTGAATGTATGGATTTTTATGTATGTATCTAGAGTTATAGGAATGTTTTATTTTCCAAATACGGTCAACACATTATGGCCATGTTCATAGTTCATGTTACTGAGTGTTGTATTTTTTTCTTTTTTTATTCATAAGGCTTCCATTATTATTAGCCTTTTTTTTACATGTCGATGAAGCTAATATACTTGTATTTTCTACCATTTATTACGGATTAAGTTTTCTAAGTTTCCGTGTGTTTTTAAATAATTCTATATATAACAAAGTATTTCTATCAAGATATTTAACTCCCGTTTCCCGCTGAGTAGGTTTAATTCTTGCGAAACTGAACAGGGTTAAAATAAGTGAATATGCGAGAGTGTAGGCTTGTATTAACCCCCAAGTGAGGTATACAGTGTATTAGTATGGGATCTGAGTCCCAAAATCGAACCAAATAACAAAACTTCAGAATTTTTTTGCGTTTCGTGTTTTATGGCAGGTGGATAGCCTTTTTAAAGTCGGGTTTTCTAAGCACCATCCACTTGAACAAAGGTAGGGAGAAAAAAAACAAATCGGATATTAACGATTTCCGTTTGCTAGTATATATTAACAGTCGTAGGTAAGATCGAAGTAGTCAATTATGGTTCTCTCTTGACGGGGGACAAACTAATCCTCGGATAGTTCCAAAGCCGCTAGTTCGTGTTGCCAGCCTCGCGTTGTGATGCTTAGATGGGTAGAAAGTTGGTAGGAGTAAGAGACGAAAGGAAGACTTGAGCTGTTAGTCCGCCATAGCAGAAGATGGTCCAAATATCACCAACTTATCCACCCAGACCGAGCAAGCAAAGCACTGAATAAAATACGTAGGTTTATTGGGAACAGGGTTCGAATTCTTATTTATTGCCGTGGCATTTGTTTTCAGTTTTCGTTTCCTTGTCAGCTTGAAACGGACCATTCCCGATTTTTGCTGCACGTGAACGAGAATAGAAATGCAACGTGGGATAGTCATTAGCCGGTTAGTTAAAACCTGTATAAGGGCCCAGTTGGAGGTTTACACTACTGTCACTCCTGCAACGTGTTGCTCCAGCAGGATAATGCCTGCAAACATGATGTCCATGCTACTCAACCTGCTCTATAAAATGTTTGATAACTCCCCTACAGCACTTGCTGTATCCCATCAGCAAAAGAAGCATTCTGTTGCCAGTCCTGCAACAGAAAGACAATATGCTGTTTTAGCAGGATAATATCCCCCAACATGATACGCGTACGACTCTGCACGATATCGACAACTTTTCTGGCCTAAATTGTCAGACCTGTGCTCCCTTCAACATGTAGGAAACATGATGGGACGACGCCTGACTCGTATAGTTAGCCCACCTATAACTCTTGTAATATTGCATCAACATATGTAAGAAGTATGGAATAATATATTGTTGGGTGGTATTTACACGATATACGATTGCGTGCATACAAGATTACAAACCTGTGATAATCCTCAATGAGGATATATATTATTATAAGGTCAGCGTACTGCTAATGCATTCCTTATTTTAGAATAGGCACATACATATCATACTTATCGGTAATCATTTATAATTATCCAGCCATACTGTTAGTATCTTTAGAGCCTTGTTTAAATTCAAGCATATATCAAGGTTGTTGCTATGTTATTTTCCGTTGGTATATATTCCGAATAAAGGTCCAAATATTTTCATGAAAGTCGTTTCTTTTGAAGAAAGATAGGAAGTTGTAGGGGGCCATAATCACCTACGTCCTGAATGGACACGGATCATCAAAGAAATAAAAATTTAAATTTGGTATTTCGGCTGCGTAAGAAACAATTTTAAAAGCACTAATTTCTTTATAGATGAAGAGGAGACTTGAGGTAAATGTCGCTCTACAGAAGGATGTTGAGAATACGATGGACGGAACATGTTAGAAAGGAGGAAGTTTCAAGGAAATCTAACAAAAAAGTATACTTGAATTTAGATAGAGACAATCAATGTTTCTGAGACATATGAGGAAAGAGAGCTCGGAGAATTTGAAACTCACGGAACAGATAAGAGAAGCGAAAGGAAACAACGAGAAACCTACTTAAAGAGATTATGCAAATGAAATGGATAATAAAGGTGTAGACATTGTAAAAAGACAAAAATAGTTAAAGGCTACAAAGGATAGGAAGTTGTGGGGAGCCATAACCATCTATGTCCTGAATGGACACGGCACATAACAGAAATAAAGCTGATATTTTGGTTGATTGATTGATTGATTGATTTTGTTTAGCGGCATATCAACACCTCTATGGGTTATTTAATGCCTAAATATAAATATTTTGAACGCAATTGTATGATTTCAACTACATGTAAAATGTATCGTTGGTCATTTTGCTATAAAATGTATTGTTGGTAATTTTGCTATAAATTATAAGGTTAGTACATAATAATATATTTTGGTTGATTTTGTTTAGCGGCATAAATAAAAACGGCCTGAAATGCATATATTTTGAATGCCTTCAGCTACATATAAAATGCATTGTTGGTCATTTTGCTATAAAATGCATTGTTGGTCATTTTGCTATGAAATGCATTGTTGGTCATTTTGCTATAAAATGCATTGTTGGTCATTTTGCTATAAAATGCATTGTTGGTCATTTTGCTATAAAATGTATTATTGGTCATTTTGCTATAAAATGTATTATTGGTCATTTTGCTATAAAATTTGTTGATGATATTTCTACTATAAATATATTGTTTGTATATCTTAATATATTTTGACTGATTTTGTTAAGTGGCATATCAACACATCTTTGGGTTATTTAAGGCTGAAATCTAAATATATTGAACACAATTTTATGGCTTCAACTACAGATAAAATCTATTGTTTGTCATTTTACTATACTAAGCGTTGTTGGGAATGTTACTATAAATAGGTATTGTTGACAATTTTGTAAATAAAAATGTATTGCTGTTAATTTTACTACAAAAATATATTTTTTAGACGTTCATAGTGTTTTGTTTTTATTTGGGGGTTCACTATTTGTCCATAGCTGGGACCCTAACAGGCGCTCTACTATAATCTCTCGATCAGAGGCCCTGCTGCCGGATGCAGTTTATGCGTCATATCTATGACTGCTGATATTTTGACTGCGTAAATGTCTAATTTTAATAGCGCTAATTTTCACGCGTCCTGGGTAAGACGATAAACTACATCCAACAGAAAGGCCTCTGATCAGGAGGTTTTCAGGAGCGTGAAACCACCTCTTAATTGCTAGTGTTCCCAGGCCCACCCTGATCCAGGGTGGTAACCCCTGTCAGGGTCCCAGTTATGGGCAAATAGTTAACCCCCAAACTGGGGTTAAAAACACTATGAAAGTGTAAGAATAGGTTTTAATACCAGCAGTACATTTTTGTAAAAGATTATTACCAGCAATGAATTTTTGAAGAAAAAAAATATTACCAGCAATACATTTTTGGGAAAAAAAATCCAGCAATACATTTTTCAAAAAAAAAAATACCAACAATAAAAATCTTGTCGGTATTAAATAACCCATTGCGCTTGATATGTCGTAAAACAAACAAAACCAAACCAAACCAACTAATTTTCTCACAGATGAATTATTTTTTTACGGCTAATCAACCCTTTGTGGGTTATGTAAAGCTGAAACATATTGTAGGAAGTCGCTTAGAGTAGCCAGTGTTCCCAAGCGGTCCCTCATCAAAGTACTGAATGGGCTCGACATTGCTTAACTTCGGCGTTTTCAGCATGATTTGACTTCCTCAGAAGAGGAAACTTGAAACAACAGGGATGTGGTTCCTCAAACAGACAGGCTGAGAATACCTGGATGGAGCGTACAACGGGAAATTTTGGAGGAAATCTGAACACAACATGTACTTGTATTTAGAAAGAGACAACTGTGATTTTTGGAGTAAATTAAGAAAGATAGTTTGGAGAATTTAACACCCCAAAGAACATGATGAAGGCAAGGAAAGAAACTGATAGTGTATTATCTCTAAATTTTGTGTAAATGGATTGCAGAACAGATGGTAGAATGGTTGTAAAAATAAATCGCTAAGCGCTATTTACTGTTATGGAGAACCATAATCAGCCATGTTCTTAAGTGACACTGTATATAGACAAGGTAAAGTTGATATTTCAACTGCAGAAAAATCACAAATTTAAAATATAATAGTTTTTGGCTTTAACTTGTGCATGCTGATTGTGAACAGAAAATATTTTGGCTGTCAAATTTATATAACTTTTTCATTAAAAAAATTACGATAATGCGCGGACAGTCATCTTGAATGATCACCATTGTCTTTAAGACTGCAGCATACACGCCATGAAAATGATAAAAAACACATTTTTTTTTTTGGTGGGGGTCGGGAGAGAGAGAGAGAGAATCGATGAAAAATCAATCATTGCTTTTTCTGGATTATCAATACATTTGCTTTCATGCATTCTTTATTGCATAAATGATCTGACAATTGATTTACGTTTTAACGACATCTTTGTGATTACCAAATACGTTCACACGATGTATTGTGCGCATATTCTAGATCTAAATAATGAATCCATTGTCATTATATAATCACCAATATGTGATTCTCAAAAACCATATCGCTGGTTACATAACAAGAAATAAAAACCCCCCTTCTGTGTGGGTGTTTCAATCGTAGAATGACACAAGTACCACAAAGACAAAAAGATGGATATTGCGGAGATCAATAAAAACAGGACGCTGTGGAGAACCATGATCTGAAATGTAAAGTTACACAGAGAAAGCGACCGAGAAGGAGAGAGTTTCTTTTGAAATCTTTAAAAACAGCGTATAATTTCTATATGGCAAAGAAATCTGTACAATCAGGTTACAAATTAAGAAAAGAAAAGGGGTGTGGGTCGCTTCGCAAAGGGATAAACCTTGTTAATAGTTTTTCTATATATATATATATATATATAGTGAACATTGAAGTCAACACTGAGAGACGTCAGGCTGTTTCATGCTAGATATAATCGTCAGGCCGCCTGACGATTGCATCTAGCATGAAACAGCCTGTCGCCCTTCAGTGTTGACATCAATGTTCACTTTTATATTTATATTTAGTGAAGGTAAAGGATATTGTGTAAGCCATGATTATCCATTTCCTGAAGGGGCAAGGCTACGTAGGAAAAATTTTCGACGAATAACCGGATGTTTTTCAGTCAAGGGTCCTCCAGTTTGTCTTATACGGATTCAGTAAATAGAAGAATAGAAAATAGAAAAAGATGTAAGACAAGGATGTGTCTTCTCACCGGACTTATTCAACCTTTACATTGAGGTGATTCTGAGAGAATTAGAACTTCTACCAAGATTCGTTATTGGCAGCCACAATATTAACAACATCAGATATACAGATGACACAAGGTTGATAGACACGGGGAGGAAAATACAGAAACTTCTACAGAAGTTATTAAAAATAGGCGAGAAGAAAGGACTAAACATCAATTGTAGAATTTATGGTTTTAAAGGGACAGACCAATATGCGGGTTACAAACCGGAAATGCCAAAATCAAGCTAGTACTAAAATTTAAATTTGCAACACGAAAATATGAAGATGCATTAGGATAGCGAAAGATGCCTTCCAAAAGGTAAGCAAAGTATTAGAAACAAAGAAAAAAGTATTTGACTTTTATGTAATATCGGACCTTTTATATGACAGGGAATGCTGGACAATATCAACATGGCTGAAGAAGAAATTTAGAAAAGTGCCTGAAACCGAGATGCAAGGTCAGAACCAATAACATTGCCGATTCTTCTTAATTGGAGAATTTGAAAAAGTTAATAAAAATTGAATAGGCAGAACTCGATATTATTCAACCAAACATGCTTGAGATTATATATATATATATATATATATATATATATATATATTCCTTTCTAATGTTCATTCTTTTCTAAACTTATTCACTGTTCTCTCGATGGTTCTTGAATGGACTTTGGAAGTCAGAGTATGAATATTGGTACCATTACTGGAGAATTGAATGATCTTTTTCCTCTCACTATTGCTCAGCTGGGAAGACAGTGGGGCTGACAGGAAACGATTGTAACCTGTTCTCTTTCTAGCTGAATAACTTAAAGGGTTTTTCAATGATTCTTACGACAAATAGTTTCAAGATGGTTAAACGTCTTATCTGATAACCTGGAAAAAAAGAAATTCAATTAGTTTATTTTTTTTATTTTTTTTTAGATATTAAACATTTTGTGGGATGGACAATTGTCCTATGCTGTTACACAATTTGGACAAATTTGCTCTTAAACAAATTCACTAAATATAAATATAAGAGTGAACATTGATGTCAACACTGAAGGGCGACAGGCTGTTTCATGCTAGACAAAATCGTCAGACGGCCTGACGATTACATCTAGCATGAAACAGCCTGACGTCTCTCAGTGTTGACATCAATGTTCACTTTATATATATATATATATATATATATATATATATATATATAGAAAAAGTTGCAAATTAAAAAAATAATAATGTTTTTTATGAAAGTATTTATTTATATATATATATTTGATATTTCAGATTGACCTCAATCTTTCTTCAGAAATAACTGTTTGTTACAAATAAATTAAAATGACTGTAAAACAGTCATTTTAATTTATTTGTAACAATAATTAATAAAAATTAAAATTAATGTAAAACAGTAATTTGAAATTCATTTAATACATATTAAGAAAGTATACGTGGCTTCTCATTATGATATATATATATATATATATATATATATATATAGCACCTCGACGTGGTGTAATGGTTAGAAAACTTGTCTTACTAGATCAATTACAACTGAGTAGTGAGTTAGATACTCGCTGGATGCCCCATACTTTCGGCCTTGTGCCACATCTAAGCCAGGCTTAGAAAATATATATATATATATATATATATGGCCAATCGTATTCGAAGACACCCATCTGCTAGGGCAGCTAGCAATCCCTATTGCACAAACTTGCTCAGGCGCATTTGTGTTTATTCAGCAACCACAGAGCCCACCTATGGTTTATACTGCAACTATACTGAGCAGACCTTAGTTACAGTTTCTGGGAGAGAGCGTGTTATCTAGCATGATCAGCAATTTGAACGAGACCAGCCCGCCCAATCCCTCGGCCACAATGACTTGTGACTTCGTTCTCTGTCTCGTCAATTTCACTCACAAGGCTTGGGTCCACCCGTGGTATTGTTTTTAGGCACTTTTCTAAAGTCTCCTTCCCGACAGACAGACCATGGTGAGATTCGAACGTTCGGCCATGGGCTCATACCATCTCACTCTCTCTCATATATATATATATATATATATATATATATATATATATATATATAAAATGGACATGATTTTTAACATCTTTTTTCTCATTTATGATGGGAAAACGCGACAAAGAAAACCCATTGGGAAATTTTCAAACCGTGTGATTCCCTTGGCTACATACATTTCAACCCCCTAATGGATATATGGATTGCCGATGCGTATACTGACCACTGGACGGTATAACTTTGTTTTCCCCCATCGCCGACACCCGTGCTGGTGAGTGAGGACGAACAATAGGATGAGAACTTATCTAAACCACTAACGGTCGCAAGATTGTGAATTTGAAGACTGGTGTAATGACGAGGGATACGGCGTAGGAACGGTGGTGTGCGGCGGTCAGGCAAAGGGTCGGTTACGAAGGGCGTTGTGCTTTTGTTTCCTTACAGACCAGATCCTGTGTTCTTTCATGTCCCTCGTGAAAAATCACTAAAAAAACATTTTTTTTGTTAAGAGGAGAGTAAAGAAAACGACCTAATGGTTTCTTTGTCAGAAAAGAAAAGTATGTCGTTATATTATGTACATTGTTCCGAGTTTTGTCCTTATTTGTATTGTCATATTCACCAAGTTTCGGCCGTTGTAGTTTCCAGCCTTCTTCAGGATCCATCTATATTTCTGAGATGAGGTTTTGTAATTATTTACATTATCTACATTGATCAGATGTTGTCCTCATTTGTATTGCCATATTCCCAACGTTTCGGTCGTTGTACGCTCTAGCCTTCTTCGGGATCTGTCTATATTTCTGAGAGAAGGTTTTGTAATTATATTATCTACATTGTTCGGGTGTTGTCCTCAATTATATTGCCATATTCATCAAGTTTCGGCCGTTGTACGCTGCAGCTTTCTTCGGGATCCGTCTATATTTCTGAGAGGATGTTTTGTAATTATTTATATTATCTACATTGTTTGGGTGTTGTCATCATTTGTATTGCCATATTCACAACGTTGTACGCTCCGGCCTTCTTCAGGGGATTGAAATTTCGAAATGAACCCTTTATTTCATCCACGGGGGTAGATTGTTCTAGTTCCACGTGCCATGCCTGTTCCAGATGTCTCAGTTATCTTCATTTAACTCAACTCTCCAAGTTTTTGTTCACCATTGCAGTAGCTAGATATTGAACTCGCAACTCTTTAGGTCAAGTCAATGGATCCAGCCAACGCTTTTAGCCACATGTGGCTATCAGTGTAAGAATTTTGGAGACTTATAAACAGTCTCAGAGTTCAAATCAAGGCTATAAAGCCACTAAGATGCAAAGAGGTCAGCGAGAGTAAGAGAAACAGTGAGAAAAATAAAAGAATGGGTATCAAGAAGACAAATTACGATTGATATTAAATTTAAATATTTGAAGATCATAGTTGACAGGGAAGCAGTTGGCCGGAAGAGAGAGTTTCACAGACGAGAAGTGCTAAAGAAGAAACTATTTTCATAGAACTTACGGTTGCAGCAAGTAATTTCAACAGTGAAACCTAGCTTCCAATCTAGTCTTCTTTTATGTGTCGTCTCTCTTCAGGATGTAGGCGATCATGGCCCTCCACATCTTTCAGTTTCTTGTAGCTCTTAAGGTTTGTTCTTATTATTTCTCCCAAATCCTGTTCAATCATCCATTTACTCAAGCACATCAATTATGTTACGCACTGTTTTTTCCTCTGTCCTTCTTTCCCTCAATCTCCCCTGTGACTATCAGATTTTCCAAGCCTTCTTTCCTCAGGAAATTTTAACTGCCTCCTCCTGATATTAAGTGGAAGTTTCATTTGTGTTTCCATTTTCTCTAAAATTTCGCCGTTGCTTACATGTTCTGGTATCTTCAGCATCCTTCTGTAGTACCACATTTCTGTTGCTTCAAGTCTCTTCATCATCTCTGAAGAGATTGTCCAGCATTCGATGTCATATAGGAGCGCTTCAATTCGTGAAATTGAGGGACCAAGTATGAAAGCTTATCAGAGCAATTACCGTGAAAATATGTATAGAGAAGCTCAGGGAAGCAACGACACGGAAGTAAGAAAGGGGCCCAAGCCGGGATGCCAGGTCAGGACCGATAATGTTGCAGATTCTTTGGATTTTGTCAAGAATCTCTAGATATCTATTTAAATAAATGAGAATGTCAGTGTGTAATTGTGCTACACTTTTTCAACTTTACTCCTAGCGGCCGTAGTTCAACTTGGGAATCAGGACGACTGTGAGCAAATTAAAAATATTCCAGGCTGGATCCGAATCCGCAATCCTAAACTTTTGGATTCCCAAGTTTTCATCACTGCGATAGTTTTCAGATTCCACCATCTTGGCTTCTACTGATAAAAACAATCAAAGGGGTACAACTCTCTAACTTTCAATAGCTCATGTTCAAATGAAAACAATACTGTTCTCAAATTACAGCGATTCAAAATAAAATTATCCGTGTTTTCAACTTTACTCCTAAAGGCCATAGTCCAACATATATCATTTTGGAATCAGGACGACTCCGTGAGTAAATTAAAAACATTCCAGGCTGGATCCGGACCCATAATCCTGAAATTCTGGATTCCCAACTTTTCATGACTGCGATTGTTTTCGGCAATTTTTTTACGTGATTTTTTTGCGACGAATTTTTTTTTTTTTTTTTATAACTTGGAAATAAATTTGGGAATAATCGTAATTAATTGTGAAATCCAGCAAAAGTCCCCCATGAAATAAAAAATAATTTTGTACGGAAAGTAAGGACCTACGTACATCAAATTGTCTTTAAATTAAGTGGCGGCAGAAGAATTATCGTTGAACTTTTACAAAGGTAAGCTTAAATATGAATGCAATACTTAAACGCAGCGATAAGTTTGGAGTTCGTCTGTAGTTTATTGTTGCCTATCAAAGACGGCAGTAAGTATGGCTGACACAAAGAAATTACCAAAAGAGGATCATATTGCAGTTAAGAGCCAAGGCTGCAGCGAAGGAAAAGAAATATATTGTAAATGAAAACCCAGATCAAACGCCAGCCAAGAGAGCTTCCAATACTGAGAATATGCAAAGACTTAGGGACTGTCAAACGCCTGAACAAGCAGAAGGCCGTATCAAGAGCCCACCGCAGCAGCTAGCTTCAATGCCGGTCGATTGGGCGGTTTTTAAACATGTATAGAATAATCACCAGACCCGATGTGTCTATGTTCGATGCACGGATGAATAAAAGACATAAATGTGAAAGATAGATTCTTGTGAGGAAAATTGCCTCGTACGGCATTGTAAACCGACTTTCCTAGCAAGATACTTTAGCAACTGATTTAATTTAATCTTTCTATGCCCAAGCAGATGCATTGAGTTACTCGCCTGGAGTTTAGCATCAACCATGCTAAAAAAAAAAAAAAGAAGGCATTAAAATTGACAATCTATAAGACTACCATTTGTCATGACACTTATGACCCGGGGGCCCGTTGAGCTCCTCGGTAAACACATCAACAGATAGCTATTAATGTCAACAACTGGGCGCAAATAGTTATTAATTAAAAAAAATAGTAATTAATGTATATTATCCATAACTTGAATATTCGCGAAATCTTATTAAAGAGAAATATTACTTGCATTATTTGCATTATTCGGACTGTTATCCTCATTGTCATTGCCATATTCACAACGTTTCGGACCTTGTGCGCTCCGACCTTCTTCAGGTAAAAATTGGAATTTCGAACCGAACCCATTGTTTCGTATACCGGAGTAGATTGTTCTAGTTCCACGTGCCATGCCTCTTCCGGATGTCTCAGTTATTTCCCTTTAACTCAACTCTCCAAGTTTGTTTTTTTTTTTTTGGTCCACCACTGCTGTGGCCTGGTATTGAACTCACAACGCTTTCGGTCTAGTCGCTGGATCTAACCAACGTCTTTATCCACAAAAAAAAATATGTCACGAACTTGAGTTCCTTCTGGGAAGAGGAAAACCGTCGTTAGAGCCGACGTGCCTTAATCAACTCGGCCTCGTCAAAGGTTTAGCTGATCAAGCAAGTTCCCAACAGGGTCATTAAGCGAAATCCTTCTTGTCATAGATTCCTCAAAATTTTCATATCGGCTCAGCTTCATATCGAAACGTAAACAAGGCAATTTCTAAAGAAGTAATGGATTTTTATCGATTAACCCGACATATTTTTATCACTTTAAATGTTATTTCTAGTGGATACTCATATTTGAATAGACGTTACGCTTATTATTAGATTTTATTATTCATTTGCTGATGCTAACTTCCATTAGAGTGACTCATTGCACCTTCTCTGGCTAACATTTTCCGCTAATATGAAGTGAAAAGATTATATTGAATCAATTGCTTGATATGCTGCTAGGAAAGTTGGTTCACTGTGTCGTGCTAAAAAAAAATTATCTCCTGTAACTATCTTTTATATCTATAAGTCTACCATTCGTCCATGCTTTGAATATGACTGCGACGTATGGTTCGATGCTCCTGCTGTATATTTAGAGATTCTTGAGAAGATCCAAATGCAGTCACTTTTCCACCACCGTATTGTAGCTTCCCTCTGTCGATTCTATAAATACTTTCATGATTATTGTTCGGATTAACCCTTCGCAATGGTTCCTAGACATTATGAATTTAAGCGCAGTACTAGATTGGCGGCAAGGTCTCATCAGTTCAGAGTTAAATTAGCCCGATGTAACCGTAAGTTCTATACTAAGAGTTTCTTCTGTCACACTTTTCACTTGTAGAACTCTCTTCCGGCTCCATGCTTTCCAATCAATTTTGACCTCCAAAAATTTAAATGCAATGTTAATCGTTATCTAAAGTTTTGATTACTCTTTTATTGTTTTTGATCCTTAATAATTTTTTTTTTTTTTGGGGGGGGGTCTTATTCACCGATATATTCATTCCATCGCAGGTGTATTTTTCTTTCTCTAATATCAGCGTTCCGTCCTTGGATTTTATTCATCCTGTTGATGAGCATGTCTTCTGTCCTGTTCTCTTATTTTTTATGCATATTTGCTTCATATTTAATACTCATTCTTCCTATTTCTGTACATTTTTCGTTGAGTCATTCCTCTTTAGCCTGCTTGCATTTGTTCCTTGTTTCTCTGTGTAGTGTCCTCTATTCTGTCCCTTACCTTGGCCTCGTTTTTCGTCACCTTTCCATCATGTCGAGAATTTCATCTATCAACCATTCATTTTTTTCCTTCGTCTATTTTCCTTTGGGATGATTGTTGATGTTACAAAAGCTTCTCTTAATGGGTCTCACTTTGATTTTTTATTTTCATTGGGTCCCTCGTACCTGCTTTTCACACTATCCATATATTTCTCCTTCAGATTCAGGTCGTTCAAGAATCTTTCATATTGCAATTTGGACCCTGCTTGAGGCCTCTTCAGCTTTCGTAGTTTCACTCTAAGTTTACATATCACTGGAAGGTGGTCGCTTCCACAATTAGCACTTGCGTTCCTGAATCTCTTGTTGATAGTTATGTAGTCGTTTTGTTTTGTTTTGTTTCCTCTCCTGGGCTTTATGTCTATATATGTCTTAGGTGTTCCTGAAAGTGGGTGTTGGTTTCTACCTGGTCATTCATCGTACACCGTTGGACCCTTTTTTCTCCACGTTCATTACGGGTTCATAGTGCGAATAAACAAACTATTTCATCATCCCTCACGTTGGTTACTTCAGGTATCCCATGAAAATTATAATTTCTTGCGATTTGCAGTGGGTCTTGGCGTTGTCTAATGCAGAGTAGAAGTTAGTCGATTCTTCTGTACTTTGTACTGTCGATGCATCAGTCAGTTATGTACCATGCGTGATACAATGTTTTTTCCCCGGTAGGTTGCCATTTCTTTCTGTGGTAGACCAGTTGCTATCCAAGGCTATAGAACCCCGTCTGTCCTGCTATTTACCCATAGCAGGGGGGAGAAAAAGAGGATTCATACCTGTCCGAAGAGTATTAACACTTAAGTGAATGTAATGGATTCGACTGGAATTCGAACTCAGCTCTCCGATTCCTTAATCCGCTATTACTCGACCGTGCCTCCATTCAGTCAATTTATGTGACATGCAGGATACACGCTTAGACAACAATATATCTTTCGATACCTGACTGATGAGGCAAAATTTTTCCCGCAGTATGTTGCCATTTTTCTGCGGTAGACCAGTTGCCATCCAAGGCTATAGAACCCGGTCTGTCATGTTATTTACCCATAGCTGAGGGGAGAGGAAACAGATTAATATTTGAAGTTGGCATTCAGTCATTTATGTGCCATGCATGATACACGCTTAGGCGATCATGTATCTTTCGATATATGACTGACGAGAAGATTGTTTTTACCGCAGTAAGTTGCCATTTTTTTTCTGTGGTAGACCAGTTCCCATCCAAGGCTACATAACCCGGTCTGTCCTGCTATTTACCCATAGCTGGGGGAGAGAAAGAGGATTAATATTTGAAATTGGCCTTCAGTCCGTTATTTGCCATGCGTGATACACGCTTAGGCGATCATGTATCTTTCGATTCATGTATCTTTCTATTTACCCGTAGCTGGAGGGAGAAGAAGAGGATTAATACCTTTCTCAAGGGTATTAGCACGTAAGTGAATGTAACAGACTCAACTGGAATTCGAACTCGTCTCTTCGAGTCCTCAATCCGAGCCGCTATCCATTACTCTACACAGCCATAATGGATATGTTGAAAGGCTTTCCTTTCAGTTTAACCACAAAAATTCTTTCAGATAACTGACAGTATCCTAGATCACATTTCTTCATGTCTTGGTCGAGTATCAATCCTACTGAGTTTTCATTTTCCCCTCCGCCTGCATATGTGATCACAGTTAAAAGATCAGTTGGCATTGAGGATTTCATGTCTATCTCCGCCATTACAAGGTTATTGGTGTCATCAAAGCTCGACGCTTACCCACCGCCAAAAAGAACGGCGTACGCTCATCCCAGCCAGTCAGACAATAGGGGTCGCTAGCAAACAGGCTGTTGAACATTGCTGTAAACTTTTGCATAAGTCATACCGACGGGAGAGTAAAAAAAATCTTGTTAATGCATTTTTTTAAAACTGTTTGGGATTTTATTTGCTGGAGGATACGTGTATGAGAGACTCTGTTACAAATGACATTAGTAACAATCAATTGTACATGTTTAGGTCACCCTCTGAAGGCGTCGGTGAGGGGGGGAGCCTTGTTTATGAATAATATTGTCAAGTAAGGAATAACAAGTCATGACCTGCTACTCTTTGTTCTTCTGTGGACAAACTCGCCTTGATATATCCGGTGAATTAATGATTCACGAAATAGACCTTTAATAAAGAAAGAAAGGATATAGGAATAGAACGAAAGAGAGGAAGAACGAAGTGTAAGAATTAATTAAAAGAAAGAAACAAAGAAAGAAACAAAGAAACAAAGAAAGAAGAGAGTGATGGAATGAAAAAGAGAAACAAACAAACAATTGAAAGAAAGACGGAAGAAAGTGATTGAATGAAAGAGAGAGAGAGAAAGAGAGAGAGAAAGGATAATGGGAAAAAATAAAGAAAGAAAAAAAAAGAAGAGAGCGATAGAAAGAAAGAAAAATGATGGAATGAAATAGACAAGAAAAGAAAGAAAGAAAGAACTATGGAATGAAAGCGAGAAAGAAAGGAACAATAGAAAGAAAGAATGAAAGAGAGCGATGGAATAAAAGAAAGAATGAAAGAAATAAGAGCTATGAAAAGAAAGAAAGAAAGAAAGAAACAAACAAACAATGGCGTCAGTAAATTCTGGAAAAAGTCGATATATGCATTTATACTTTTTACTTTAGGATAAATTGATAATTTATACGCTTTCTTTTTTTTTCTTCTTACTTTCTTTCTCCCTTCGTTTCTTCCTTTTGTGTCTTTCTCTTCCTTTCTCTTTTTCTCTCTCGAAAAATTCCAGTTTCTTAACGGAAACGTGTGGAAACAAGTTCAGCAGTAACTTCTAAAAATAAAATCATACTCACTCTTCATATTTTGCCTAAAAACTAAAATGTTGACCATGAAAAATTATTTTACTGTTATGAGAAAGCAACACCACCAACAAAGGGACGCTATTGCACAAATATAGGGAGAAGTCCAATAGATTTATCATGTAACCCAGTCTAATAAAAGTAGACGAGGTACACGCACCACAGCCAAATGTGCGCGATATATTGACTTCTTTTTCCATTTACATGCTCTGTCCTTTCAGGACATGGGCGATTATGACTCTCCATAACTTCCTACAAATTGTAGCACTAAATCTTTGTTTCCTCCCTGTTCATGACTCACAAAACAAAATATTTAACATTTTTTTAAACAAACAAGTTCGATATATTCAAACAATAAACCGAGATTGTTTGATCTGTTTTTTTACGGCTTAGCAACCTGTTGTAGGTTATGTAAAGGCAAAAGATATTTCTCGATTGAAAAGATTTTTTAAGATAATTATGATTTACCGATACAAGTCGTACTAATTAGCCCATAGCTGGGGGGAGTAGAGGTGGATTTATACGTTTCCGAAGAGTATTTGCGTGTACGTGAATATAACGAACCCTACTGGAATTGGAACTGTTCTCCGATTTCCAATTATGTATTACACCACTCTCACATCCAGGCATACAGCACCAAGTGATCACCCATCTAGGTACTGACCACGCTCGACGTTGCTTAATTACGTTGATCGTAAGAAAACCGTGTTTCAAAGTGATATAGTGGGTTACCCTAGACTTGAACAGGTTAAGATTATAGTAATAGGGGAAGCATCGTTTTGGGAATCTGGCCCACAAAGCAGCTTACATTCCACCACTGGAATAAAAAGGGAAAGTGGGTGGTTTGTTGCAATGGCAGTGGCATGGAGGCTCTTCATCGTGGAGGTTAGATCTGGAGGATGGGAGATGTAGTTCGTCTAATCACTTTCTATGGAAATAGCAACAGAAAAGCGAGAGGCTTGCGACGTTTCGTCTGTGGGGAAAAGGGTTGTTGGGTGGAAAATAACACCGGTCAACATTTTTTCCGACGCAAATGTTGTTGGGCAATGGCCACATGTTTCTGGGCTAAATCAAGTTCATTTTTTCCCCATCATGTCATGTTTTCTCAGTAGAGATAATTTCTATTTTGCTTAAAATAGACCAAAATGGCTAATTCCCAGGTATATTCACGGTTTAATTAGGCCATATTTATTACAACGTTTCGGTCGTTGTACGCTCCGGCCTTCTTCAGGTAGTTGGAATGTCGAACTGAACCCTTTATTTCGCGCAATAGGGTAGATTGTTCTAGTTCCACGTGCCATGTTTAATGGATGTCAGTTATTAGTTATCTCCTGTTAATTCCCCTGGCCAAGTTCGCCACTGCCTTAACAGGGTATTGAACTCACACTCTTTGGGTCATGTCACTGGATCTAACACCTTTATCCACTGTGCCATGTGTTCTTGAACTTGGAGGGGGGGAATTAACAGGAGATAACTGACCACTGGCATCCATTAAAACATATCACGTGAAACTAGGACAGTCTACCCCAGTGAGCGAAATAAAGGTTTCAGTTCGACATTCCAACTACCTGAAGAAAGCCGGAGTGTACAGCAGCCGAAACGTTGAAATAAATATGGCGACAAAGATGAGGACAACAGTCCGAATAATGTAAATAATGTAAAAGAAGAATAGGTTTATTTATGAGCTTAAAATTCGTCTTATCAGGCGCCAATTAAGCTAGCTACTGCGGAAGGTCCTTGATTCGACCTCCGGCGTGTTCATCCCTAAGTCTTTGCGTATTCTCAACATTGGAAGTTCTCCCAGCTGCCGTTTGATTTGGGTTTTCATTTACACGAGATGTCTTTTACTCGCTACAGCCTTGGCTCTTAACTGCAATCTGATCCTCTGTTGGCGGTGAGTTTGTTTTTTTTTTTTGCGCGGCATACTGCTGCCGTATGCTATAGGCAACAACAAACTACAGAAGAACTCAAAACTGATCGCTGCATTTAAGTATTGCATTAATATTTAAGCTTACCTTTTAAAAGGTAAATGATAATTCTTCTGTCGTCACTTAATTTAAAGACAAATTGATGTACGTAGGTCCTTACTTTCCGTACAAACAATCATTTTTCATTTCACGGGGGACTTTCGATTGATTTCGCAATCAATTTCGATTATTCTTAAATTTATTTCCAAGTTATAAAAATTATTATCGTACAAAAAAATTCGTCGCAAAAAATCACGTAAAAAACATCGCCGAAAACAATCGCAGTCATGAAAATTTGGGAATCCAAAATTTCTGGATTTCGGATTCGGATACAGCCTGGAATGTTTTTAATTTGCTCGTGGAGTCAGCCTAATTCTAAAATGGTATGAGATGTTGGGCTACGGCCTCTAGGAGTAAAGTTGAAAAAGTGTGACACACTGACATTCGCATTTATTTATATAGATGAAAGGAGTTATTGAGTCGTAGTAAAATATTTAAACTTGTACTTTTCAGGAAATTAAGCCTTTGCCTGTTTCCGTGTGTACTATCCATACGTTTACGCTTCTTTTCAGATTTATAAATATTGTAAGGCAACCCAGTTTATTTGGCAAATAGAATGTACTGTTATTATGTTTCACAAAATAAAAACCTGTGCATCACATGTGATTTACAGAATGTACAAATCATAAGTTATTTACACTACACTCTATGCATCACATCACAATAATCATTCAATAAAGTGGAAAAATAAATGTATTTTATTTCAGATCTTACATTATCAGTCTAGCGTCCTGTGGTCATAGATGATACCCCAAATATTAGATTAGGTCTTTCCTCAGGCATCTTGCTCAATAGTAGACTTTTTTTTAAATCATGGCTCATGTGACCCACATATGATGCACGGGCATGGAAATCACATGTCCTGTGCAGGACAGGCAAAGGGTTAAGATATATATATATATATAAATAAAAGTGAATATAGAAGTCAACACTTAGAGGCGACAGTCTGTTTCATGCTATATGCAATCGTCAGGTGGCCTGACGATTGCATATAGCATGAAACAGACTGTCGCCTCTAAGTGTTGACTTCTATATTCACTTTTATATTTACACACGCTCTATCTCTGATATTGAGCACTTTATTCCATAAATATAGCAAACCTTAAGACTATATTTCTTTATATATATATATATATATATATATATAGATATATTATGAAATGGACAAAGTCCGACAATTATTTAAAGACATTTTTATGTTTAACATTCTTTTTATAGATACAAATATTTAAGTAAATGCTCTGTTCATAATAAATAGTATTAAATAACATTTACCGGCCTGAATGTCCGAGAAATTTTCATAGAAATTATTCAACAGGATTCGAACCTGTATCCTATACAGAACCGTCATTTAGCCTAACGTGCCTTACCGCTCGGCCACAAAGGATCAAAGGTTGGCAAGGTCGAATTTACTGCTTATAAACTTCAATTTTCCATGCATAAATTTGCCAATCGAACGATTGGGCCAATGAAAAATCTGAGGTGATAAAGTAGGTACCTCCAAAAATTCGCTGACAAAGGAGCGTACCATGATGAAAAATGGCCCCAAACTTAATAAAAACAAAGTTTTATCGCCAAAATGTTTATGTTATTATTAAGAGGAAAGACTAAAGCATTTTTTTGATTATTTTATTAAATTTTGTAATACTTTCTAGTACGTTAGAAATTTAGGTTAAAAATCTTTTTTTTTTCTACCGTTAGCGAGTGGGTCAAATATTATTATAAGAAATTTAGCGTTTTTTTGCGGTAAAAAACACTTTGTTTTGCAAATTCTTGCTAAAATCAAATAATTATCGTGTTTAAAATTAAAAAAAAATTGTAAACTAAAAAATACTATAAAACTATGACAATATTTAATTAGAAAAACTTTTAATCATTTTTATAAATAAGATATATTAAGGACATTATTGTCTTAAGAAAAAGATTTTTCAATGAATAAAGAATTTTTTTTTTAAATTGATTTCATTATTTTAGAATAATTTCAGTTTTAAATATTTTAAAATTGTTTATTTCGCCCTTTTAGATGATGATATTATTATCATTATTATTATTATTATTAGTAGTAGTAGTAGTAGTAGTAGTAGTAGTAGTAGTAGTAGTAGTAGTAAGTGAAATCTATATTTACTAATCATAAATGGAAAAGCTTAGTACAAATCATCAAAGACCAATATTTTTAACGAATTTTCCCTTTTTTTATGTGTATAAACGCGCCGATTTTTGTAGATATGGGCGCCTGTACACAACATTATCAGAAAATAAAAGCGATAACTCTAGTAAATTTAAAGCCAAATTTTCTAAAATTGAATAAAATATATTATGGTGAATATTTTCCTAAATTTTGAAGATTAAAAGTTATATATAAAAGGCGTTCACGTTATATTCAATTATTTTTTTACGGTTAAAGCTACAATAGAACAGCATTAGAGAAATAGCTTTCAACAGCTTAAACAAACAGCTACTGTTGGTTTTTAAAAATGCATTTTTGCGATATTTTAAATTTAAAATAAATAACAGTTGTTTCAAATCCGATTAATTATACTTTAAATGGACTAAGATTACTCAAATAAAGTTTTAGAAATTTTTTTATTTTATTTTTGCAATATTTTTTAATAAAGTGAATTACATTGCAATGAAAGATGACTAAAAAGGGTGCTAATCAGTTATTTTAGAGAAAAAACAGAAAAAAGGTCTTTCCAGTTAATTTAAATTAGTTTTTGAGATACAGCAAAGCTTATTGTAAATATTGTATTTAATCTATTAACTTGAAATTAAAACTAAAACTCTTCAAGAAAGATTTTTTATTTTTAAAAATTCATTTTAAAACTTAAGTATTGCGTTTTCTGTAGTGGTAACTATGATAAAGTCATGATAATATCGACATTTTCTAGAAAGAATTCTTCCATTTTATTAACATGAGTGTAAGGTGCCATTGCATGGTAAGTCATTCTAACTGAATATTAGCTTCGTTTTTCTCACGAAAATCATGAGTAAAATTTCTGATAAAAAAAAAAATATGAAGGTTATGACTTTGGAGAGGAAGATGACGCAACGAGAGAGACAGGCAGGCGGGCGGCTGGGAATTTCCAGAAACATGATTCAAAGCATCCGAACATGTTTGTTTCGAGTGGAAGGGTTTCAAGTGCAAAGAAAACCGAAAAAGAACACAAAAGTTAGACAAGATGAAAGAAAGATTTTGAGTCTTGGTAGGCAACCCAAAATTAATAGATAGACAAATGGAGGATGAATACATTCTTAAAAGCGAGGTTCCAGTTGATAAACTACGCAGAGTATTAGGAAAATAAGAGCTACAAAAGACAGGAAGTTGTGGAGAGCCATGATCACCAACGTCCGGAAGAGACTCAGCATATAGAAGAAAAAGAAGAAAAAGAAAAAGAAAAAGAAGAAGAAAAAGAAAAAGAAAAAGAAGAAGAAGAAGTTTGTGTAAATAGATATGCAGAATAGGGTTTAGGAGAAATAACAAAAAAACAACATTCACTAAGAGCTACAAAAGACAGGAAGTTGTGGAGAGCCAAGAATGCCAAGGCCCGGAAGAGACTCGGTCAAAGAAAACTAATGAGCTTGTACAAATGGATGTTAGAACAGGCTTTAGGAGAAATGACAAAAAGATAAAATTTACTAGGAATTACAAAAGACAGGAAATTGTGGAGAGCCATAATCGCCAACTCCTGCAAGAAGAAGAAAAAAGAGTTTGTGTAAATAGAAGGCAGGACTGGGTCTAGGAGAGATAACAAAAAGACAAAATTTATCAAGAGCTACAAAAAACAGGAACTTGTGGAGAGCCGTGATTGCCAACGTACTGAAGGGACATAAAAGATGATCGCTTTGGTACGAAGCTGAATTTGACAGAAGATAAAGAAGAAGAAGAAGAAGAAGGACAGGGGTTAGGAGAAATAACAAAAAAGACAACATTCATTAAGAGCTACAAAAGACAGGAAATTGTGGAGAGCCGTGATCGCCAACGTCCAGAAGAGAATCGGCAAATAATAATAAAAGAAGAAGAGATAAAACGACAAAATTTATCAAGAGCTACAAAGGACAGGGAATTGTGGAGAGCCGTGATTGCCAACATCCTGAAGAGACACGACACATAGATGTTCAGTTTGCTACCAAGTTGAATTCGACATTAATTACGTATTAACTTACATATGTTATATATTTTTAGGACAAGGCCAACTTTAAATAGTGCCATTTTTATAGTGCAATTCGTGAAAATAACCTTACGAATTATTCATTTTTGGTTAGCCTTTTCCTCATTTTATTGTTCCTTTTTATGACAACTTCCCTGATTGATTTCTTTCCGATCATTAAAATAAGTAATGTGAAATCAGAGAGATGGCAATATGATGTCAGATTTGGAGAGAGTCCCACCACTGAAGTTATTCTAGATTAGAGATGAAGTATTTTCATTATTTATTTATGACTTCTTTTCTTCATCTTATTGTTGCTTCTTATTCTAACTTTTGAGAACCTAAAATACTCCGAATTCTTTTAGGACAAAAACATGAAAGGAAATAGCAGAGTTGTTTACGTAAGTACACTAGTTTTAATTGAAAATATTTTGACGAAATTGTCAGCAAAATGGAACTGCTCAATATGCAAAGTACAAATTGGAAACTATAAAATCGAGCACAAAATTTAAATATGCATGTCGTCCTAAACAAAATCCAGAGACGGATATGCAATATGATAGGTCCTGATCTGATCTCGTGCTGTGGCTTCCCTCTGTCTTTTCTACAAATATGTTCATGGCAACTGCTCTGACGAGCTACTTTCACTGGTGCCCCAACTGCATGAATTTAAGCGTGATACTAGGTTGGCATTTCGGTCCCACCCTTTCAGTATCGAAACAGTTAAATGTAACCGCCTCTTCTACTCCAAAAGCTTCTTCTCTCGCACTTCTTGACAGTAGAATTTTCTTCCTCCTACTTGCTTTCCTGATGGCTATAATATTCAAATGTAATGTCAATCAACATCTTCTGATACCATGATCCTGATCCACGTCCTGTTCTGTATCCATTGCATGCTAGTGACACTCCCGCCTTCCTTGGGGTGAAATGCTGAAGAAAATGTAGGAAGTTTTTTAACAGGGGACGGAAAACTCGACACTGAAATCGGAAGGTGTCTTTGAATATTGCTGCCACATATGGTCCGGTGCTCCTGCTGTATATTTAGAGATTCTTGATAAAATCCAAAGTATCATCGGCGATATTATTGGTCTTCACCTGGCATCTCTGCTTCAGTCACTTTCCTACCGCTGTATTGTAGTTTCCCTGTGCCTTTTCTATAAATGCTTTCATGCTAACTGTTCTGATGGAGTTTTCTCTTTCGCACTTTCACTTTGCTAATTGAAGTGCAGTACTAGATTGGCAGATAGGTCTCTAGTCTACAGCAGAATGTTCAACCGAATGAAATTTGCCTACTGCTACATTTGTCTCATGGATTTATTTCGTGGGTAACGAGCTGGCCAGACAAATTGTACATATGGGAACTAGTTAGGGCTACATAGAGACTCTGAGGTATTATGGTGGCTGTAATAAGAATGGTAAGTAAGAATGTATTGTTTTGGCGTAAAGAACACAGTAATATGCTTGGATCAGTAATCATGGCTAAATTTAAAATAAGACATTGAAGACCAGACTTCCCCTTATCCTCCCCTTTTGGCCTTGTGCCACGTTTTTGCATTTTTCAAAAAAAAATATTCCTTTCCTCTCTGGCTGTTATATTCCCCCCCCCCACACACACACACACCTCAGACAAATGGTACATATCGAGACTAGTTAGGATTTCATAGAGTCTCTGAGATATTATGGTGGCTCTAGTAAGAATGGTAAGTAAGAATGTGGTGTTTTGGTGTAAGGAATACTGTGGTATATTTTGGTCACTAATTATGGCTAAGTTTAAGATAAGACAAATTGAAGACCGGCCTTCACTATCCCCCTTTTTGGCCTTGTACCACATTTTTATATTATTCAAAATAAATATTACTTTCCTTTTTGGTACCGTGACTTTATAAATTTAAGCGTAGCACTAGATTGTCGGAAAGGTACCATCATTCTATAGTTGAAATTGCTAGATATAACCGTAGGTTCTATGTTAACTGTTTCTTCTATCACACTTTTCGGCTGATGAACTCTCTTCCGACTTGCTGCTTTCCTAGCAAATTTGATTTTCAAAAATTTAAACGCAATGTCGATATCTTTACTAATGTTTTTTCTTTTCTTAGAACAATTACTATGAAAGAGTTTATGAAAGAGGCACATGGAAGCTACATTACGGCGGTGGGAAAGTGACTGAAGCTGAGATGCCAGGTCAGGGCCAGTAACATTACGGATTCTTTGGATTTTATCAAGAATCTCTAAATATATAGCACTAGACTATATGTGGCAGCAATATTCAAAGCATTGACCTTATATAAAAAAAAAATCATAAAAATGATATTGCAGCAATATTTTTCTCTGTCAAAGCGTTTTATATCAATGGAAAAAAAAAGTTAATTCGTTGGTGAAAAGTCAGGAGAATATGGTTGTTGAAGCGGAACAAACCAACCGAGTTCCATAAATTTTTCTGTGTTGTTCTTTCTCGATGCGGCCTTGCGTTGTCATGGCGATTATTTTTCTTTAATCCACCGTGTATGCTGCCACTGCCGTATAAAAACTAGAATAATTTATTGTATAGCTGGCCACTCATATTCGAGGATATCCGTCTACTTGGGCGGACAGCCAATCCCTATTGCAAACGCTTGCTCAGGCGCGTTTGTGTTTATTCAACATCCACAGAGCCCACCTGTGGTCTATACTGCAACTATGCTAAGCAGACCTTAGTTACAGTTTCGGCAAAGAGCGTGTTATCTAGCGCGATCAATAATTTGAACAAGGCCAGTACGCTCAATTCCTCGGTCACGATGACTTGTAACTTCGTGCTATTGCATCTGAATTTTTAAAGATCGACTTTAGGAAACTGTTAGCATAGAACTTACGGTTACGGTTAAACTGTAAATTGATGAGACCTTGTTTGTAACCTAGTTCATTATTATGTACCGTGTCCTTTCAGGACATGGGCGATCATGGCTCTCCACTTCCCCCTATTCTTTGCAGCTCTCAACAAGTTTTGTCACTTTACTACTTCCCCCAGGCCAAGTTCTGTGATCCACTCGCTCAAATGCGCTAGCTATGTCATGCGTTGCTTTCTCTTGTCTTTTATTCCCTCTATTCGACCTGTAAGAATCAGATTCTCCAAGCCCTCCTTTCTGATTACGTGTCGCAAAAATTTTAGCTGCCTCTTCCTGATGTTAAGTATAAGCTTCCTCCTTGTTCGCATCCTCTCCAAAACCTCGTTGTTGCTCACACGTTCGGTACATGATATCATAAACTTTAATTATCTTCGTAAATTGTAAGCTTTTTCCCCATCATTTATCAATTCTAGTTTTAACTTCATACAATCAAAAATATGACAGTTCATTGATTTATTTCGTGTTATTGGGTAAGTAGTGACCAGATACATATAAGGTTAATTTTTTTAATCGATTTCTCCCCAAGCAAGGCAGTTACGCCCCTAAGACAAAGAATTACAAGGAGTGAAAGAATTGGAAAACAGAAATATTAAGGAGCTAGAACAAGGGAAGGGTGATTCGGAAGATAAAAGATAACAATTGACATTGCATCTGAATTTTGAAAGATCGACGTTAGGAAACTGTTAGCATAAAATTTACATCTAGCCAATTCAAGTGTGAATTGATGAGACCATCCCGCCAATCTAGTATTGCGCTTAAATTCATAAAATCTAGGTAACATAGCGAACACCTCTTAACAAACAATTACCAATGGAAGTACTAATAGAAAAAAAGTACGGAGAAGTAACGTTACGGCGATGAGAAAATGACTGAAGCTGAGACGTCATTTCAGGAGCAGTAATAATTTATAATATTTGGGAAATTTTCAAAATATAACTGCCAAAAACCTATCAGCATTGATTACTTCGTATTTTCACCTGAGTTGTGATTAAAATACACAGGTATAAGAGAGTTACACAAGCAAGAAGTGTGAGAAAAGAAACTATTAGCATAGAACTTACGGTTACATCTAGCCAATTAAACTGTAAATTGATGAGACATTTTTCTAACCTAGTTCATTCTTTTTATGTGCCGTGTCCCTTCAGGACGATGGCGATCATGACTCTCCCCTTCCCCCTATTCCTTGTAGCTCTCAACAAGTTTTGTCACTTTACTATGCCACTTTTCCAGGCCATGTTCTATCATCCACTTGCTTAAGCCCGCAAGGTATGTCATGCGTTGCTTTCCATTATCTCTCTTGCTCTCTATACGACCTGCCGTAAAAGAGAACAGATCTAAGAAGTGTTTTGACAGAAGACGGCAAGTGCTAATCTAGTCCTGCGCTTAAATTCATAATGTCTCCGTAACAATCCGAACAGTTCTCTGTACGGCTTTTAAAAGCCGTACAGAGAACCACAGTCTATGCTACCACTGATGTTTAAAAACTAAAGTATGTTATTGTAAACCAAATTTATTTTTAACTGCTACGTAATAGTTAGTATGATACGTTCCACATTACAGTTAATTCCCAAAAAACGGAAATTACTTATGGCTTAAAGTAATAAAATGGATCTAATATCATGCTATGAAAACCATAAAAAACATTTTACGTAAATCAATACATTTACGAAGTGTCGTCTGCTAAATCATATTCAGATCTCAGCGTAGCAACCTGATCAAGGGAAATATTTTGAAGTTCAATTGGAAAACAATAAAGAAAGATAAAAGGGTTATCAATGTGATTTTTTATTACTCTTTCTCGTTCTCTTTCAAGTGTAAAATGTAGATTAAGTAGCCATTATTGATTCGTTCGTAGGGTTACTTGGCAATGCCCTGACATCCTATCAAACGACTGAAAGTCCCAATAAATAAAGATGGTTAGTTGATTTGTTTTCTACGACTTTCCAACCCTTTGCAAGTTATTTAAAGCCAGAAAATATATTAATTGACCCAAGATCGGGGGTGGGGGTTGAGGCAGAGAAGACGGGGATTCATACGAAATCATAATTTGCTAACCAAACAAGAAATTATAATTTGGATATAAAGTGAGGGATGAATTCTATATTACAATCAATATATAAACCAATCCCTCACTTTGTGACCGCGGTAATTTCTCTACATCCATATTCCAGAGATTGTAAATAAATCAAAAAACATGCCTGTATAGCTAATCAGCGTTTTATTGGTTGATTGATTTGTTTTCTACGGGTCATCAACCCTAAAATATACACTGTCAGATTTTTTTGATGGGGGCGGGGAGATAATATGGTTCAGTGATATAAATTAAATATATTAATTAACCCAAGCTCGTGTGGGGGAGAAGACGTGGATTCATACGAAATCATAATTTGCTAACCAAACAAGAAATTATAATGTGGATATAAAGTGGGGGATCAATTCTATATTACAATCAATATATAAACTGATCCCTTACATTGTAACTACGGTAATTTATATACATTTATATTCCAGAGAATGTAAATAATTCTAAAAAAACATGCCTGTGTAGCTAATCAGTATTTCATTGATTGATTCGTTTCTACGGGTTATCAACCCTTTGCGGGTTATTAAAAACCAGAAAATATTTTTACCTTTTAAGAATTTTTTGGTGGTAGATAATTGTTTTATTGATTAATAATTAATAATGGTCTTATTAAAAAAAAGTCCTATTAATTAATCCATAGATGGGGGGAATAAGACGTAGATTCATACCTGTCTCAATGTTATTTGCGTGTTAGTGAATATAATGAACGAAACGGGAATTAGAACTCGGTTCTCCAATTACGAAATTCCAAGACACTATTCACCACGTCACCCGCACATCCAAGCTTAGAGCACCTGATATTCACAAGCGGTCACACATCTATGTACTGACCAGATACAATGAAATAAATAAATATATTAGGTTCTTCGGAAAAGGAACAGCTTAAAAAAAATGGATTCTGTGTTAGTTCATCCTCTTTTTCAAATTTGTTCCCGGTGTGGATAACGAAAACTAGTATCAGTGAGAAGAGATCAGATTCTGGCAGATTCCTTTGCACAATTTTATTTTATTTTTGGAAATAATGATTTAATCATACATGTCTTACTAATTAACCCATAGCTGGGGGAGACGAGGTGATTCATACCTCTCCCAACTGGAATTGGAACTCGGCTCTCCGATTAACAATTCCGTGCCATTAGACATTACACCACCCACACATCCAAACTTACAGCACCAAACGGTCCTCGGTCCTGACCAGGCTCGACGTGGCTTAACTTCGTACGGGAACGTGATATGACCGTAAGCCTTGCTACCTTCAGAAAAAGACGTAAAACGAGGTTTCTTCTCGCCATATTTATTCAACCTCGACAGCGAAGATGTCTTAAGGGAGATGTGGGGCCCTTCTTCTGTGTGCCGTGTCTCTTCAGCTCTTTGATGAACATGGCTCTCCACGAATCCCTGTCTTTCGTAGCTATTAATAAATTTTGTCATTTTCTTATTTCTCTTTAAACCTATTCCGTCAAAGCCCGTTAGGTAATGCGTTGTTTTCCTCTGTCCTCCTTGCCTTCAGTCTGTCCTGTGAGTATCAAATTTTCTAAGCCTTCTTTTCTCATTACGTGATCTAGATATTTCAACTGTACCTTCTTTATGTTAAGTATTCGTTTTTTGTTTCCATTTTCTCTAAAACTTCGTCGTTGTTCACATGTTCGCTCCATAGTATTCTCAGCATCTTCTGTAGAACCAAATTTCTGTTGCCTCAAGTCTTTTCTTCATCTGTAAGAAGATTCTCCAGCATCCACTGCTATATAGGAGGGCTGATATCACATAACAGTGTTGCATATCTCCCTGGTAGTGGGGGGGGTCAATGGCGCCAATTCACTCATATTGTTGGATTTTCTTTCTCATTTCTCGTCTTCTCCCGGCTGGTGAAAATTAGCTGGTTTGGGTTCTGAAATGAAAGACCTCAACAAAGAGAAATTTGAACTTAACTAGTTTATTAACGTCGATGTATACATCTAACTAGCCAGGGGGTATCGCTCTCTACCTCCTCTGGGGAGCCGTTTCCAGAAACCGTTCTACATTGCTTCACGGTTAAGAAGCTCACTGAAAATCTTTTTTTCTAGCTATCGTTCCCACGCTGGCTCAACCAATCAAAATCGACTTTGTTTTGTCTTGTATCTGACCTCAAAGATCAACCTCAAGAAATCGGAGCAGCGATACACTTTCTCTAAAAAATAAGTCTGGTAAACGATTTTTTAACAACAGTTGTTTTTAAAGAAATATTATTGTTGTAACCTAGGGAAGGTTACTGAATAGAATAATCAAACGAAGGTTGGTAATGAACGACAAGAACAACACATAAGAATCGCCAGCGACGCATAGAATAAATAGTCAACTGCTAGAAGTGAGTTCCATAATGAATATCCAACTGCAGGATATCTACCAACTGCCCCACGCGGTCAGATGTGGCACAAGGCCGAATTTAATGCCAAAAATTCCCTGTAGACCAAGTATAAAACGGGGTCGGGTAGCTGTTTCCCGAGACGAAACTCTGCCCTTCGACATAGCCTCGTCTGGGGATCCTCCCTGCCCGGAGGCAAAGAGTTTGACCAGCACAGCTGGAGTCGAATTTCCAACTGCAGGATATCTACCAACCGTCCCACGCAGTCAGATGTAGCACAAGACCGAATTTAATGTGGGGTATTCGAGCCCGTAGGCTCGGCCAAAAATTCCCCGTAGACCCCGCATAAAAAGGGGTCGGGTAGCTATTTCCTGAGACGAGACTTTGCCCTCTGACATAGCCTCGTCTGAGGATCCTCTCTGCCCGGAGACAGAGAGTTTGACCAGCACAGCTTGAGATGAATCTAACTGCAGATTATTATACAGTATTTACTACTGTATTTATGTGAATAGGGACATACCCATTATCGTCCGTAGTTATACTACAACACTTGTAAGATACGCACATGGCACTGTTAATGGCATACACAGAAGGAAAACTAAAGTACGAAAGGAAAACAGGAAAGAATTAAACATTAATTCCAAGATGACAGAAAGTATAGTCGTCATCAAGAGGGCGAGCCCAAGGTGCGAATTACGAAGTGGAGATGTCAAACAAGCACAAAGGTTTAACTATGTGGGAAGTGTTTTAATATAGGATGAAAAATATGGCATCGTAATCCACATAAAGTGTTTTCCAAAAAAAAATAAATCAAAGTTCTGAGTAATGTCGATCTTCTGAAACGGCAGCGAATCTTGAACAATTTCCTCACAAATGAAGCGAAAACTGTAAACAACCGAAATATGACTCTACAGAAGGATGTTGAGAATATTTGGATGGAACGTGCAAGCAACGAGGTAGTTTTAAGCAAAACGAAAACAAAAAAGGACACTTATACTCTGAATCAGAAAAAGACAGATAAATTTTCTGGAACACATAATGGAAGGACGACTTGGAGAATTTGACACTCACAAGACATATCTAAGGCAAAAAGAACAAGTAGTTGGTCTCTTAACTCAGTAGCTTATGGGAATGAAAATCAGGACGGATAGTAGCAGGGATGGTCAATATACAAACGTTACTAAGAGCTACAAAGAATAGGAAGTCGTGGAGAACCATGATCGCACACTTCCTGAAGAGATACGACACGTAGAAAAATAGGTCAAAGAATACTTATTCCTTAATAATTACAAAGGTGGCAAGAATGGAAAATTATAAATGCTTTACGTAAAAATGGTTACGGTCCATGATTTTAATGACCATGTGCCAGTCATGGCAACAAAAGATTTCGACATAACTGTCACTGATTATTATCAAACGACATTGTTAATCTGATGCATTTACAACCTGTTTTCCATATCTCCGTCTACTTTTTCTACTGATTTTCCGCTTGTATTAATATTGTCGTGGTATCCGACGCATGATGGGGAAATTATTTGAATTAGTGTGCGTCCAGGTGTATTTAGGCATAGACTCATCCTTTCAATTACGTCGAAGGCTCTTTAATATATGTCTAATCAGTAATGTTCGAAGAACTAATAATATTCGCTTAAATATATAAATAAATAATTAGGAGTTCATTTCATTTAAGTTAGCATGGGAGTCCAGATACAATGAATCGATTAAATGATCAAAATAAGGCGAAAACAAAACAAAAAACGTCGGATATTCGACCAGCCACACTTTTATTTTTCAGATGCAATATTATACAGAGGACAGTGTTGGTAACAGACACAAAAAGGATGTTGCGGGACGGTGTACGCGTTGAGAGATAAAAACAAGTGTCCTTTGGAAAGCCCACAACTAACATGGCACACTTGGAGTATGAGTCCACCTAAAAAAAATTTAAAGTAAAAACAAGGACCAATATCTTTGTGTACAAAGAAATGATAAGGTATTAACAATAAAGGGATTTATATAACACTTTATATAAATATATATATATATATATATATATATATATATATATATATATATATCATTATAATATATATATATATTACGATCGGCGTAGGTGAAACCTAGGTAGGTTTACCTGGCTCTTTAGGTTCATAGCTGGATTTGCTCTACTTAGTGTATTGAGCACTTTACTTAGTTACTTTTGTTTTACTCGTTTTGGGGGGTTTTTTTCTTTGGTCTCTGAACTTGGATTCTGGGCGATTGTTTTTGTCTCAATTACATGTTCTTAGTTCTTGCATTCTTTTTATCCCTTATTTTTCCTTGGGTATTGGTTTGTTCATTTACAAGCCAAAACACCAGACAAGTATAATTACATATATATACAAAGAGAGAGAGGGTTATATATATAAAATCTTTTATACATTATGCTTCTTGATTTCTTGGGGATCAAAGAGCCGCAACAACACCTCTACAATGGACGCGGTTCCGGGCGATCCTCTTTAGCTCGGCCCATGTCGTGCCGGCTGCCTCACCTCTGCGTCAACACTTCCGCACCGTTTGTTTTGGTCGACCCACTTTTCGCTTCCCTTATGGATTCCAGTCAAGGGACTACCTGGTGACACTAGAAGCAGGTTTGTGGAGTGTGTGGCCGATCCATCCCCTCTTCCGTTTCTTGATGTCAATATCGATTGGGGCTTGTCTGGTCATATACAATAGAATATTGCTGTGTGTTAAAGAACAATGAACATCAATGAAGAAAACATTTAAGCTAGTGCATTTTTTGCGTGTGTGTAGTTTGGTGTAGTATAAAGTCCTAGAATAAATGAAGTGAAAGGTGCGTGCGTACGTGTGTGTGTATTATTCATGCGTGTCCCAAAAAGAGAACGCGTTCTTCCGCGAGAAATTTACATGTTAACGTGAAAAGTGAGAAGAGGCTGCGAATAATTATCGCGGAATATATGTAGTACCGGAAAGCGTCCCTTAGTAGCGGTTTCAAAAATTAGGAGGATGTAACACGTCAAGGAAGCAACAAGAGCTCCTACAAAAGGTAATAAAGGAAAGCAAGAAGAAAGGACTAATCATCAATTTTAAGACAACGGAATGTCCTCATGTCAGTGAAAGAAACAGCCCAACATGCGAATTGGAGACACAAATTACAAATTGAAATCAAGCAAGCACAAAAATTTAAATAACAAGGGATTATTTTAACAGAGGACGGAAAATGCGACTCCGAAATCCGAGGGAGGGGGGGGGGCATTGGGATAGCGAAAGATGCCTTCCAAAAGATAAGCAAAGTATTAAGAAATAGGATAACTTCATTAGAAACAAAGAAAATACTACTGAAATGTTATGTAATATCATTCTTCCTATATGGAAATCAAGATAATCTCCTCACAGATAAAGAAGAGACATGAGGCAACAGAAATGTGGTACTACAGAAGGATGATGAGAATACCATAGACTAAACATGTGAGCAACGACGAAGTTTTAGAGAAAAAAAAAGAATACTTTTACTTAGAATCAAAAAGAAACATTTGAAATATTATGGGCTCATAACGAGGAAAGAGGGCTTAGAAAATTGGACACACACAGGACATATTCAAGGCAAATAGGACAAAGGAAAATAGAACATAACCTACCTAACGAGCTTGTTTAAATGGTTGGCTGGGCAGGGTTTAGCAGAGATAGCAAAACGACAAACATTACTAAGAGTTACAAAAGACAGGAAATTGTGGAGAGCTATTATCGCCCATGTTTGTCATGTAAAGATGGGCAGATAGCATAACGATTATTGGTGCAGAATGCAGAATCGACAGAATTCTGGCCAATTCAGATTCACGCGACTGAGAAAGGCATGAACCCATCTACTCCCTGTCCACCTACACGCAAATGGTTAAACCGTCGAAGCTGAAGGAGCTCCCGAGTCTAGGGTGGCAACTAGTTTAGAAGAAGGAAAAAGTGAATTCTAAACTGCAAGGAAGGCAAGAGAAAATGATTTTACGATCTTCCCAAAAAGCCATGACAAATCACAGATATAAAGGAAAAGGAAGTTGTGGAGAGCTATGACGACCTACATTCTTAAAGAGCACGTCTTAACTAGATATAGAAAAGGAAGCTGTGGAGAGTCATGACTATGGCCTGAAAGAACAGGGCGTTTAACAACTACATATTTTTCCCACGAAAACATAGCAAATCACAGATAAATAAAATGGAAGCTGTGGAGAGCCATGACCACGTGCGTCCTGAATGGACACTTTTTACAGTGGTGTTCATCTTGAACAAGGCCTGCGGGCCACTCGAAGTAGAGGGTTACAGAGTAAGAGGCACAGCTTACGCGGATTTTGTCTATGAATTCACTTGCCCGCTTCAAGAAAGTAAACATTGGTTGCACAACGACTACACTCTTCCGCCAACTAACTTAAATATATACGACACGGGGGCCGCTAATAAAGAGAGACAAATGAATGCATGCCTTCAATGGCAGCAGCTATAACAAAAGAAACCCTTCGGTGAGTACAGCAGCAGCAGCACTTATAATGAGGCAGTTTAGGACTATGGTTTCAAATTCTGATAAGAGTTTTACCCCATGGAATAATAGCCTAATAGATTACAGCGTTAGTTCGTGACCTAGGAATTGTGAGAAATAGGGTGAGTAATAACTGAGAAGTACTCAAAATAAGAACTAGACGAAATATCCGTAGTCGAAATAACAGTAGTCAGTCAATCAGTTAAATGCCATACGTGATACGCGCTCGGACAATCTCTTTCGATTCATGATTCACTAGGCTGAATATTTTCCCGCAATAGTAGATTAAATAAAGGTTCCAGTTCAGACTTTCATGTAGGTTATTCGGGTCGACATATACCTGATGAAGGCCGGAGTGCTTGTTGTGATAGATACAAAGATGAGGATAACAGTCCTCGTATAAATCATCATCATTCGACCGTAACCAATGTGAACGATCATTTCTTTGGCTGTATATAGTTTTGAATTCAGAGTTACTTTCTCCTAGACCGGTTGCCAAACAAGTCTGCGCTACTATTTACCCATAGCTCGGGGAAGAAGAGGATTCATACCTTTCCCACGTAAGTGAATGTAATGGATCTGACTGGAATTCGAATTCGCCTCTCCGATTCCTCACTCCAAGCCGCTATCCATTACTCCACAGTCAGTCAGTCAGTTATGGGCGATGCGTGATACACGCTTAGGCGATCATGTATCGAAAGATACATGACTGACAAGGTAGATTTTTCCTGCAGTAGGTTGCCATTTGTTTCTGCGGTAGACCAGTTGCCATCCAAGATGAGGTGGGAGAAGAAACGGATTCATACCTTTCACAAGGGTATTAGCACGTAAGTGAATATAATGGATTCGACAGGAATTCGAACTCGGCCCTCCGATTCCTCAATCCGAGCCGCTATCCATTACTCCAACGTGTCTAAATAGTGTAAATAAAACTGACATAACTCGAAAAACAAAACATATAATCACAATATGAACGAAATAGAGATTATCATATTAACACATCATCGAAACTGTTTTGATTTGAGGTCATGAATTAACATGTTCTCTGTTCTTCAGTGACATTGTATACCGATTCCACAATATTTTGCCACCCTCCTCTGTCATCTGCGAGTTTGCGGACGAAACAATGATAGTCTGTTTTCATGCAAAAAAAACAGACTATCATTATTGTTCCGTGTATTGGTTGATATATTGAAAAGTAATTGTCATCTTTGATAATGACTTATGTAAGCCGAAAGCTTAGATTGGATTTAAACAACTATCAGTATGGTGATTTCCTTTCATCTTTCAATGATAATGTTAAGCTTATCAGACAATATGAAAAGAACTTACTTAAAATAAATAGACAAAACTTGTCTATATTATTTAATGAAACGCATTTATATATATATATATATATATATATATATATATATACACGGAGTGATTGAAAAGTAACTCACTGTTATTTTATAAATGAGTGGCCAGCCAGAAGTCCTGATAGATAGAAATGATAAAAATTTATATATATATATATATATATATATTTGGTTGGATTGATGTGAGTTTGTGACCCTGGGTTTCACGCTTTTGCGATCGTCAGGTTTATCTGACGATCGCAAAAGCGTGAAACCCAAGGTCACAAACTCACATCAATCCAACCAAATATGTTAACTCTATCTCTGATACTGAGCGCTTTCTAAGTACCGCGCATATAATACAGGTTTGTCTGACGATCGCAAAAGCGTGAAACCCAAGGTCACAAACTCACATCAATCCAACCAAATATATATATATATATAAATTTTTATCATTTCTATCTTGATCTTTGTCGAAGCTTTAATACAGTGAAACATGATAGATTAAGATTCCCTACTTGTTCATTATCCTATCATTTTGTCGAAGATATACATATATATATATATATATATATATATAATCTTAAAATATGCTATATTTATGGGATAAAGTGTTCAATATCAGAGATAGAGTGTGTGTAAATATAAAAGTGAACATAGAAGTCAACACTTAGAGACGACAGTCTGTTTTATGCTAGATGCAATCGTCAGGCCACGATTGCATCTACCATGAAACAGACTGTCGTCTCTAAGTGTTGACTTCTATGTTCACTTATATATATATATATATATATATATATATATATATATATGTGTGTGTGTGTGTGTGTGTGTTTATGAAAATACATAGCAAAATAAGAAAGGAATTGTCATTGGTCAGGAATTAATGCAAGAGTTACTAACAGAATGGACTTAATTAATAAACATTTCCTATAAATGTTAGCACCCCTGGATTACTCAAGAAATAATATAAGCATAATTAAAATAGTCAATTTAATATGTATATATTATTTATTAACTGATGTTATATATATTTACAACACTCTGAAGGCCCTGGAAATGGTACGTACAACCCGGGTGTATTTTTTAAAATCATTTCACCCCAAGCAAGACGGGAATGTTACTAGTACGCAGAAAGTTACAGAAAGTGAAAGTGAGAGAAAAGACTGAATATAGCGAGGATTGCGGAAAGGACAAAAGATGAATGAGATTCAAGACAGAAGAGAGCAATTGACGTTGCATTTAAATTTTTGAAGATTGTAGTTATCAGGGAAGCAAGTAAATGGGAGGGAGCTCCACAGTCGGGAAGTGCGAGAGATGAAGCTGTTGGAGCAGAAGTGATGGTTACATTTAGCTATTTTAACAGTAAAACGGTGGGACCTAAATGCCAATCTAGTAGCACGCTTAAATTCATATAGTCGGGGCACCATGGAATTAATTTCGTCAGGGCAGTTGCCATGAAAATATTTATAGAAAAGACAGAGGGAAGCAACGTCATGTCGATGAGTAAGTGACTGAAGTCGAGATGCCAGGTCAGGATCGATTTCATTGCAGATCCTTTTTTGTATTTTCTCAAGAATCTTGAGACGAACAGCAGGAGCACTAATGAGCATAGCTGTAAGCTGACTCTAAAAGTCCCTTTAAAGTATTGTTTACTTGCTGTTGTTTTGTGTTGTTTTTTTTTTTACACCTGCATCACTTGCATGCCAACATCAACACGACTGCAATTTTATTCCCACGCGGACTTTGCGTCTAAATTTAAGGAGTCAGCTACTTTTTTTCCCTTCAGCTCATTTCATCACGCCAAACTCGCACGCATGCGCGAACAGAGAGTTAAAGAAAGAGAGAGGAAGAAGGGAGTGTCTAACTTCTTCCTCGCCTACCCTTCGTCGATGAATTAATGGAAATGCTAATCAATACTAGACGCGGCGTTTTAACACCACTGATTCGGCCATTGTTGAACTGACAACCACAACGAACCAGTCACTTCTTCAAAAGGACAGACCTTTTTTCCCGTTTTCTTTTCCCACGCTGCCTCACGGGGCACGCAAGAAGACGTGTTTCTGAATTCTAATAATAATCATAATAATGATAACAACAGCCACCGGACGTAAAATGTTATTCATTCTTTCTGTTCCGACAATTAAACAACTTCCAGATCATGCCAGCGTGCCCAAACCACGAACAGGGGTCATTACTAGCGTTCATTTCAATTAACAGCACCCTTGACCGGAAAACGCATGTCTCTTGATTGTAATGGAAGAAACTTTTCAAACGGCCCAAAAAGGTAATTGTAAACATTTTTCCTCTTCGGTTAGTTGCTATACTGTGTTATTTATGCATAGCGTCACACTCGTAAATAGCCGTATCACGTTGATACAACGGTTCCTGTGCGATCACCAAAGTTAAGCAACGTCGAGCCTTGTTAGTAACTAGATGGGTGACCGCTTGAGAATATCTGGTATGTAAGCTTGGACGTGCGGTTGGTGTAATGAATAAGAGCTAAGAATTTGAAATCTGAGAGCCGTGTTCCAATTCTAGTTGGGTTCGTTATATTCACTTACCCTTGGAAAAGGTATGAATCCACTGAGTGAGAACTCAAACAGGGTACTCTGAAGCGGAAGAGGTCTACCCTAGGTAAACTATTCTTTTGTCAATGTTAAATAGTTGCATAATTTCAAAGCAGACCTCGTATTTTTGTATTCAGTTTTGAAAATATCTCTCCGTCATCCACTCATTATCTGATTTCAAGTTTTATATCTCGTAGTTTTTTTTTTACAAATAAGAGATCAAGTGATAGTAAATTACACCAGGACTTTCCTCAGTACCATAGGCATTTTGAACTATACCGTCGTTGAGATGATTCTGACACTTCATCTAATTTTTCGTTCTTTCAGCCTTTCTCTCCGGGTTCTTTAACACTGTTCCTAATGCTCCGATAACAACTAGCACAACCGTCACTTTTTTGTTTTTAAACAAACTCATTATCAACATTAAAACACCGTCCAGGGTATGAAGATACACTACACCCAGCTGCAGGGTCTCTGATCGGGAAACACCTTTTAATTGCAGTTGATACCAGGTCCACCCTAACCTCTGGGTAGTAGCACCTGTTGGGATTCTAGCTATAGACAAATAGTGAAACGCCAAACAAAAATAAAGACACTGGGATTGCCAGCAAGAGTTTTTGTATATGAAATTACTAATGCTCCCAAGGAAATTAAATTTCAGCATCAAATGACCCATAAGGTGTTGATATGCCACTAATCAAACGAACAACCGTTAAAACAGGCGGATTAAAGAAAAAATCTAGGGAGAAAAAATAGGTGATATTTTTTTTTATAGTTATCGACAGTGTCGATAATGAAGAAAAAAGCTGACTGGTTTTCGTTGGTAACTCTTCAGGACTTGATCAATGAATTGAAAGGAACGTTTGAAATAGATGGGAGTGGTTGTGAATCAAGAGAGAATATACTCATGTATAATTAATAATAATAAGCAGGGCCCGTGAAAATTTCACGATTTACCTGTTTTACTTTTCAGGTGTATCATAATATTTAATGAATAAATAATCTCCTTGCAAGTTCGATGAGTACAAAATACACGTTGAATTTTCCCCATTACATCATTAAATATTTGAATTTAACAACTTTAGCTAAATATTGCAATAACAGGGATTATGCAGACCATTACTTAAAGAAGTATGAGGGTCCAAATCAAAATATTAAAAAACTGTTGCTGTTTTCCATTTCCCAGGTGAAGATGTGAAACGAAATCATTCTTTCAATTACTTCTTTCTTTCTTTCCATTGCTCTGCTTTCCTCTTTCTTTCTTTCTTTCCATTCCTCTGCTTTCCTCTTTCTTTCTTTCTTTCTTTCCATTGCTCTGCTTTCCTCTTTCTTTCTTTCTTTCCATTCCTCTGCTTTCCTCTTTCTTTCTTTCTTTCTTTCCATTGCTCTGCTTTCCTCTTTCTTTCTTTCTTTCCATTGCTCTGCTTTCCTCTTTCTTTCTTTCTTTCCATTGCTCTGCTTTCCTCTTTCTTTCTTTCCATTGCTCTGCTTTCCTCTTTCTTTCTTTCTTTCCATTGCTCTGCTTTCCTCTTTCTTTCTTTCTTTCCATTGCTCTGCTTTCCTCTTTCTTTCTTTCTTTCTTTCCATTGCTCTGCTTTCCTCTTTCTTTCCATTGCTCTGCTTTCCTCTTTCTTTCTTTCTTTCTTTCCATTGCTCTGCTTTCCTCTTTCTTTCTTTCCATTGCTCTGCTTTCCTCTTTCTTTCTTTCTTTCTTTCCATTGCTCTGCTTTCCTCTTTCTTTCTTTCTTTCCATTGCTCTGCTTTCCTCTTTCTTTCTTTCTTTCTTTCCATTGCTCTGCTTTCCTCTTTCTTTCTTTCTTTCTTTCCATTGCTCTGCTTTCCTCTTTCTTTCTTTCTTTCCATTGCTCTGCTTTCCTCTTTCTTTCTTTCTTTCCATTGCTCTGCTTTCCTCTTTCTTTCTTTCTTTCCATTGCTCTGCTTTCCTCTTTCTTTCTTTCTTTCCATTGCTCTGCTTTCCTCTTTCTTTCTTTCTTTCTTTCCATTGCTCTGCTTTCCTCTTTCTTTCTTTCTTTCCATTGCTCTGCTTTCCTCTTTCTTTCTTTCTTTCCATTGCTCTGCTTTCCTCTTTCTTTCTTTCTTTCTTTCCATTGCTCTGCTTTCCTCTTTCTTTCTTTCTTTCTTTCCATTGCTCTGCTTTCCTCTTTCTTTCTTTCTTTCCATTGCTCTGCTTTCCTCTTTCTTTCTTTCTTTCCATTGCTCTGCTTTCCTCTTTCTTTCTTTCTTTCTTTCCATTGCTCTGCTTTCCTCTTTCTTTCTTTCTTTCTTTCCATTGCTCTGCTTTCCTCTTTCTTTCTTTCTTTCCATTGCTCTGCTTTCCTCTTTCTTTCTTTCTATCTTTCTTTCAATTGCTCTCCTCTTTCTTTCTCTTTCGTTTCGCTGCTTTCTTCTTTCTCTCTCTCGCTCCACTGATTTCTCTGTCTCTTGTTCCATTGCTTTCTCTCTCTCTCTCTCCATTGTTCCCTTTCTTTCTCTCTCGTTCCACTGTTCTCTTCCTCTCTCATTCCATTGCTCTCTCGCCCTCACTCTCTGTAACTAGGTTCGGGGAGTGTTTATACCAATTTTGAGGTTCCCTTCCTATAAAAGTTGCAGGTTCCCAGTGCAGATATCGGCTAACCCTGTTACGTTTAGTTTTATATTCAGTGAGTATCAATGCTGTTCAACCCCATTCAAGATGGTCATTTCTTTCTGGATATTCATCACAGAATATATATATATAATATAGATATTTATATAATATATAAATATCTATATATATAATATAATATATATATATATATATATATATATATATATATATATATATATATATATATATAAATATTAAGTTGGTGCAAAAATAATGACGTAATAATATCGTTTTTTGACGTTAAAAATACGTCAAAAAACGACATTATTACGTCATTATTTTTGCACCAACCTAATATATATATATAAATATATGATATAAATATATATTTATATTATATATATATATATTATTATAAATATATATATATATATATATATTATTATAAATATATATATATATATATATATATATATAATGTAAATATATAATATAAATATATATAAAAATATAATATAAATATATATATAATATAAATATATATATATATATATAATGTAAATATATAATATAAATATATACAAAAATATAATATAAATATATAATATAAATATATATATATAATATAAATATATATATATAATATAAATATATATATATAATATATATATATATAATATAAATATATATATAATATAAATATGTAATATAATATATATATATATAATATAAATATATATAGATACAATATAAATATATAATATAAATATATATATAGATATAATATAAATATATATATAGATATAATATAAATATATAATATAAATATATATATAGATATAATATAAATATATATATATATATATATAATATAAATATATATAAATATATTAGCTTGGTGCAAAAATAATGACGTAATAATGTCATTTTTTGACTTATTTTGTAACGTCAAAAAACCACATTATTACGTCATTATTTTTGCATCCAACCTAATATATATAATATAAATACATATATATAATATAAATATATACATATACAATATAAAATATATATATATATATATATATATATATATATATATATATATAAAGTATGTGGTGCAGTTCAATTTACATTACGTGAATCATTCATACAAAAAACGGATATACAAGTTAATGATTTAAATGGCGAGAATACATCTTCGCAAACAATTTTAATCATGTACATTAACCCCGAACCTCTATATGAACGTTATGATCCCTGATTATAAATTCCAGTTGCATAAGGTCTTTTTTTTTTTGTTTTTTTACAAGCTTTCGTCTGTTTATACAGACATTTAGTTTATGCCACATTGACTGAAAAACCTAACAATACAAAAGAATTCTCCTATTACCAGATTAGTACAAAATTCAACCTCAGCGTTGCGACCGCATGCTCCAAAAAAATTTCTTGCAGTTGCACATTTCTAAAAACATTTTTCGGATTACATCTATATTTTCCTTGCCCTGTTATTACCGAGAAGTAAAACACAAAAACAAATCTATTTCCATACCTGAAGATGTCTGTATGAGGAGACGAAAGCTTGTAAAAAACAAAGACCTTATGCAACTGGAATTTATAAACGGGGATCATAACATTCATATAGAGGTTCGGGGTTAGCGTACCTCATTAAATCTGTTTGCGAATGTATTCTCGCCATTTAAATCATTCACTTTTATATCTGTTTTTTGTATGAACGATTCATGTAATATAGATATAAATATATATATATATATATATTATATATATATTATATAATATATATTATATAATATATATTATATAATATGTATATTATATATAATATATATATATATATATTATATTATATATTTGTTTGAATAAAAACAGACCACTTTAAGGTTCCATGTAATAAGTTATTTCACCACAACCCCTTTAACAGGGCTATGGATCATCAGACTTTACTTCCAAAGTTGAAATGAAAAATGAAAAGAAATTCACACGTTTTTGATGGGCCTCATCAAGCATATGTAAAATTAACGAAGTGGGGAAGTAAGGTGGGAGAGAGAAGATAAGATGTGAGGATTTTAGGTGTACCATTTCAATTCCTTATTCTTAACCCCCTGTCTGTCGGCTAGACGTTGTTTAAGGCCAACGCGTCTTGTCTCTAGATATCGATGGGTAAGGGATGAGACCGACATTAAAGGAAGAAGCTACAACAACCCTAATAAATTACATTCCACGAGGACAGGTTTCATTCAAATTCTTAGACGCTGTTAATTCGCGTTACTTTAACGGGCATATTTGGGAGGTTAAGGTTTGATGTAAATCTAAATGTCTAAACAATCTACGAAGAATTTAATTTGAAGTTCGTTGGAGTTTTGGGTATTTTCTATGAAACAGTCGATTAGAGAAACTCATAGACAGTGCATTGAAAGAGTAATCCATTTTATATTTAGTAATCTTTTTTTATAAAAAAACTTTTGTCTTATTGGTTGTTAAGTTGACATCTATTCGTTTGATTTTTGTTCATTAAATAAACTCGTGGTTGTTTTTAGGTACCCAATTATCAACGGTTATTCCAATTTAAATAACTTTAATAATTTTAGCATCAACAATGGGGTAGTATATTTCAATTTGAATTAAATTACCAATTTAAACTTTACCTCCGTGCCATTTAAAACTCACTTCTAATTGGGGAATATTAGAGGAGAGATTTGGATAAAATGTCACTAGGAGAAAATTAGGTCCTTCTTTTACAATCTTTTATATATCCATACTCATATACACTTCTACACATGTCCTAAACCCCTATCTATATTCACATACCTATATCTCACTATATACCTATGAGTTCTTATATACACCTGCACACACATCCACACCAAAAACTATATGTATATTCCCGTATTTACACATATACACCTGCAGAGAAACACATACCCACACATCTACATACATATCTCCACATGCACTTATACTTACGTATATACATATATACACATAAAATCACCCGCATATCCATATTCATATACATCCATGTACATACGCACATATACACTTACACATATATACATGTATACACATATACACATACACACACACATATATATCTATCATACATACATATGCCTACACACACACATACATGCATATACATACATAATTTGCAGCATATCTACATACACATATGCGGTAAATCTTCACCTACACCTATATACAAACGTACACGTCTCTATGTTCATGCCCACCCAGACACCCACTTATGCCTGCATTCGAAGACTATATCAGTATTTAATCACATTATGGATACCCAAATCGTATAATTATCCATATTTTTACACATATATCATCCTCTCTCATATCTATGGTAAAACATATAATTGTACACCTCCACACTCACATAAAAAAACAGGTGTATGGTACACCTAAAACACTCACATCTTATCTTCTCTCTCCCACCTTACTTCCCCACTTCGTTAATTTTACATATGCTTGATGAGGTCCATCAAAAACGTGTGAATTTCTTTTCATTTTAAACTTTGGAAGTAAAGTCTGATGATCCAGAGCCCTGTTAAAGGGGTTGTAGTGAAATAACTTATTACATGGAACCTTAAAGTGGTCTGTTTTTATTCAAACATATCTGCTCTGAATTTTACATTGAGCTCTCTGGATATCATCCTCCTTGGGTCTACCCATGCGGATTACCTAGTTTTGCATAAACTAAATATATATATATATATATATATATATATATATATATATATTATATAATATACACACACACTAGAGCCATTTTTTTATAGTTTGTAGGCTGCCTTGGTTTTCCTGATATTATGGGTCGCATTGGAATGGCCTGGTTTGTTTGCTTACATATACATCTATACACGCACACATATACATACACATACATACATATTAAATCCGATAGTGGATTGTAGATATTTAAATAAGCCGATTCCAATTTGGTCCCTGTTCTTTCTGACAAATCTAATACCGCTTCGTACAATTATATTGTCTTTGCGATGATCAGTGGTAATAACGCAGGGCCCGGCTCTTAGGTTTACTATTATTGTGATTTGCGTGATTAGCACATTTTTAATATTTTTTCCTTCTCAGTGAATTCTGTTCTTTTAATCAGGCCAGTTTTTTTTGTTTTTTTTTTTATTAAATCAAAACCATCGTTAGAAGTGTTACGGTGAACGACATGTGTGTTTGAATTATTGTTATGCAGAATATCTCTGAGGTGTTCATATAATCTTTTTTTTATATAGATTTCTCGAGGTGTCACCAATGTACACGACAGTTCGAAAATTTAAGGTCACCCCTGGTAATTTTTAAATTCATCCAAAAATTAGAAAATTATTTAAAAAAATGTGACATGATTTTTTTTATTAGAAATTTTATTTTAACAAAAAGAAAAAAAACATTTTATGATTAAATTTTGCTCTCTTCAAAATATCCTCCATTAGACTTGATTACTGCAGAAAAAAAATTTTTCGCATTCCTTGCAAAAGTTTCTTAAAGTATAAGTTTCATAATTGTTTCCATTCTTTTTTCAAAGACTCTAAGAGCTCTTTATCATTTTTTGTCACTTTTCTGTCAAGTTCATTTCATGCTAATTCTGGGAGCGCTTTCAAACTTTTGAATTGCAGTGTAAATCAATCGGCATTTTGTATAGTTTATTTTGTATCTTCCTTTCTGTTCTGTTGTCGCTATCTCGTTTGATGTTAACTAAATCTCTTACTGTTTTAGAGATGGTGTTGATTAATTTTGTGTCAACGTTGGGCAAGTTTTTTTTTTTTTTCAATGGCGACTGTTATGCAGTTCTTAGGTAGGATTATGTTTGCTTTTTGTTATCGATGTTGGGACTATTATTATTTGTGGTCGTTTGTATTTTTCTATGATGGAAAAATGTATTTTTATACTTTCCTGGTGTTTCTAATTTTGTTTGAGGTTTCCCTATTTGTCCATAGCTTGGACCCGGGTCAGAGTGGATATGGGAACAACATCAGTTAGGAGGTAGTTCCCTGCTCCTCAAAACCTCCAAACTCCCGATCAGAGGTCTTGCTGCAAGATGTAGTTTATCATCATACCAAGGACAGTGAACAATTGTAAATAAATAAATCAAAATAACTTTTTGATGTACCTTTGAGACACCAAAATAGCAGAATGTCCAAGATGTTTACAAAGCCGAGAAAAGAAAAGACGACTCTGTGAAAGAGACTAGGGAAACAATAATAACTGGAAAATGTTACTTAAAACTCATATGTGAAAACCTTATACTAATAGTAAGGGATTAACAAAATATGTAATCGTTTTTTAACTCATTAGTAAGCTCGTGTTAATAGAAGATTTTCGTAGATAATAATAGTTTTCTTACTGTAATTAAATTAAATGACCCCCTCTCCAGAACAACATCGTAATCTAATAATTGGAAACAAAATATATTTAGAGTCACGTATCAAAACGCATACCGTTGAGATTATTGTGCAATTAGTGTACCGAGTTCAAATTCTGGCCGAATAAGTTGCGTCCAATCTTGCACAAATAAACTTAGAAAATGTATGAATCTACCCCACCAACAAAAATGGAAGTACAGGTTTTAGCCTTGGTTAGCAACCAGTCTAGGAGAATAACAACTGAATTCGAAAACTTTGGGCGCGAGGCTGGCATCTATCTACTTTTTTATTAAATAATTTCACTCCAAGCAAGCCGACAGTAAAAAACTTTAGTGAGGAAAAAGGACAATAAAAGAACAGATAAGAAGACAGAAGATGGCGATTGACGCTGCATTTTTTATTTTTGAGGATTGTAGGTGGCAATGAAGCAAGAAAACTTCCACAAGCGAGAAGTACGAAAAAAGAAACTATCAGAATAGAACTTACGGTTACCTCTATTTAATTCAACACTAGAACGATGAGACCTAGTTGCTAATCAAGTACTGCGCTCAAATTTACTGTCAAAGTGCCAAGATGGAGAGCTCATTAGGAAAATTGCCATGAAAATATTTCTAGATAAGATAGAGAGAAGCCACGTCATCGTGGTGGGAATGTGACTGAAGTCGAGATGCCAGTTCAAGACCAATAACATTGCATAGACTTCTTTGAATTTTGTCAAGAATCTCAAGATATATAGCAGGAGCACCAGATCAGATATGACAACAATATTCAATACATGGATGAATGGTAGATTTATAAATGAGTAAGATAGAATTTGTTTCTTGTAAACTTTTCATTTTCATTAGTTCATTGAGAAAAAAAAAAAAACCTGACTCAATAAAAAAAAGTATAAAATGTTTAATGATAAGAAAACAAGATGGCCACTTTTCATTACTTGTAAACATCTTTCATTGAGTAAACGGATAGTTGAGCAGTAACCACTTAAATTTTATAGTTTTTGATTGACAGAAAAACCCAGAATTATTGTTGAAATCTAATTTCTAGAAAACATGTTGGTAAAATTTCTTTTAACCAGAACGTCGAGGCTTACAACTACATCAAATTGTTTAATTTAACACTCTTCCATTTTCCTCTACTTGTGGAAATGTGGGATTTGGAGGGGACCTCACAAGTGAAGTAGCCTAGGGCCTCACTTCATCTAAATTTGGCCCTGGACATTGCATTTACATTTTTGAAGATTGTAGGTGTCAGGGAAGCAAGAAACCAGAAGAGAGTTCCACGGGTGAGAAGTGTGAGAAAAGAATTTATTAGAATAGAACATACACTTACCTTTATCTAATTCAACACTGAAATGGTGAGACCTAGTTGCTAATCTAGTACTGCGCTTAAATTCACTCTGTTAAGGTACCAAGGCGGGGAAATCATTAGGAAAATTGTCATGAAAATATTTCTAGGAAAGATAGAGAGAAGCCACGTCATGGTGGTGGGAATGTGACTGAAGTCGAGATCTCAAATCAAGAACGGCATTCAGAAAGACAAAAGATGGCGATTGAAGTTTCAGGGAATATTGTAGGTGGCAGGGAATCAAGAAATATGAAGAGAGTTCAACAGGCGAGAAGTGCGGTAGAAGAAACTATTAGAATAGAACTTACATCAAGCTATTTCAATAGTAAAACAATTGACGTAGTAGCCAATCTAGTAGAATGGTACCTTAACCATTTGTAGAAAAAAGACAGAGGGAAGCCATGTCAGTGGTAGTAATGTGACTGAAGCCGAGATGATAGGTCAGGACCGATAACATCACATACTAGGGATTTGATCGTCAATCTCGAGATACATAACCTAAACACCAGACCTGGTATGGCAGCCATATTCAACGAATATAGCTTTAAAAAATCAACAAGACGAAAAGTCCAAGATACGAGTTACGAATTAGAGATGTAAAAATCAAACTAGTGCAAAAGTACAAATATCTGGGAAGTGTTTTAACAAAGGATGGAAAATGTGACACCGAGATCCGAAGTACACATTTGATTAGCGAAAAAAGCATTCCAATAGCTAAACAAAACAGAAAAGTTTCGTTAGAAACAAAGAAAAACAGCGCTGGATTTCTATGTTGTAGCCATCGTCTTATATGGTCGTGAATGAGGGGACACACCCACCCAAATGAGGGGTAAACCGTGGGCAATGGGAATGTTGTCCTACAGAATGATACTTAGAATTCAACGGACGAAACGAGTAAGCAACGAGAAAGTATTACAGAAAATGGCAGTAAAACGAAATTACAATCAGAATCAGGAAGAGGCGGCTGAAATTGCTTGGACGCATAATGAGGAAAGAGGGCTTGGAAAACTTAACCTTCACATGACATATCGAGGTCAAGAGAGATGGCGGAAGTCAGCGAGTCACCTACCTGATGAGCTTGTTTGAATAAATGACATGGAAGGTGAGCCTTAGCAAAGGGATAAAAACTGCAAAGGGCAACAAGTGATAGGAAGTGATGGAGAGCAGTTATCGCCAATGTCCTGAAACGACGTGGCACATAGAAGAAGAATTAAGATTCCTTTTAGAACCCGATCTATGTAAATTATACAGTGCAATACAAAACAACTCGACAACTGTTACACCTATTGTTGAAGGGAAATTCACTGGGATGAGGAGTTATCATTGCTTAATTTTTTTAAGCATTTCATCCCAAGCAAGACAGGAGTACCACTAAGTCACAGGGGGTTATGGAAAGTGAAAGTGGACGAAAAGAGTGGATGTGGGGGGGGGAGAAAAGGGACCAAGGCAACAGAAAATGGCGACTGACGTTACATTTAAATTTTTTAATATTGTAGTTATCAGGGTTCTACAGAAGGATGCTAAGGATATCATGGATCGAGCGTGTGAGCAATTAGGGAGGTTACAAACAAGGGACAAGGGCTTATACTTAACATCAGAAAGATGCAGCTGAAGGAAGCACAGTGGATAAAGACGTCGGTCCAAAATTCCAATCACCTGAAGAAGGCCGGAGCGTACAACGGCCTAAACGTTGTGAATATGGCAATGAAGATGAGGATAACAGTCAGAACAATGTAAATAATGCAAGTAATCATAATACCGCATCTCAGAAATTTAGACAGATACTGAAGAATAATTCCAGTCACCTTATGAAGGACGAAGTGTACAACGGCCGAAACGTTGTGAATATGGCAATGAAAATGAGGATAACAGTTCGAATAATGTATTTAATATAATACCTCATCTCAGAGATATAGACAGATTTTGATAGACATATCCAGCAATAACTTTTAACACATCGGCGGTTGATCTGGAGAAGCCAAATGCATATAGTTTATTTGAAAGGTCATGAGGTGCTGTTCTTTATTTGAAAGGTCATGAGGTGCTTAATCAATTCAAAGTTAATTAGTTCATACTCATATTTGTGTCGACAAGATAATTTTAAACAATATATTATTTTTATCTACCGGCTTTAAAAACATTTTATGTAAGATTTTTCGAATATTGAATCGAAAATACATATACTGTTTAAAATAGACGGAACATCTACTCAAATATGGCTATCCACTAAAAGTAACGTTTAAAGTGATAAAAATCTGTCAGATTAATAAATTAAAAAATCCATTACTTCTTTAGAATTACTTTGTTTACGTTTCGATGAGAAAGTGAGTAGATATGAACTTTCGAGAATCTGGGGCGAGAGGAATTTCTCTTTAAGTCACTAATTCAGTCTTGCTTGATCGGCGGCGCCCTTCGTGGCCTAGTCGGTCTAAAGAACGTCGGATTTAACGACAAATTCTCATACAAAGTCGGGGAGCGGGCTCGAATTCTGCCGGAGGGCGCATATTCTTCTTTAATAAGATCTCTCGAATATCCAGGCCGATAGAAAAAAAAAAGGTATACTGTTTAAAAGAAACTAAGCGTCTACTTAAATATGGGTATCCACTAAAAATAAGGTCTGAAGTGATAAAAATTTGTCGGATTAATAACTAAAGAATCTATTACATCTTAAATCTGATGAAGTCGCTGTTGAAACTACAAGCCGTAATAGAAAATTACAGCGACCACATCGTTTAATTTTTTTTTTTTTTTTTTTTTTGTAAAAGAGTACTCCGTTTTGGGCGACAAAACATTCATATTTATGGCAACAGAATTTCAAAAAGTTGCTCATGAAAAATAATTTAGAATAATTTTTATTGTGTAATTTCCATTAGAAATTAAAAAATATACGTGGTTTAGAAAATTTAAAAAATATTTATAGCGAATATTTTAGCAGATTTTGCGATAACACAATACACAAAAATAGCACACACACACACATACATATATATATATATATATATATATAGCAATATTCTATATTTTTATTTTAATCCTCCCAAATTCACAAATCAGTTTCTTAGTGTTTTATTAAACTAAGAAAGGAATGAGAAAAACTACGGCGACTTTCTTAATCAGTTTAATAACAACACTAAGAAATTGATGCGTAAACCTGAGAGGATTCAAATAAAAATAGAGATAATATGCTTGAATTAAGATCAGTCAGTTATGTGCCATGCGTGATACACTCTTAGGCGATCATATATCTTTCGATACATGACTGAGGAGGCAGATTTTCCCGCAGTAGGTTGCCATTTCTTTCTGCGGTAGACCAGTTGCTATCCAAAGCTCCAGAACCCGGTCTATCCTGATATTTACCCATAGCTAGGGGAAGAAGAAGAGGATCCATACCTTTCCCAAGGGTATTAGCACGTAAGTGAATGTAATGGATTTGACTGGAATTCGAACTTTGTCATACATTTTCCCCATATAATATATATATATATATATATGGGGAAAATGTATGACAAAGTGGAAAGTTTTCTTGTGATGCGTTTCGTCCTTCAGGGCTACATTGGAACTAAAGTTTTTATCTTATGCAACTATGCATGCGCACGAACGAGGGATGCTGGGAATTTTTTTTTTTTTAATCTTGCCGATTTCATTTAGATTCTTTTTTCTTTCTATCATGTTGGTTGCCTACCGAAACGAGACTAACCACAAATTTGACATAAAAATGCTACTCTGATCAAAGAAGAAAACAATTCACTACAACGAAAATGTTTCGAGAGTGCCTTGATCGCAAGGTCATCTACAGTAAATTTACGCCCTGGCTCTCACAGCATTTCACCATTTCTGTCAGAAGTTCTATTATCACAGTGTGGAATATCTAATAACAAAATTAATGGAAAGAAAGAAAAGGTTCTAAATTAAATCGGCTAGATTTAAAAAATCTTTTTAATTCCCAGCATCCTTCAGTCGTGCGCATGTGTAGTCGCACCAACATAAAAAAAAGTTTAGTCCGATGAAATCGTAAAGTACGTAACGCGTCATAGAAAAATTTTTTTCACTTTGTCATACATTTTCCTCAATGTTGTTCTTGATATATATATAAATATAAATATATAGTTTTAATGTATGCTATATTTATGAGTTAAAGTGCTGGATATCAGGGATAGAGCGTATGTAAATATAAAAGTGAACATTGAGGTCAACACCCAGCGGCGACAGTCTGTTTCATGTTTAAACGCAATCGTTAGACCATATATATATATATATATATATATATATATAGGAAAGAGATTATAGCTGTTCCAACGAGAAAAAAGTGTATATTTTAAAAAGAAGAGAGAAACCACAAATATTTTTGGTGATAACGTAAATTTTAAAAAAATATATATTATATTTTATTTTACATAATTTTACTACACGTGTCTCGCGATCTTCTTCAGGCAAAGAGTGGATATTTCCACATATTATTACAATACATTAATTTTCTTTATGGTTTTCGATGGTAAACACTCTTTTGCGGTGTAGTCGTGACACAAATGTCTTTCTTGGACTGGTGATAAGAAAGTTCTTCTGTTTAAAGGGTAAGAAAACACTTAAGATTGGTCCGAGAAAAGGTGCGGAAATATATCTGTATTCTTATCTTTTAATGACTCTTGTATGTTCTTAGATCTATTTCCATTTTTGCGTATTGTGTGTGCGTTTTTGCTAGTATGTGTATGTATATTCCCTTACATACATACTGTCTTATAAGAAATTAGCATACACAAACATATATATACATACATACACACATATATATATAGAGAGAGATACTTGCTATATTGTGTAGGGTTCGTATATGTACTTGTGAGTAGTAGTCTATTTGTTTTTGCCAGTATGTGTACATATATTTGTTCTCCATATATGTGTGGGGGGTGTCCGACCACTGTGTTTGGCCATTATGTGTGTATGTTGTGTGTTTATGTGTGTGTCGTTATGATCTATTTAGTGCTGGTTTAAATTTGTTTATGAAGTTTGTTTTTTATTCGTATTTGTAGGTAAGAATAATTGTTTGATTATTGGGATAATTTTAAATTTTCCCTGATTACATTTATAGATGTGTTGTGATACAAAGAGTTTTCTGTGGTCTGATAATTTGAAGTTGCTTTTGTGAAGGGAAACTCTGTTGTTTAGTGCTTGGTTAATGCCTACATATGACTTCTTGCATTTTGTGCATAAATCACATTTTTGGAGTTGCAGTTTTAATTTTTATTAAATATCTTTTTTGTTGCATCTTGTGATCCCCCTAGATTGTGTGTTGGTTAAATTTGGATGCGGCTAATATGTGTTTCATGTTTTTAGATTGGAGTTTGCTTTTAATTATTTTGGTTGTGTTTTATATATTATTCAGTTTGTCGTTCTTGTTAAGTAGGTGTAGATGTTTTGTAATTTCTGTAAATAGTTCTAGATTGTTCTTGTTGTATGTCGAGACATATGTTAGAGTTTGTTTGATGTTATGTTTCTTTGGATTTCGTAGTTGGTCTAAAGGAATTTTTCCCTTGTGTGTAAGAAGTCAGTCTGAAGAGTTGAGATCTCTCGATCTTAACGAAATAAATATCACTATGGCCTTTTAAGAGTTCGTTTTTCATTATAATAATTTATATATATATATATATATATATATATATTCACACACTTCCGCCTCTTTTACACTTCAATTCTATCCACTTATGTTTTCCATCTGTTTCGATTTTTACCACTCCTTTCCGTCTGTAGGAGTCATATATCATATTATTCACTCGATACACTTATCTCATCAATCAAATATTATGACATTTTGGGGAGGGCTTTTTTTCGATTTAACGATTTTATATTTTAATTCCAGACAGCTATGGTGAAAATCCATTCTCTCTTTGACTACATCATCCAACTACTTATCGTTTGGCAGTGCATTCAGACATCATGGAACCCAGTTTTAGGGAAAGAAGTGCCTAAGGTCACCATACGTGGGGCCGGGGCCAGTTTCCCCGCCACCGTCTACAAACGATGGATCGAAAAGTACCAAACGTTGCGCCAAAATTACGTACGATTGATCATGCCATATACACCCACGGGTAGTGGTAAAGGCAATGATCTCATGCTGACAGGAACGACCATTGAATATGCGGGGACTGAACATCTATTGGACCCGAAAGTTTACAAGAATTTGACATTCTTCCCAACAATGGCTGGGTAAGTAGAACATATTAAATCTTGCTAGTGGAACAAATATCAGGATAACTCAGAGAGAGAGAAAGACATCAAAACGAAGAATAACAGGTGGAGCAAAATGTTGGTCGATTGGTGCCCAATTCATAACAGAAAATTGATTAAATAATACTTTAGCAGACTATTATATTAGGGGGAATTATATCTCAGCTGCGACTTCCGGAGGTTGACCTTCGAGGTCAGATGCAAGCCAAACTATGGTAGTGGATTTTGATTAGCTGAACTAGCGTGGGAATGATAGTTTGAAAAAGGTTTTTCAGGGAGTCGAGTGTTAACCGTCAGACAACGTATACGTGTTTTCTTTCGTGTCTGAAACGGCTCACCAGTGAGGAAGAACGATCCCCACTGGATAGAACATGTCAACATGAACGTTACTAAAATAGTTAAAATTCTCTGTGTTGAAGTTTTTATCTCTGGACGGAAAACAACTAACGATCACCGACCGAGAGAGAAAAATACAACTTTATTATTGAATTGACGCCGTCGCCAAAGACTTCCCAGCATGAGGGGGCTATACAAAAAATAGACATGAGATAGAGAGTATTCCTGGTAAGGCTAGGCAGAGAATAGCTAAGTCATAAGAACCATAGAACGTGTTTAAAAACGCCTTTGTCCGACAATGGACCCGAAATAGCTGATGATGACGGTGACAATGATGATGAAAAGACTCAACAGACACACATATATGTCTATGTGCGTGTGTGCGAATTGTTTGATGCTTACCAACGAGAAATCAGCGAACCTGGTTCAAATTTCAGCCGACTCCATTTCGTACATTTCCCGCTAATACACTTCGAAAAGACTCGAATCCAGCTACGAGTTAAATAGAAGGATAACTTTGGCCTTGGTCGGCAGCCAGTCTAGAAGAAGGAAAATCCAAATAGTAGTTGAGTTGTTTGGAGTTTCCAACGCAGTATATAAGGAAAGAGTTCAAATGTCTCTTCATCGTTTTCTTTTTACACGGAATGTCTTAGAGATAAGATATGTTTCCTTCACCTCTGGGCTCCTTTTAGCCTTTAGTGAACCTCATATCAAATGAAAAACAGCAGAATAATAGATAGTAAACAGTAAACTGCATGAAGTTAAGCGTGATACTAGGTTGGCATCTCGGTCACACTCTTTCACTGTCGAAACAGTTAAATGTAACTACCTCTTTTACTCCAAAAGCTTCTTCTCTTGCACTTCCCGACAGTTGAACTCCCTTCCTCCTACTTGCTTCCCCGATAGCAATAATCTTCAAATATTCAAATGTAATGTCAATCGACGTCTTCTAATGCCTTGATCCTGATCCCCGTCCTTCTCTTTATCCTTTCCTCAGACACCCCTCTTTACTCTTATTTTCACTCTCTGTAACCCTTTGGGTTCTAGTGGCACTCCCGCCTTGCTTGGGGTGAAATGCTTTAAAAAAAAAAAGGAATAAATAAATAAAAGCTTTTTCACAGCTGGCACCTAATACTACAACTTCCAATAAAGGGACTAGCTTGTTCTCTTCACAACTAACTGTTCTCGGGGTAAAACGTTAATTTTGAAACCTCCACCAAAATCAGGACAGTGAGCAAACATCCCGGTTTTCTATAGCCTCCATTCAAATATTTTTCGTAATAATTTTATCACTAAAGAAAAACCAAGGGTGTTAGTGTGACCAACAGTCAATTACAACGATGTCCTTAATAATAAACAAGGAAAGAAAAAAAGAAAGACCAAAAGGCAAACATCTACCTATGCAGTAAAGTGCTCAACGCCTAGACTACTTAGACAGGGCAAAAAACGCCTCACAACGTCAACACTTAAAGTACAGCTTGAATGTATATATGTTAATGTATGGAGAATTGGAAGTGGGGGAAAAGACCGCCGGACAAGCCTGGGGGACTCTAGCTGAAGACCGTGTTTCTTTGAGAGCTGGCACACACAATATATATATATATATATATATATATATATATATATATATATAGGGTGCGATGAGTAAATTATATATTTTAATTTCGGACAGGCATGTTCTTGTTTTTGATTGTGTCGACTGAACAGTGTAGTAGGGTCAGTTTGGCACCGTCTGGGAGAAAAAGAACACCATGACACAATTCACCCCGCTAGTAATTTCGAAACGACATGCTATACTTCTTGGCATTTACGCCGAAAGCTACAATACGAATATTTCAGAGTGTTTAGATGTCAATCTGAAGACACAATAATACAGGACACACAATACAGGGGATCACAAAATGCAATAAGAAAAGATGTGGGTTTTTGTGATATATTAGCACCGACATTTCTGAAAACCACACAACAACATTCATAATAAAGAAAAACTTAAATTGCAACTCCAAAAATGTGATTTATACACTCAAGTGCCCAAAATGCAACAAGTGCTATATAGGTATCAGCCAAGCATTAAACAACACGGTTTCCCTTTATAAAAGCAACATTAAATTACCAGAAAACTCTTTGTATCACAACATATCTACAAAGTTAATCAAGGTAAATTTCAAATTATGCCAATATATCAAACAGACAATTATTCTTACCTACAAATACAAGAAAAAAAACTTCGTAGACAAATTTAAACCAGCACTAAACAGATCATAACCTCACACACATAAACACACACCATGCACACATAATGGTCGAACACACTAGTCGGACTACACACACAAATATCTATGGAGAACGAATGTATACACACATACTGGCAAAATCAAACACACTAGCAGGACCACACACACGCACGAACCAAACACACCTTCCGAAGTGTATATATATATTAGTTAAACCTAGAGAGCCAGACAAACCTACCAAGGTTTCACCTAAGCGGATCGTCAGGGAAAGCCAGCTTTTCCCTGACGATCTGCTCTCCACCTTCAACAACATATTTTAAAAGGATTGACTGGTACAAAATTTTCATTGATCTATGAACACGAATTCTAATATGCAAGTAACTAGGATTCCCACTCACGCATATTTTCACGCATATCCAAATCTCAAGGAAAATTGCTAACTGCAGGTTCCATTTTTTTTTTAAATACCCATCAGTCACCAGGCGATGTTAAAGTCACCTCTCACTCTGGCATCTCTATTCATGTTATGCTAAGAGCGCGGAGCGTTCTTTTGTTTTTAGAAACGTATGTACGAATCTAAACAAAGCATTAATGTAGAACTCGTTATAGAAGTAAAAAGAAAAATGCCTGACTCATTAGTTATCCTTGGAGATTACGAAAAAGAAATATTCAAACTGTTGGGTAACGTTTTAGGAAGTTATAACTCATAAATACCCTTATTTGTGACCGACTGTCAGATTTATTTGACAGCCTGCTTCCTCACTGAACGTGTCGGTTCAAGTCAGCTAAAGTAACTGCTTCTGAGACTCGATTACATCGCATCAAACTGAGGCACGCAGATTTTATATTAATCAACCATTGATAGCATCTTATGTTTTCGATGGTTGTAGAGATGGACTACATAATAAAAACCGTCGTTTTAGACTAATGGAATATAAGTAATTGAACATAATTCTTAATTGTTAAATGAAACTATGCAGTTATCTACAGTTATAAAATGAGATATGTATCATTCCAAGCAAGATGATAGCACCACTAACACGCGAAAGAGAATGAGAAGACTTTATTGAGGATAAAGGATAATAAAAAAAAAATTAAAAAAACAGGTTTCAGTACACGCAGAAGATGGCGATTGGCGTTGCATTTACATTTTTGAAGATCGTAGATGTCAGAGAATAATAAAACAAAAACAGATCCACAGGCGTGAAATGTGAGAGAAGAAACTATTAGAATAGAACTTACGATTGCATCTAGCTAGTTCAACAGTAAAACGGTGAAAGCTAATTGCCAATCTAAAAGTACGCTTAAATTCAAGCGGTCGCGGTAGCAAGCAGGTGAAGCGATATTTATTCCTCTTATGTACAGAAATGTGGCACAAGGCCAAAATGGCGAATGGGGAAAAGGGATGGTCTTCTTTTGTCTTAACATTAAACTCGTCGGAGTTGACAAGATCAGAAGGGCATAAAAATAATCAGGATCGACGTATGAACACGTCTGTAACCGGATTTTGTACATTGTAAAAACGTATATATACGTCTACGCTAGGGAAAATGTTCACGGCTTTTTTAGCAAAGTATAAGACTTTTGTTAACTCCTAATTGATTAAGGATTTCACTTTGCACAACCTTCTTTCAAATAAACAATATGGCTTTCATTTCTCTAGGTAAACCGCCGACGTGCTAACTGTTATTATTACATTTCTCTATCAAGCTATAAATATCTCGAAGGCGATTTACAAGTATACTGGTCTTCTTCAAAATCCCAATGGCGATGGCGTCACTGACCCAAACATACCACAATATTCCTTATACAATTCATGTCTGTTGGGGTAGGAGAATAAAACAACAATTTTAAAATCTAAACCCCAATGAATATTTACAAATATGACACAAAACTGTCTATATTTCTCAGATGAGGTATTATGTACACTATTTACATTATTCGGACTATTGTCCTCATCTTTGTCGCCATATTTATTACAACGTTTCGGTCGGTGACAGGAGCCAAAGTGTGTGAGTTCAATACCCGGTTAGGACAATGGATAAATAATGTAAATAATGACACAAAACTATTTACAAGAAAATAACCAGCATAGCGAAGAGCATTATTTTTAAAATTACAAAATGTGGCACAAGGCTAAAATAGGGAATGGCGAGAAGGGAGGCCTTCTTCTGTCTTAACATTAAAGCTAACCACAAACACTGACCCAAACATACAACAATATTCCTTACACCAAAAGAACGCATTCTTACTTACCATTCTTACAACATCCACCATAATACCTCATTGTCTCTATGAAAATCCTAACTAGTCCCCATATGTACAATTCATGTCTGTGGAGGGAGGGTAATAAAATAACAAGAGAGAGCTCATTAGAATAATTGCCATGAAAATATTTATAATAAAGACAGTGAATTCTGGTCATGGCCGTGGGAAAGTGACTGAAGTTGAGATGCTAGATGAGGACCGATAACATTACACACACTTCTTTGAATTTCGTCGAGTATCTCGAGATCTATAGCCGGCGCACCAAATCAAATATGGCAGTAATATTCAAATGTATGAACGAATGGCAGCTTTATAAATGTGCAAGATGGATTCTAGCAAGAAAAAATGTCAGGCACGGACACAGCGTACCAACACTCCTAGCAGCAGACCTAACAATCTATTCAATATCATCATTCCACTTCATGTCAGTGGAAAAGTGAGACAATGAAGGTGAAATGAGTTCCTCTGTTGGTGGTTAGCATCAGCCATAGTGATGGAAGGCGAAAATGGTTCTCTTTGACGAAAGATCCGTTTTGGATGCGTTAAAATTGACAATCCATTTCTTGCTCCAGTTAACAACTGATTGGAGTCATTTTCGAGAGCAGTCGTCAGATTTACTTTATCGGATCTATTGGACTTAGTATTAAGACGTGTGTATATATATATATATATATATATATATATATATATATATATATATATATATATAAGGTTAATGATCAGAGTTTAATCAGACAAGGAAGCAGTAGTATTAAAAAGTGCTCAATACACGTGTGAAAAAATTGAATAAAATAAAAGTAAAAATAACATGTAGAGCTTTTAACTTTAAAAATCCGGAAGTCAGTTGAATCCGCTACCTTTGTTTCAACCTTACCGTATCCTCAGGCGATTTTTATCAAATTGCCCGAGGTAGATAGATTCATCAGTATAATTTCCTTGCGGGAAACTGATGACATCGGGAAGGTCGTTAATGAAGAAAAGAAACGACGTAGGTTCAAAAATACGCGTTTCGTGGGGAGATGCCGGAGAGGGCATTAGCGTGAAAGGTCCAGAATCGTGGCCGTTCAACACAACCTTCCCTACTCAATTTCTTAAGAACGATTAGATTAAGTCAAATATGGGGTCAGTGACGCCATCACCCTTGGGCTTTTGAAGAAGACCAGTATACCAAAATCTGTCAAGCGCCTTCGAGATATTTAAAGATTGATAGAGAAATGTAATAATAACAGTTAGCACGTCGGCGGTTTACCTAGAGAAATGAAAGCTATATTGTTTATTTGAAAGAAGGTTGTGCAAAGTGAAATCCTTAATCAATTAAGAGTTAACAAAAGTCTCTTGTACTTTGCTAAAAAAAAGTGGTGAACCCTTTCCCCATCTTGATTCTTTTTATGCCCTTCTCAGCTTGAAACTAGTCTAATTATCAGCTCATGCGTCTGGTAGAGGTGTTAAAAAGTGCCTTTGTTTCTTAGTTATATATATTTTTTTTTAATTCATTTGACAATAAAAACGTTTTTCCCGAAATAATTGGCGAAAAAGATGTTAAAAGACTAATAGGATGATAATTCAAGAGATCAGAATACACTGACTCCACGGTGGTGATCACAACGCTGAAAAATAAAGAAATGTCAAATTCACTCATCATTAAACTACTCAACGGGATCAATAGCTTAAATAGAGATATTGTCTTCTGCTAGATACCAAGCCATATTGGTATCACAGATTCTGCAGCAAGGAAAGCATCTATTATAGAAAACGCATCAGACCCTCCCCCCCACTTAGATACCAAAGTCCCATATAGAGACCGGAAATCAACAATCAATAAACATATTAGAAAGGAGTGGCAGAAACTATGGATCTCCTGTCCAAATAATAAATTGTTCAAAATTAAATCAACGGAGAATGGCATCAGAAACGCCAAGCTCGAAGAGAAGTGATTATGCCCAGGTCCCATATTGGACATACGCCCTTATGATATTTGTTTGCCCTTGAAAAATATTTCGTCATCCGTGACTGCATCAGATTTTCATCACGCCCGGACACTACTGTCTCGACCGTCGATTAGTTGCCCTACGGCCATTTTCTGCGATGGCCGTTACTCCAAGGAAGCGTACGAAAATTGTAACGCTGCATGAACACATTGGCAAGCTTTACCAGTAAGCAAATCAAAGTACTATAGAATGTCCCGGAAACTCTCCTGATTTAAATCCAATGGAGAATCTGTGGTCAGTCTGCAAGGAACGACTTCGTATAATGGACATACGGAGTACTAATATGTGCATTGGGTCATGTTTCATTGAAAAATATGAAAAAAGTAAATAATAACGAGATTATTCGTTTTGTTTCAATTAATTTGCACAAGGATGTACTACCATAACCCCTTCGTATGTCCCAAGAAATGAAGACTCTACTCTATGTGTAGCATGCCAAGAGTCATTCACTATAAAACACTCACTGATAAACTGCAGAAATTTTAATTCAATTCGCTTAAAATACAACCAAACAAGAAACTTAAAAGAACCTTTTCAAAATAATGATCAACTTTATATATTCCAGGTTGTAAGAGTAGTTAATCTGACCTCAAAAATATAATTAAAAGAAATATATAATGTTACGAACTTGTAGCATATAGGTGCACCACGGGTTCAAAAAAAGGAAAAGGTACGACACTGGTTTTTAATGTTCATATTTATGAGATACGATACAAGTATTTATTGAATATTCATCACATATTGAGCAGTATTATATACTTCCTAAAACAAGATCTTTTGATTAATGCTACACTAATTTCCACCACTGGCCAGATATGAACGCTCCGAAAACCAAGACTAAACTAAAATTTTATCAACTGCACATAGGCTCCGCACATAACTTCCGTTTTACTCACACACTCAAAGAAAAAATAAGCAATACAATCCAGAATTTCCACCAATAGCACCCACTTCCGCCTAAAAAAAATAAATAAATAAAAACTGGAGCCAATCTGAGCCTAAGAACGGATATAAAATCTCATCAAAAGGTCGTTTTCGGCACTTGGGTGGCATAACAAACTGGCTTCACGACGCCTGTCGGAAAGCGACATCCCATCTTCAACTCGCCAAAGGCCGTCTCCGCAATAAGTCACAATTCACCCTAATGTACACCTCTGCAGACGACTTTTACAATTTCCTTTACCTCCTTTTTTTGACGAGAGACATTTACACCGATTTATCAATTTTTTTTTCTATTTTACCTCCGTTGTTTCTTCTTTGTTCTGCCACCATACCGCTTAATATATAAGCACCAGACTAGAAGAGAAGAAGTGATTATGCCCAGACTCCATATTGGGCATACTACCATAACCCATTCTTATATCCTTAAAAAGATCCTCCAATATGTGTAGCATGCCTAGAGTCATTCACCATAAGACACTGACTGATAAACTACAGCAATTTTAATTCAATCCGCTTAAAATACAACCAAACAAGAAATTTAAAAGAACCTTTTCAAAAGACTTTATATATTTCAGGTTGTAAGAGAAATTATTCTAAATACAAGGGTTTATTTAGAAAAACATTAAATTTTGGTATTAAATGACCCAATGGGTTGATCTGTCGTTAATCAAAAATGAATCGTGCGTGTTTAAAATTCGCAACATTTAGAGAAGAGTATTCAATATCGAAGACAGAGCGCTTATAGATATACAAAATATCCAAATGCAAACGCGAAAATGAATTCCTTCTATGCTACCTACAACCACATCATAACCAAAAAAGACTAAGAAACCAATAACAAATTTGTGTAAAAGAGAGAGAGAGAGAGAGAGAGAGAGAGAGAGAAGCCACGCGAAGACAGGATATTTGAAAAACAATGGTGCTAGCAGAGCACAAAAAGTAAAAACTCTCTGATAACAGCTTTTGAAAGCCGAAAGTCATCAGATATTAACAATTTATATTTAAAATTTCACTGGAAACCCGGAAAATTGGCAGAATGTGAAAAACTAAACAAAACAAAAAATTTAACAAATGATCTTGCTGATCTTTACCCAAAATGTGTGTGTATATATATATATATATATATATATATATATATATATATATATATATATATATATAATGGCTGATTGTTTCTTAGTTTTCCTTTGTTATAGCGGATAGCGATCCCTGTCGTAGACACATGTTTAAGCCCATTTATGCTTGTTCAACATCTGCTGTTCCTATCTTTGGTTTATGATATACAACTATGGTGAAAGGAACTTAGTTACAGTTTCTGGGAGAGAGCGTACAATCTGGCTTTTCAATATAGCCAGTACACTCAATCTTCAGCCACGGCGACTTACGACTTCGTGCTAGCACAACGATGTGAATTAAATTGGCCAGATTGAACTATCTACCGAATTTAATTCGCAAGGCTTCACGAGCAAGCGGTGGGGCATTTTTCAGAGACATTGCAGAGATGCCGCACGCTGGGATCGCCACCGCATTCAGATAACATGAAGGTCATTTTAATGACAAACCGACCATTTTGAGATCCGATTCCGGGCTTCATAGTCGTAAAGCAAACGTTCTAACTACACAGCAACGCACCCAATAGTGGAGATTGTCTAGACACTAAATAGTATCATTGGAGAGTAATTACTAATCACAACAAAAGACAAAATGAAGACAAAGCGCGAATGCCCAAGTAGGAGACGTTACTTAAGTAATATGGTTGTGTGTTTAAGAGATGAAGTAAAGAAAAAGTTAATGTTCTTTGCTAATAAACCTGTTAAGCTAAATTCATCAGAAATAAAACTTCACTTTTTTACCTTTGCAGGGCGATCGCTTTGGCATATAACCTTCCGGAAATCCGGCATTTGAAACTGATCATGAACCTTACTCGAGAACAAGTTGTTGGCATTTTTAACGGAACTTATAATTATTGGAATGATTCCACTTTCCAGACGTCCAACCCAAATGTACAGATGCCCAACAGGAAAATAATTGTTGTCGTCCGTCGCGGGAAATCAGGAACGACGGGTATTTTCACATCAGCCCTCAGTGCCTTCAGCCAATCCTGGAAGGATCAATACGGTTTCTTTCTCAAAGGAATTAACGAGACTACAGATATTCCATATAATTGGAACGACACGGTGATTGATTATTACGGAAAACAGAGTAGTGGACTGGCGGGTATAGTGGCCTCGTTCAAATATTCTATTGGTTATATATCTGTCAGCGAGTCAAAGGGGCTCCAATTAGATTTGGCGAACATTAAAAATAAAGCTGGCTACTTTATACGGCCCAACAACGAAACCACAGTTCAAAATGCTATAAACGAACACTTGACACAGACCAAATCCCTAACAGGTTCCCTTGTGGACTTATCCGATCAAAATTCCTACCCCATAGCCGGATTTACTTACATGCTCATCCGTCTCAGTGTGACGGGATCTTGTGTACCCATTAAAGAGCTTGTGCGGTATATAGAGTGGTTCTCAACGTCAGTGGATGCTAAAAATTTTTGTATTGAACAAGGAATGGTTCCGATCACTAACGAAGTGGCCGAACAGATAAAAAGCGATGTACTTAAGAAAATTACCTGCAATGGGGCGTCTGTGTGGACAATGGTTGAAGACGACAAGCTGATGGAAAAATACATGTCTGAAACATGGAGAACGCCCGTCGCAGCGACAGCACCTTTTGTCATTCTCCTGATACTGGGTCTTTTCGGTTACATTATCCACCAGAGACTGAAACTGATGAAGATGATTAATAATGACGAGTGGAATATCAATATAGAAGACATCTTGTTCTATTTCGAGGAGAAATGGGTCAGTTCCAAATCTCGAATCATATACAATAAATCTGTGAAATCCTTGAAATCGCTAGACGACATACCGGACGGTGATTTGATACTTTCGCAGATCTTGCAATGGCCCGGCCGATGGAAAGCCCACCAGATCGGAATCCGGCTTCTGAATATGAAAGGGCTCAGTAACATTGATCGGCGGACGAAAAGGGAACTAATATGGATGCGAGATCAGGTGATACATAAAAATGTGCTTCGCTTCTATGGTCTGACCGAAGTGGATGCTGACGATAAGTACGTAGTCAGCGAGTATTCGTCGAAAGGACCTCTTTTGGATGTTCTCCAAGACGAGAAATTCAATCTGACTGAGGACTTCAAATTTTCCTTGTCGGTTGACATTGCAAGCGGGATGAGCTTTCTTCACACTCTTGGAATAATACATGGAAATCTTCGCTCTTCCTGCTGCATGCTCGATTCTCGTTGGATGGTTAAAATCGCCGACTGGGAGTATTGCCGCCTCTATTCTGTCATCCACCCGACAAGAAACCCTATCATCTGGATGCGAAAAGACGCCGACGAAATTGGAGAATACGCTTCTGCCTTTAGAGATTTTTGGACTGCTCCTGAAATTTTAAAATCCTCTTTCACTAGATTCCCAACCAACAGTAGCGATGTTTACAGCTTCGCGATAATCCTGCAAGAGATTTTTACAAGGGATGACCCCTATGTGGAGCACGCTGATACAATGAATCCAAACGAAGTACTAAACACTATTAAGTTCCATAATCTCCGACCCCAGCCAACGGATGATCTGCCGCTTAGCGTTCGACAGACAATGGAGATCGCTTGGTCGGATAATCCCGCCAGTCGACCCTCTTTCGACCAGATTCTTAAAATGTTAAAGCATGCTAAGCCGTCGCGGAAAAGCGTTTTGGACAGCATGATGGAAGCGATGGAGGAATATACAATCCACTTGGAAGAAAGAATCGAGGAGAGAACAAATGAATTGAATACAGCAAAGCAGACGATGGAGGAACAACTGAGTCGTTTTATTCCCAAACCTTTAGTTTCGAATATAATGAACAACGACCAAAACCTGCTTAAAGAATACGGGAACAACTGCATTCTCGCCACGGAACTGTATGACTTCAAGCGGTTTGTATCGACCAACACGCCAGACAGGGTCGTTTCCGTCTTACAAAAGGTTCACACACTGATAGAAGGATATACTGACCAGCGGCAGGTCTACCACGTGGCCGCGGAGACAGGTACCTGGGTATATATAGCAGGCTTAGATCCGGATGCTTCGGATGCGGTCCAGAATACAGTAACTTTAGCTCATTTAGCCTTGGATTGTCAAGAAAGCATGATGGACCAGCAGGAGTTTTACGGCTTACAGCTGAGATCGGCTTTGCACATAGGAAATATACAAGCCAGTTACGTGGTGTCACCGAACTCTGTCTACGTTCTCGGGAATGATTTATATGAATCAAAGAGACTCTTATACTGTGCGAAGTCTTTCGAGATTAGAATATCTCAACAGGTGAAAGAGATTTTGTCTGCAGATAAAAACTTTGAAATACAGAGCGGTTTTGAAAGTGAATCTAAGGTGAGTGACGAGTATATATTTGCAGCTAAGTTTTCATTGAAGTTTTGGCAAATCAGTTCATTGCGCGTTGATGTCAAAGCCTCTTGGTTAAGAATTAACAGCAAGGTGATGACTCTTCCAGTAATTAAGCCAGATTTGAATTTTGGTTCGCAGATTCAGTTTTTGTAGATTAACCACAACTCACTTAACGGTAGATAAGTTAATATAACATTCAAAAACACACAATACAAGAAACGCTTATTAGGGAAATATATGGTAAATGGCGTTACTATAGGAATGCCTGAGATATGATATTACTATATAAATGCCCGAAACATGATTTTAGTATAGAAATGCCCGAGACATGATTTTAGTAAAGAAATGCCCGAGACATGATTTTAGTAAAGAAATGCCCGAGACATGATTTTAGTAAAGAAATACCCGAGACATGATTTTAGTATAGAAATGCCAGAGACATGATTTTAGTATAGGAATACCCGAGACATGAAATTACTATAGATATACGGGAGATGGCATTACTATAGTAATGCCAGAGACATGAAATTACTATAGAAATGTCAGAGACATGAAATTACTATAGAAATGTCAGAGACATGAAATTACTATAGAAATCCCCGAGACATGAAATTACTATAAAAATGCCAGAGACAAAAAATTACTATAGTTATACGTGAGATGGTATTACTATATAAATGCCCGAGACAAGAAATTACTATAGAATGCCAGAGACAAGAAATTTCTATAGAAATGCCAGAGACAAGAAATTACTATAGTAATGCCAGAGACAAAAAATTACTATAGTAATGCCAGAGACAAAAAATTACTATAGTTATACGAGAGATGGTATTACTATATAAATGCCCGAGACAAGAAATTACTATAGGAATGCCCGAGACATGAAATTACTATAGATTTTGCCAGGGACAAGAAATTACTATAGAAATGCCTGGGACAAGAAATTACTATAGAAATGCCAGGGACAAGAAATTACTATAGAAATGCCAGAGACATGAAATTACTATAGATATACGTGAGATGATATTACTATAGAAATGCCAGAGACATGAAATTACTGTAGAAATACCAGAGACCAGAAATTACTATAGATTTGCCAGAGACATGAAATTACAATATAAATGCTCGAGATATGAAATTACTATATAAATGCCCGAGACAAGAAATTACTATAGAAATGCCAGAAACAAGAAATTACTATAGGTATGCCTGAGACATGACGTTGCTATGGAAGTGGGTGAGAATTAGCATTACTATGGAAATGCGTGAGAAATGATATTACTAAAACATGCGTTGGAAATGACATTACTATAGGCATGTGTTGAAATAATGAAAATTGGATTATCAGGAAATAATGCAGTTGTTATCGACAGAATAAGGCTATTATATGTATAATTGATAAACAGTCCCTATAGAAACGCATTACAAATGAAAAAGGAAGGGATTGTCAGGATTGAGAAATTAATACAAGCACTACTGACAAAATAAGTGTATTATATTTAATATAAATAAACATTTAATATAGAAATGCATTACAAATAAGGAAGAAAGTATTATCAGTGGTCAGGATTATATGCAAGAATTTCTAACAAAAGTGTTTATAATGCATAAAAGATAAACGTTTACTACATACATTGCAACTTAGGGGACTAACAGTAGTGTAGAATAGGGGTCGGTAACCTTTTTCTAACTATGTGCCAACTTAGGGTTTTAAAATCATTCAGTGTACCAACAGCATACGTATTTTTATATAAGTCAGGGTCAATATACCTGTTCTACAGTATAATTTATATAGTATATATACTTTAGTATATATTAAAATTGAAACGGCTAAATATCTTTGCGTTGTAGTAATTACTGCCTCGGACTTCGTGATGTCATTTGCAACTGCGTGCCATTCGAAATTGCTTGGCGTGCTACATGTGGCACGCGTGCCGTAGTTTGCCGACTCCTGCTATAGAATATATATATATAACTTACTGACAGAACAGAACTATTATAAATTACTTTGTGGACTCTTTGCATTATATTTTTTCAAATGACTCTTTTTATATTAAATTTATATTATCATTATTTAAATGCCCCATTTGATAAAACTAAGTAATATTATTTTACTACTAGTTACACAAATTCCATAAAAAATCACAGATGTATGAAATTTATATTGAAAACTTTATGTTGCTCAGTAGTTTCTTGTCTGTGTTTAACAGTTCCTGAATATTAAACAAAAAATAAAATTAGCTAAAAAATAACAACCCTGTCCACTTATAACAAATGAAATTATTTCAACATATTTTTTTTCAAATTTCTCACTTTAAAAGTTAATTTATCAACGGAGAAAATCTTAGTTTAAAAATTCGTTCAGCACAATATCTCGAGTATTAACATGCGCTGTGGCTTTTCAACAAAGTCACTAGAAGAGCCCACAGCACAAACTTACTTCTCTGTATTGGATTGTTTTGGCGATGATGAAAAAATCTGCACACATACTCACTATATATAACAGAGGACAAGAAAAAGCGACACTGAAATCCGAAGGTGGATTGGGATAGCGAAAGATGCCTTCCAAAAACTAAGCAAAGTATTAAAAAACTAAATTTCGTAATAAATAAAAAAAGAGTACTTAAGTGTTATGTAATATCGGTCCTCCTTTATGATACTGAATGAAACGCGTTGGTAAAGAAAAGTTTTCCTTTTGTCTTTAGTCATATGGTCTTCTTGTGAAAAATATATATAGAGATATATATATATATATATATATGTGTGTGTGTGTGTGTGAATTTTTACCTACACGATAAAATGACCTATATGTTTTAAGGGCTTGCAACAGCTGGTCAGCACCGAAGCTTCAAACGTACAAAATTTATAATTTACAAGCAACAATTCGAAACAAAGACAAAACTCGGTTTAACCAAATCCAAAATAACATTTATTCAAAAATGAAACTATATATTGACTGTGTTGATTCAGTTGTGTACGGTATTAAAGTTAGAATATTTAGGTAAAAGTAGTTTTGCACATGGTGAAGAGTTCGAAATATCTTTTCCTTAATTACATTTGCGAGATAAATGAGTAGAAAGAATGTCAGTGAAACAGTACTTAACTGGTGTCGCTAATATTGGATGTTCCCAGTTCTTGACCTGGTTACCATGATGTTGTGAATCAGTGAGTTCGTTCTTTGGCCGCAGTCGTTGAAGGAGTGGAAAAAAAAAAAAGAGATGAGTGCCTTCTTTCTGTCGACATGAAGTCCAACAGCTGGCGGATTTCTCCCTCCTTAACTGAAAATTTCTGCACTATTTATATATCTACGACGGCTGTCGATGACGTGGGCTGCGGACGTAGTTGTAAGCTAAAATTCGTACCTACTTGAGATAAATGCTCGCGACGAGGTAAAAAAAAAAAAACGTATTTTCCGAACAATAGTTTTTTAGGTCCGGTAGATATGAAATCATCCGAATATAAAAAGTATTTCGTGAAAACTTTTTAAATGTCTTATTTTGTTAACGTTTTGCTCTATAAGATCATCAGAATAACTGAGAAAATGTTAGGAAAAATTGTTACCACGGCAATATATATATATATATATATATATATATAAGATTTGATTGATAGTACAAGATTTTATAACCGCCATGAAAAAACAAAATGTATATTTATTGCCACTCATGATGATAATAGGTGAAAGGTAAAACTAAATAACGAGCTAGCTAACCGGTTTTGAACCTCGCTCAATAGAGCTAAGCCGAGGTTGATAAATATAGAATTATCCCAAAAAGGAAATGAACAATATGTTCACCAATGGATGTAGAATGATAGTCTTAACTGTTGCGATGAAAAGCAACTGATATTAAGATGACAGAAACGCTAATCTAGAATTAATTATGTTTAATAGTCCAGTCGGAAGAAAGGACTAACTATCAATTGTAAGAAGACAGAATTTGTTGTACCAAAAGTGATAGCCCAAGATGTGACCTATGAACTCGAGACAGCAAAATTATTTTTTTTTACAGTCAGCGGAAATCCGAGCTCGAATTCCAGTCGAATCCATTACATTCACTTACGTGCTAATACCCTTGCAAAAGGTATGAACCCTCACCTTCCCCAGCTATGGGTAAATAGCAGGAAGAATTTCCTCATTACTAATGGAATATGAAGAGAATACGAATTTAATCCCAGTATATATAGCATGGCGGGTTTTAGCTGTGATGGTTTGAACTGGTGAAATTAAGGAAAGTAGTAGAGCATTCTTGGATGGCAACTGGTCTACCGCAGAAAGAAATGGCGACTTGCTGCGGGAAAAAATCTCTCCCCCAGCTATGGATAAATAGCAGGACAGACCGGTTTCTATAACCTTGGATGGCAATTGGTGTACCGCAGAAAGAAATGGCAACCTACTGCGGGAAAAATCTCCCACCCCCAGCTATGTGTAAATAGCAGGACAGACCAGGTTTTATAGCTTTGGATCGCAACTTGTCTGCCGCAGAAAGAAATGGCAACCTACTGCGGGAAAAAAACTCTCCCCCTCCATCCATGGGTAAATAGCATGACAGGCCGGGTTCTATAGCCTTGGATGGCAACTGGTGTACCGCAGAAAGAAATGGTAAACTACTACGGTAAAAAAAAATCTGTCTCGTCAGTCATGTATCGAAAGATACATGATCGCGTAAGTGTGTATCACGCATGGCCCATAACTGACTTAGTTCACCTAGTGCGAGGCCCAAAAGGCACTCAAGGTAGATCGATGCCCTAAAGTCGACCAGTCTATCTCTCCCAATGAGCTAA
>OZ010594.1:14116386-14416386 GCA_963932145.1 Acanthosepion lycidas
TTCAGGATTAAAGCATAACTTTAATGAGAGTTTAAAATGTCAGTTGTTTTCCGTAAGTTGCTGTAAAAAAAAAAAACCACTTCACTTCTCGCTGAAAATGTCATTAATTTTTAGTCTTGTGTTGACAGCAACAAATAAATCACCAAATAACCTCTAACCCTTAATACTAGATTATGCAGAAGTATGAAACTAAAATATTGAATAATTAATAATAAAAGAAATTAAAAGTTAAGTAATAAAGTTACTTTAAAATATAGATAAGCATGATAATTAACAATAATGAAAGAAAAAGTTAGATTATTAAAAAAAACAGTTAAATACATATAGAATACACCAATGATACACCGCAGGATATTAATAAATAAATAATAAAAATTTAAAAAAAGATAATATAGCCGTGAGAACACGAGTGACCCATCCACTGATCCAGTTCCCTTGTCTAACGAATGAACACCGTCATTTACAGTTCAGCCATTTGTTTCCACTTTTACGGGGAATAACCCGACGTACAGAATTCCTAACATAAAAAATATAATTTAATATTCCTACCTATAATTAACGCTTTCAAGTTCCATAGTTTCTTCTTCAACTGAAAGGACTCACACAATTCAATTTTAAGGACATCGTCTTCATAGATACTGGCGGCCATCTTGTTCCTAGACAGAAACCAATATGGCTTCCGCTAAACAAAACAAAAACATTTTTCACTACTTATTTAAATATATTTGGGATAATCTAATAAAGGCTAGTTTGGTGTATGACCAGCCAGTCGACTGACAAGTGGACTCTGCCACTTATGATTATTTAGTCAGTACGGCGAATAAATGCGGCACTCCATGTTCGACTTCTGACCGCGTACTAAACCTTTCATTAATGTTCTAAAACAAGCGACAAATTAAAAGAAAAAACACATTACTTGGTGCCTTTGAGATAAATATAAGAACATATCACAATCAGATAGAAAAGTGAATTTATACATTTTCTTTGTTCTTGAGAATTGACAACAAACATATAAACACTATTTATTTATTAGATTATTTATTGGAATGGTGTGCAAAAGATTGGCTATTGCCAACTGATTCGAATTCTATAAAAAGGTAAATAATAAAGATTTTCATAAAGGTGGTTCACATATTTTAATAATTTAGTAAATGTTTTTGAATTTATGAATGCTTCCATTATTTTCTTATTTTATTTTTTTTACTTGTGGTGGGAGGAGTCTATTATGGTCGTTTTTTCTACGTGCGTGCTTAAAAAATGTATACATGTACACATATACATAGTCACCTATATATACATGTACATACGCATACGCATGTACACATTATTACACACACACACACACACATACATATATGATTAAAAGAAAGATGGTCTACGTGAGCTCTTTATAAATATGTCAATTTAATAGGCCGGCTAATAAAATTTGAGGAATAACAAACCAACAAAATGATAACATTGACAATAAGATTGATGATATTTATTATATATTAACCTTTCTACTAAACTGAAGCACGAAAACTTTACAGGCAGAATTGTCGGACACGCCTGTGTGCTTTTTCAAGTGGGACTCACTTTTCCGAAGAATGTTACTATTGTTGGTTAGAGGGCTCCCTGTGGAAACTATATTCTCTGAGTAAACCCATATCCCTGTTTAAAGCGTATCTTAAATAACCACATATTAAATGATTAAATAAAAGCAACAACACTCCCCGGAAGAGTGAGACGCACTACTTTGTTTATTCCTCGTATCGTTGAAAAAGCACACAGGCGTACCCGAAAATTCCAACTTTAAAGTCTTCCTCTTCGTGCTTCAATTTAGTCAAATTTAATTTTATTCCCCAAATTTCATTAACCGGCCTATTACACACACACACACACACACATATGCATATATATATATATATATATATATATATACTCTACCTTGGTTTCAACCTTACGGTACCTTTAGGCGTACTAAAGCCTACCGTTCAGAGCATACCTGTGGTTTATACTGCAACGATGCTGAGCAGACCTTAGTTACAGTTTCTGGGAAAGAGCGTGTTATCTAGCGTGAGCAACAATTTAAACACGATGACTTGTGACGCAGCTATCGACGGTCCCCTGGGGTTCCTTCTACCCAGTTTCACTCATAAGGCTGGGGTCAACCCATGGTATGGTTTTCAGACACTTTCCAAAGGTGCCGCACGCTGGGATCGACCCCCTCCCCCACCAGTCCGATAACATCTCCTGGGATCGACCGCTCCAGTTTGATAACATCAGGAAGTCTCCTTCCTGATAGATCGAGCATGGTGAGAGTCTCGTGGTCAGAATGCTAACGTTCTTTAACACTCGGCCACGAGCCCATATATATATATATATATATATATATATATATATATATATATATATATATATATATATATATTAAACCAATGCTTAATTCAGTTTTTAGTGGTTGGTTTTAATCAATAAATATGTTCCTTGTTATATCCTCTTCAGCCAGTTTACCCTGAACACCTATTTAGGTGAAACCAAGGTCGGTAGTTCCTGGCTCTTTAGGGTTTTCTATTTTCTGCTATTTTTCTGCTCTGCTTAGTGTATTGTGATCTTAACGTTTTATCTTATTTACTCGATTGTTTTTTGTTTTTTTTTCTTTGGATTGGAAATTAAGGCAATTTCGCCCTGCTCGGATATTTCTAGTTTTTTCTTCTTTTTTTTTCTTTTTTCTTTCTTTTTTTTCTTTTTTTTTTCTTTTTTCTTTCTTTTTTTCTTTCTTTTTTCTTTTTTTTTCTTTTTTCTTTTTTTCTTTTTTCTTTCTTTTTCTTTTTTTCTTTTTTCTTTCTTTTTCTTTTTTCTTTTTTTTTTCTTTTTTCTTTTTTTTCTCACAGATACCAATTTGTTTCGAAATATTTATATTTGCGAATTGCGTCAACCGAGTATACTTTTTTTTAAATTGTCCCCAAAAGTGGTTGTTTTGTAATTTAAATAAGAGTGAATTATTATACATGGTGAAAAAAAGTGAGACATGATTTTTTATTAGAAATTTTATTAAGACAAAATGAAAAAAAGCATCTTATGATTAAATTTTGCTCTCGTTAAAATATCCTCCTTTAACCTTGATTAATGCAGCACAATTTTTTGGCATTCGTTGCAAAGGTATGATAATTGATTCCATTCTCTTGTCAATGACTCTAAATGGTCTTTTCTTTTTTCTTTTTTTTTTTTTCACTCTTCTATCAAATTCATCCCATGCTAATTCTGGGCGTGGTTTGAAACTTTTGAACTGTAGTGCACATCAACTTCTGTGCCACATCCTACCTTCGTGAAGAGGCCGGTAAATATCGCTATTTTCGTGTGTGTGTGTGTGTGTGTGTGTGTGTGTGTGTGTGTGTGTGTGTGTGTGTGTGTGTGTGTGTGTGCAAATGCGTATATATTCTTTTCGGAAATAAATATTTGGGGGATTTTTCTATTATTTCTTCCTTAGGTTACGTACTTATCCATATACTGTCGTGAGAATGAATATTTCCCTGCATGTTTGGACTCGGCCGTCGAACGAAAGACATAAAAATGTGCCTACATCAAGAGGAGTAGCAAGAGGAGCAGGCGTAGCAGTAACTTTTGCTGAAAACAGTCATTTTTGATAACTCAGTTACAATAGCTTGGCGACGAGAATGAGATAAACTGTTGTAACTGTGTTATCAAAAACAACAGCAGAAAACTGGAATTGGTTTAACAACAAGTTTATTACCTTTTGGTACAGGGAAACGTAATGTAGAATATAAACTAGGGAAGAGAATGTTTAGCCGTGAATGACTGTTTTCAGCAAAAGCTACTGCTGCTACTGCTTGTCCTGTTACTCTTCTTGATGTAGGAGTATTAGCATGTCTTTTATCCAACGGCCGAGTCCTAACTTGTATAGAAATATTCTCCCTCACAACATATACTTATGTGTATCCGTTTATTTTTATACTGATTTCTCTTTTTTCAGGAGCCTTATTTTTGGCTGACCGTCCGAAGCAGTACAGTCACGGAAGTCTCTTCGACTTCAAGTGGCAGTGCCGATTCTGGTATCGAGCAAAAAGAAAACAATAAGGGCTCCGATTTTCCAGATGTTCGAATAATCATTGAAGAAGACCAACAAGACGGTCATCAGTCGGATGACCAGCAGGGTCCACAGGAGCTGCTACAACTGAACAGCCTTGACCCGGCGGAGAAAAATGAAACTAAAGTAGCAACAGAATCGCCATCAAACGAGAGAATCAATTCAAACCAAAACCGAAAAATAATGCCAAGAAATAAAATCTCTCCATTGTGATCTTTTTTTTTATGCCCTTTCGTCTCATCCCAAAATTTTCCGTCATTCGCAGTTAAGCCAAATGACTTCTAATGAGGCAGTAGCTCGTCATCATCATTTTCATACCTACATACACACACACACACACATATATCCATCCAAATGTAATAAGAACGAAAAGAATATAAATTCAAAAGTTTACAGCATTAATTCAAAACAGAACACAATACCAAGAGTAGAGCAGTGGTTATTTATTGTATAATTTTTTACATACGGACAAAAACATTTACTCACGAAAAAGATGCAGTTTTGTTTCGATGTAGAGGAGCATCTCGATAGGTGAGAAAAAAAGATGGTTATGACCGGTCATAACCATCTTTGTTCCTCATATATATAGTGGAGAGAAACAAATATTCGTACATATACAAATTTTTAATTTATTTTATTTCTAACTAATGAATAAACATACTTTTCATATAATTAACTGTACACAGATGCATAATAACTAAATATGCATAGAAAGAAGAAAAAAATGATTTAATAGAAATCTCATTTATCCATTTTAATGGGTGAAAAAAGTATTCGTACAATGCAAATTTCAGATTTTAAAACTAAAATTGCTTTAATACTCTAGATTATTCAAGTGTAATATTCTAGAATGTTCCAATAATGTTATCATTATTTAATTTTAGCCTACAAACACAAACAGAACATTATGTGTACAGTGAATTATGTGAAAAGTATGTTTATTCATTAGTTGTAAATACAATAAATCAAAAATTTGTATGTCTGCGAATATTTTTTCACAACACTATATATATATATATATATATATATATATATATATATATATATATATATATATATATATATATATATATATATATATATATATATATATATATTCCGTAATAATTCATCATGTCAAGTACTAGAAACCTGAACTAATGATATGACTCTTGTGTTGTATCTTAAAGATCCGGGTTTCAATTCTCGGTAGTGGATGCGCATTGCTGATGAATACCAAAAATAGGACGAAATGGCCGTCCAGTGCTTTTTAGCATTCTGCTGAAGTTTCTAGGTCTGGACATGATGAATTATTATGGAAAAATATTCAAATCCCCAAAATTTATATTCAGTTTACATTTGAAACGCCATGAACAGTTATGAATGTACGTGAGAGATTCATGGAAAGTTTATAAGCAGTAAATTCGACCTTGCTAACCTTTGATCCTTTGTGGCCGAGCGGTAAGGCACGTTAGGCTAAATGTCGGTTCCGTATAGGATACAGGTTCGAATCCTGTTTAATAATTTCTATGAAAATTTCTCGGACATTCAGGCCGGTAAATGTTATTTAATACTGTTTATTATAAACAGAGCATTTACTTAAATACTTGTATCTATAAAAAGAATGTTAAACATAAAAATGTCTTTATATATATATATATATATATATATATATATATATATCAAAGTAATTCATCAAGTCTAGAAGAAACCCCAACAGAAAGCACTGGACGGCCGTTTCGTCCTATATTTGGGACTCAACAGCAGTGCGCATCCACTAACGAGAACAGAAACGCAAACAATTACGATATGAGGCAAACGTCATACCAACTGTACCAACGAGCCTCGATGACGAAGAGGTGACTCTATCCCAAAGACTCGATGAAATACTTAATTATAATTATCTCAAATCCTCCTTAATTTCTATCACTTGAATATCCTTGCTTGAACTGGCTTCTAATGCTCCAGTTGGAGCAGCTTGGGGATAGTAGTCGTGTCTCTTGCGGGCACAGTCCTATGGGTAAGGGATACTCGGATGAGTTCCACCACGGAATATGTGAACAAGCCGCGGTGTATCGAATCTAGTTAGTCAACTATTCGTCATCGTGGCCGGGTGGTAAAGTTGGTATGACGTTTGCCTCATATCGTAATTGTCTAGGTTTCAATACTCGGTAGTGGATGCGCACTACTGTTGAGCCCCAAATATAGGACGAAACAACCGTCCCGTGCTTTCTGTTGAGGTTTCTTCAAGAATCGATGAATTACTTAATTATGATTATCTCAAATCCTCCTTGATTTCTATCACTTATATATATATATAATTTTCATTAAAAACAACTGACAAAATACAGCGATTAAGTTCCTTTAATTTTTTGTGTTCGTATCATATTTTTCTTTTCTGGACATGAAGTATATCAAAATTATCCAAATGTTCTGTATGCCCTAGCGCTTTCGGCTATTCTTTTCGACATTACCAAGGATAATTTTTATTTTTAACTGAATGTATGGATTTTTGTGTAAGTATCTAGAGTTATAGGAATGTTTTTTTTTTCTTTTTCAAACACGGTCAGCACATAAAATAATATATATATATATATATATATATATATATATATATATATATATATATATATATATATATAATTATTTATTTAAAAATATGATTCCATCGCTATTTTCACACACACACACACGCACATATATATATATATATATATATATATATATATAAGATAAAGAACAAATAGGAAATGTTTATCAATCTAACATGTTTCACTTTTATTAAAGCTTCATCAGAGAATGAGATATAGAGAAAAGAAAGAAATTCTGTTTTTTTTTGTCTACTTTGATCTTTATTGGTTAATCATGTTTCACGTGTATTTGACTTGTTAAACAAACGTTAGTATAATTTGTGGCATTCCGAATTCAAGGAGAGACGATGCGTCCTTTCGGAGATCCATGAAATTAACGGATTCAAAGCCCAAGAAAATCGTAAATATTGTTTTATGTATGAAAGTGTGTAATATTTCTAGTTTTTCTGTTATACATTTACATACATAAAGCAATATTTACGGTTTTTCAGTTAGGCTCAAAACCTGTTAATTTCTTCAAACTTCGAAAGGACGCGTCGTCTCTCCTTGAATACTGAACGTTATAAATTATACTAACGTTTCTTTAACAAATCTAATGCTCATAGAACCTGATTAATCAACACAAAAATAAAAATATAATTATTTTCTTCTTTTTCTCTATATCTCATTCTCTGATGAAGTTTTAATACAAGTGAATGATTCATAAATGTTTCCTATTTGTTCTTCATCTTATAACGAGAGCGTGGGAAAGAAATATTTGTTTTCCATAATAAGTTTCTCTCGTAATGGGCATTGCTACATCCATGATATAACAACACCGGTCTTTGACGGACAGAACGGAATAGCTCAATGAAAAAAAAGAATAACATATATGCTTAGTTCACAGAAAGCTTTATAATGCTACGTCCTACAGAAAATTAGATATATACATAAATACAAGTGTCCCACGCAAAGAAATTATAACATATGCCTCAACAAACGGTGTGTAAGAAAGGGGAACCTTACTTGTTATATTTCTCGAAAGGAAAACTGGGGTTACGGCAGTTTCTCTACGAACCGGGATAGGCCATGTGCTTTTTCCTGGAAGACCTACCGCTGTGCCCTAAGGAGGTCCTTCGTCTCTGGGATCTACATGACAACTTCTCTCGTCAATCTCTCTCCTGGCGTCATTCACCGGCCTTTACGTGATAACCGTGACTATCTTCAAATTTACGAATATGTATTTTGTAAAAATACACAGAGAAATTCCAGTTTGACTGTTTAAATGCAGTCAACTTGAAGGATTTGAAATTGGTTTCATTTAACGCGAGAATGACGAAATTAACCAAAAACAGTTGCTTAAACACACACAAAACACAATCCTTGAAAATTAATGTAGCAACATTCGAAAGTACTCGGGAAAAAATAATGCAAAATATAAATAAATATGAACTTCAGTAAATTTGCTAATTACATAAAGCAGCTAATTCGGAAAATTGTATATATATATATATATATATATATATATAGTACAGTTAATAGATCCGTTGGTGGTTCCTAATGATATCAGATATTAAAACTGATCCACAGAGAGAGCTCAATGTATTTATTATAACAGAGCATATGTATTATACAGCAAAAAATCAAAAATTAACTCATGGGTATAGTCTATTTCAAACCGGCGCAACCCTATGCCAGTTCTCCTCAGCCCTGGACTGAGTTCGTCTCGGAATCAGGGGTTTGGAATTTAATTTAGATCGCAGTCGAGAAAAAGTTACAGGCCTACCTAAAAGAGACGCCTCGTCTAGATAAAGAGCCTTAGTTGGTGATAAGCGGAGGGCGTAAGGTGTCTTTCCAAAGGTGGGGGGGCGGAATGAGAGTTTATTTATGACCAAAGCCTTAAGTTGTATATAAAGGAATTTAGGTTCCCGCTAGGGAATACGAAACTATACCAACAACAAATATGTTTTAATAAGATTAACAATAAATTTTATTTAAACAATTAACATAAAGAAAGATTAGAATTAAGAGTTTTATATTCATAAGTAATGGAGGGGGGGGTAAAGAAAATAATTTAAAGTTAGATTGAATTATCTAAATAATAGATTCCCAAACTCTGTAAGTAATACCGAAATACCCAATAAAATAAATTATGCTGCACAACACTCACACACACACACACATATATATATATTATCCACTTTATATATATATATATATATATGTATATATGAAGAAATATACTCTTACGGTGTGCTATATTTATGGGATAAAATGCTCAATATCAGAGATAGAGCGTGTGTAAATATAAAAGTGAACATTGAAGTCAACACTTAGAGGCGATAGTCTGTTTCATGCTAGACGCAATCGTCAGGCCTGACGATTGCGTCTAGCATGAAACAGACTGTCGTCTCTAAGTGTTGACTTCAATGTTCACTTATATATATATATATATATATATATATATATATATATATATATATTATCCACTTATAACATTAAGGATCGGCTAAATCATCAGGATGACCAAGATGTACCCGAAATGCTTTAAGGGAAAGATATTAAAGTAAAAAGTTAATCAAATGGTGTTGTATCAATTAGGGGACTGTTAAAAGATAGGATTAATACGTAGAATCGAGGCAAATTATTGAAGTAAGTAAAAAAGTAGGTCTATATTCTTATGTAACTTTGAACCTGCTTCTATGTCTGCATTCTAACACGAGTTCATTCCTTTGATTTAATAGTTTGCATTGATTATTGTATTTTATTATTCTATTTTTCCTCTAAGTATAGACTGCACCTATCTCTAAAAGTATTGACACTGCTATTACCGTATTCTACCCCGGTAATTGATCCTGGATTTGACTTGTGTTTGTTGTGTGCGGATAAATTTGGTAAATAAGTTCATATGTTGTTCCGACTTTTCGACTCATATGTGTCATCATCGGGGAGTGGGGATGAGTAAGTAAATTAAATCTGTTCTCACTCACGCGCCCTGATGATGACAATTGGAAACATTAGGTTCTCTAAGCTTGGACGCACGGATGGTATAATAGATATCGGCTTGGAACTGCAAATCAGAGAGCCGAGTTTCGATTCCAGCCGAGTTATATTCATTTACGCTCAAATACCTTCGGGAAATGTATGAAACCACATCTTATCACCCAGCTTTGGGTTAAATAGTAAGACCGGTATCAGTAAATCATTATTATCGCCAAAAAATTCTTACAATCTAAAAATATCTTCTGGTTTTAAATAACCTGAAAAGGGTTGATAAACTATAAAAAACAAATTTCTCAATCAATACCTGACGTTGACTCTTGTGAATCGAAAGCTTGGGGCAACGAAAAATGAATTTTGGCCAATTTATTCACATACAACAAGCACATATTCGTATACGAGAAAGAAAAAGATCATTAAATTTAATAGGCATAAATTGTTTAAAAGAACAGTTACTGTCCAAATACAACGAAACAGTTTTCAAGGTCTTGAGGCAAAATGAACGAAACCATCCAACTTGAATTGATCACATTTTCACTTTTTGCACCGACAACAGTCGTCCTAAGCGGCTTACGTTTACTACATAGTGCCAATTACAGCTTAAAGTAGCGTGTATTAAGAGCCCAGTGAGGAACAAACGCATCAGTAACAAGTTATATATGTATATATATGTGCGTGTGTGTGTATGTGTATATATATATATATATGTATGTGTATATATATATATGTATGTGTGTATATATATATATATATATACATATATGTGTGTATATATATATATATATACGTGTATATATATGTGTGTGTGTATATATATATATGTGTGTGTGTGTGTGTATATATATATATGTGTGTGTGTGTGTGTATATGCTTATATATATATGCATCTGTATATCTATATCTGTATGTATAGGGTTGATAAACATATATATACATATATATATATATATATATATATATATGTATATGTATATACGTACATATGTAGGTGTATATATGTATATACGTACATATATATATATATATATATATATATATATATATATATATATATATATATACGTATATATTAGGTTGGTGCAAAAATAATGACGTAATAATGTCGTTTTTTGACGTCAAAAAACGACATTATTACGTCATTATTTTTGCACCAACCTAATATATACGTATATATATGCGCATATATATGTGTATATATATATATGTGTGTGTGTGTGTGTGTATATATATATATATATATATATATATATATATATATAATGTATATATATGTGTATGTGTGTATATATAATGTATATGTGTGGGTGTAAATAGGCAGCAACCCTTCTTTCATGCACGTATCACTGAATACAACAGACAAGGTGCTTTGATGTAGTTTTTATACAATTTCTCATGTGATCTTATATATTTTTTTTTTTTAGAAGATAACTTATATAAAAAAAATGTTCAATTGTTTTTTCTTTCCGAGGCTTACGGCTATACATTTCGCCATTTTCAAGGTTGAGATATATTAACTGTTAACAATAAATAGATTATTGTATGTATCTATTCATATAATTTTTTCATTTTCAAAACACGGTCAACATATTGTGCATATGCTCATAGTTGATATTACTGAGTGTTGCTATTTTTTTCTTTTTATTAATAAGGCTTCCATTATTTTTAGCCTTTTTTTACATGTAGACGATGCTATTATATTTGTGTTGTCATCAAGTCCGTTACGAATAGGGGGCAGTAGGACTCCATGATTATTTAAATGAGACCTAATTGAACTATGGTCAGAAAGGTTTAGTGTGAGTCTTTGTGTCAAAGATTCGTAATATATATATATATATATGTTTTTAACGGTACAAAAACGTATTATGGCATGAAAGGCGAGAATTTTTTTTCTATAGCGGATCACTTGATAAATAATCTGACCTGTGCTATGGATTTTAGTGTGAGCTGGTTCTCTGTTCTGGCCAGAGCACACTCGTTATTCCATCTGAAGGTGTTGGAGACGCTCTTCATCAGGTCCAGGCGACCAGCTCTTTGTAAACAAAGAGACTGTTTGCTTCGGCTTGCGGTGCTGTGTCTCTAGCATCTTTTATTATTATTATATATTTTCCCGGTCCATTCATTCACATCATCCGCGACAGACTTTCTTCTCATAATTTGTTTCCCTGTTTACAGTTCTGACAAGAGCAGACGAAACCGGTCGACTTGTGTTCATGTTTTTGTTTTAAAATCTATCATGGCCTATAGAAAAAACATTTCTTGCCTATATATATATATATATATATATATATATATATATATATATATATATATATATATATATATATATATATGTATATATATATATATATACCATGCATAACACCAAAATTGACCAAATCGTGTAAAAGTGAAATTGTCCATTTGTTAAATTAAGCATTGAACCGTTGTATCTTAGAAATGATTAAAGATATCTTACTGGAATTCTTCGAGGTTTTTATAACCCTATTGGACTCTACTTTGAGCAATAAGAATGTATAATTACTCTCCAAGCTTAACAGAAGAATCGTGATGAAATCGATCATAAACGAAGATGGCATGTTCATCATTAATTAATCATAGCTAAGGATCGAGATCTTATGAAGGACTGAAGTTCAAATATATATATATATATATATATATATATATATATATATATATATATATATATTATTCCATGATCATTTTACAACTTCTTCAGGATGACTTCGCCCTCTCTAATCTAAGCTAACTTTCTGTCCTGGAATACCAAGGTGCGTCACAGGTTTCACGTACGATTTCATTTTCAAATCTTTTTTCACTGCTTTTGGGACTGTCATAGCTGAAACTCCCTTCTCACGTGCCAAACGTCTTATGAATTGAGTTGGATCTTTTCTAATCGATGTCTTTAGCTCTAAGTTGAATGATAATCCATTTTCCTGTTGTGACATCCTGATCCAGTTTTCCTCTCTACTGTTCCCTCTTTTTTAAATTTATTCACCGCTCTTTTGATGGTTCTTGAATAGACTTTGAAGATGGAAGCTAGAGTATAAATGTTGGTACCATTACTGAAGGTCTGAATGGTTTTTTTCCTCTCATCATTGCTCAATTGGGAAGACAATGGGGCTGACACTAAACGATTTTAACCTGTTCTCTTTTTAGCTGAATAGCGCAAAGGGTTTTTCAGTGATTCTTACGATAAATGGTGTCAAGATGGCTAAATGTCTTATGTGAAAACCTGGAAAAAAGAAACTGAATTAGTTTAGTGGGTTTTTTTTTTTGGGGGGGGGGTTAGGTATTAAACATTTTGGGGGATGAGCAATTCCTCCTTGCTGTTATACGATTTAGACATTTTTGCTGTTACACTCGGTATATATATTCTTGAGAGTATCGAATCTGACTAAAATATCAATGAGTACCAGATTTTTTTCAAATATCTCCTTTCCTAAAAGAAGTACTCCTTTCCTATCTGATTATAAAAATGTTAAGCATTTAAAATGAAACGGTTAAATTCATAACGTTCTATTATTTAAAAAACGTAAATTAATCTCAAAGTAAAATAATATGAATAATAATTACATTACAGAATAAAAAATTCAACAACAAAAACATTTACTGACATTTGTTTATTTGACATTAAATTAGATCACTTAGCATCTTCCATAATTTAACTTGACTTTTCAGTTCGCCCGGTGTATAGTTATGTGCGTTCTGAAATGTGAACATTTTGAAAAACTAACATTTTTACTTTTGTTTATAAATACTTGATGCAAAATAAAATACTTACATTTGACTTGATAAAGCCCATTAGAGGATAAAAAAGGATGAAGTCCATTAGAGGATAAAAAGGCGTCGGCTGACAAGTTTTCCTTTTGTCTTTATTCATTATATATATATATATATATATATTCACAAAAAGAAAATAACAATTAGAAAAGTATTCTCGTACGCTTCTTTTGAGTAATGAACATCGTAGACAAAGGCTATAGAACAACTAATCGATAGTTGAGACAATAGTGTCTGGGCGTGATGAAAATCTGATGCAATCACGGATGACGCGATATTTTTCAAGGCCAAACAAATTTCATCGTACACCCCGAAAATAGATTCATAATACTGCACAACACTGCAAATAATCTAATCTGAGGAAAAATAGAAATCGATTACACCCTGTCACACTAGGTGGTTTAAAACTGATTGTATTGTGAAATAAAGGAAACTAAAGCAGTTGTTTCAATTAATTTGTACAGGGGTGTATCTTAATGTGGCACAGATTCAGTTTTGATGTCTTGAACATGAAAAAAATAAATCCAACCATTTTCTTGTATTTCTGTGTGGTACTAACAGGCTCATTACAGGTGTTTTCGGTGGAATTTTCAGACTTTTAACCAGGTAGGGAATGAGCAAAAACGTTTTATGTTAATTCTAACGCTCAGGTTGGGCTAACAGTGGCTTATACCGACATTATCATAAATATAAAAAAAAGGAACAATTTCTTTTTTCTTTATCTGTCTATATCTCTGGGTGAGGTATTATGAGTACTTATATTATTTACATCATTCGAAGTGTTATATCCTCGTCTTCATTGCCATATTCACAACGTTTCGGCCGTTGCACGCTCCGGCCCTCGTCAGGTGTTTGGAATTTCGAATTGAATCCTTTATTTCATCCACCGGGATAGATTGTCGTCAAGGACACATGGCCCAGTGGATAAAGGCGTTGGTTCAAATCCAGTGACTAGACCCCAAAAGTCACGAGTTCAATACCAGGCTACAGGCAGCGGTTAACCAAAAACTTGGAGAGTTAAAGGGAAATAACTAAGACATCTGGAAGAGGCATGGCGCGTGGAACTAGAACAATCTACCCCGGTGGACGAAATAAACGGTTCGGTACGAAATTCTAATCACCTGAAAAAGGCACAACGGTTAAAATTTTGTGCATATGGCCATGAAGATGAGGATAAGAGTCCGAATAATGTAAGTAATTTTTTTCTTATGATTTTGCAACAAATTACTTGACCAGAAAGTCAAAAAAATATGAAACACTGAAAATGTTCGATGAATGTTTCCTTTGGAAGGAAATGCATTTTGCGATATTATTTCTAAATGACTAATACGGCTTTTATTTCATTAAGATTTGCAAAGATTTTGGAATGTCATGTTCGGGGCCAGTAAAGTAAAATCTCACCCCACTCCCCGGGTCTCTCTTAAACTTGAGACAAATGGGAATGTAACAAATTCACGTCTTCTGTTTCGTTTCTGTCTATGACTACTACGCCAACCGCTAGCCTTTCCTTCCCCATTTTTTTTTTGCTTTTCATCATCAACACATTCGCATGAATCTTGTGACCCTCAAAAGTGGGGAAAAGATGCCCACTTATCTCTCGATTCTTTTTTATACCCACCACTTTTATGCATGATCCCTCACTGCCACAGATTTGGGTCACTACCACCACCAGTGTTTAATACCATACACTCTACACCTCGGCTTCTCACTTCATTAACCTTGTCCCGTACGTTTTTAAAAGTCTACCATTCATCCGAGCATCAAATATTGCTGCCACATCTGGTCTAGTGCTTCTGCTCTGTACTTAAGGATTCTCGACACAATCCAAAGAATCTGCAATGTTATCGGTCCTGAGCTGGCATTTCGGCTTCAGTCACATTCCTACCACCGTAACGTAGTTCCCCTCTGCCTATTCTGTAAATATTTTCATAGTAATTTTTCTGATGAGTTTTCCTCTTAGTAGCTCGACTTCCCAGATTTAAGTGCACTACTAGATTGGCAGTTAGGTCTCATCATTTTATAGCTACTGGTATGTATTTAGAGATTCTTGATAAAATACAAAGAATAAATCTACAATGTTATTGGTCCTAGCCCGGCATCTCGCCTTCTGTTATTTTCCCATCGCCATAGAGTATGTTCCCTTTAAGTCTTCGTTCTGATGAGTTTTCCTCGTTGCTACCTCAACTGCACGAATTTAAGCGCGGTACTAGATTGGCTGATAGGTCTTGTAATTTCACTGTCTAAATTGCTAGTTATGGCCGTAAGTCCTGTGCTAATAGTTTCTTATTTACATTGTTCGAACTGTTGTCCTCATCATTATTGCCATATTCACGACATTTCAACCGTTGTACGCCACAGCCTTCTTCAGGATCTGCTTATATTTCTGAGATGAGGTATTGTAATTATTTACATTGTTCGGACAGTTGTTTTCGCCTTTATTTTGATATTCACGTTTCGGCTGTTGTACTCTCCGGCCTTCTTCAGGTGATTTGAATTTCGAACTGAACACTTTATTTCGTCCACAGGGGTAGATTGTTCTAGTTCCACCTACCATGCCTCTTCCGGATGTCTCCGTTATCTCCCTTTAACTCGGTTCTCCATGTTGTTACCACTGCAGTAGCCATGTATTGAACTCACAACTTTTTGGGCAAAGTCATTGGATCTAACCAACGCCTTTAGCCACTTCCTTGTAGTATCTTCTTTCGCACTTCTCGCTTGTGGAACTTTTTTCCAGTTTCCTACCTTCCTGTCAACTACGATTTTCTAAAATTTAATATAATCGATCATGACCAGCCATTTCATCTTCAGTCATTTTCTTACCAACGTGACGTGGCTTCCCCTCTGTCTTTTCTACAAATATTTTCATGGCAACTGCTCTGACGAGGTTTTTTCCCTGGTGCTTCAACTACATCAATTTAAGCATGCTACTAGATTGGCAACTAGGTCTCATTGTTTTACTGCTGAACTAAGTAAATGCAACCACCACTTCTACTTCAAGAGTTTCTTCTCTCGCATGTGGAACTCTTGTCCGGCCTCTTGCTTTCCTGTCACCTACAATCTTCAAAATTTTAAATGCAATGCGTTATCTTCTCTCTCACTAGATCCAATTCTTTTATTGCCCTCTTTGTTTCTTTCACTCTCAGTCACCCTTTACATCCTCAGTGGCTTTATCGACTCACTTGGGGGGAAATGATAATAAAATATAATATATTTGTTATATAGGAATAAAGTGTCACTGCCAACACTTGAGTTTGAACATAGATTGCCAGAAAGTAAACACAGGCGATCCCATTACTGAATTAAGTAGACCACATTGTGCATAGAGGAAACTCATATATGTAGGAAATAGCTGACTAACAATCTCTATTTCTTTTCTATCCTCTATTACTATTCAGATCGCCATTTCTATTCTATCCTCTATTACTATACGGACCGCTATTCTCTTCTCTATACTATTTGGATCACTATACAGATTACTATTCGAGCGAGTATTATCAAGCAAGTACTATAAATGCAAGTGAAATTCGAAGGCATCTGACACCACTATTGTTTAACGGTGTACTATAGTTGTATCTGTGATTATCTACTACAGTGAGCATTACAAAAGTGATAACGAGTATTCATTGAAATCATAAAATTGACGACGAGTGTTTGTTGACATCACAAAAATATTCATTGGGGAAATTTTTAAGGTGGATGTATTTTTACCCCCAATCCCACAAAAAAAAGTACAGTTTGAAGTTATGGCTTCGTAGAGAAATTAAGGTGTCTTTAGTATGACTGAGAAGTGTAAATGCAATGTTTTGGTATCTAGAACAATATTTTGGAATTTGCGTCAGTGATCGTGACTAGCTTGGTTAAAAGATAAGAAAGTCATGACCGGCACTCTCCATTCTTGATCTTATGCCATATTTGTAATTTTGCACACAATAACCATTATTGTGGTATTATGGTAATTGTTTCTTATGAATACACTTCGACTGGTGCGCAGGTTCACTTCGTCAGTGATGTTATTGACTCGGGGTCATGACAAGTTTCAGGTCTTTCAACATCACACCTGTTCACCCTAGAGACCCTACTGGAAGAATACCTATTCCGGCAGTCAATCCTGGAGCAAATATCCGCCAAACACACTACAATGGGCATATAAAGAACTTCCACTGGTGATTCTTGAAACAGCAAGCAACCAATCAGAAATGCCTTACGCAATTTCCTCCTCAGCCAAGATGCGACAAAAATAAAACAATCTTAATGTTCGTCTTTTCCCTCTTAGGTTCATCACGTGGTAAAAGACACACTCTCAATGAACACTATTGTGGTATTATGGTAATTGTAAAGAGTTTGGTGAAAGGAAATTTGGTGAGTGATTAAGATAAATTAGATTAAAATATAAAATAATGATGGTCCACCTGCTTCATTCTCGATGCTGGCCTAGTGCCATATTTAAATGTATTTATGCAATAAATATTTTCATTCACTTCATCTCTTGGTGACCAAATGATTACTCATCATTTTACAGTTGAAATGGCTAGATGTAACTGTAAGTTCTATGCTAACAGTTTCTTCTCTTGCACTTCTCGCTTGTGGAACTTGCTTCTGGCTTCTTGCTTCCCAGTCAATTTTGTTCTTCCATAATTTAAATGCAATGTCAATTGTTATCTGATGTCTTCTTAATTCCTCTTTTATTGTTCTCTCTCCTTAATGATGTTTTTTTTTTCTTATATTCTCTCACCCTCAGTAAGCCCTTGCATCTTAGTGGCTTTATTGCCTTGCTTGGGGTGAAATGATTTGGGGGAGAAAAAAAAAAAAAAAAAAAAAAGAAGACTTTTTAGGCTTATGTAATGCATATAATCTTCCAAAGTTTTCAAGTACTGATGGTTGGTTTTGGGTTCTTCAACATGTATAATGTTTAGCAAACTTGTCTCACTAGTTTAATTATGACTGAGTAGTAAGTTTGACGGTGGAGTAATGGATAGTGACTCAGATTGAGGAATCAGAAAGCCGAGTTTGAATTACAGTCGAATTCACTATATTCACTTACATGCTAATACCCTTGGGAAAGGTATGAATCCTCTTCTGCCCCCATCTATGGGTAAATAGCAGGATAGACCGGGTTCTATAGCCTTGGATGGCAAATGTCCTACTGCAGAAAGAAATGGCAACCTAATACGGGAAAAAAATCTGCCTCGTCAGTCATGTATCAAAAAATATGTGATCGCCTAAGCGTGTATCACATATGGCACATAACTAACTGAGTGAGTTCGATTCAATCTTTAAAGCTTGTACCACAACTAAGCTACATTTCATAAACATGGTGTAATGGTTAGCAAGTTTGTCTCACTAGAACAATTATAACTGAGCAACGAGTTCAATCCTCACTGGGTTCTCCAGTCTTTCTGCCCTTTGCCACATCTGAGCTACACTTATAAAATCAATATTGGTGGTTAGCTTCTGTTCTGGGGGGTGAAATGGGTAGTGATGAGTACTAATCATTATTTACATTATTTGCACACAGACAATTATCCTCATCTTTGTTGCTAACGTTTCGACTATTGTGCCTTTTGGTGTTCATCAGGTGATTGTCAATTCGCGTAACCTTCAGGAAATTTTGAACTGAAACTGGGTAGATTGGTCGCATTCCACTGTCCATGCTCTTATGTTTAGTACTGCTCAGTTATGGCCCATCACATTTCTACTGAGTCCAAGTACACACTGCCCCACCCAGGGATTGAACTTGCAATTACTATGTCACCAAATTCATAAACCAACACTTTAATCCAGAAATGAGTAACAACAACAACAACAACAAAAAAAAAAAAAAAAAAAAAAAAAAATTTTTCAGTCGCAATTAGTTAAAGGAAAACCTTTCTTTACAGCAAATGATAAAGTCCCTCAGAGTACGAAATGTATAGGTAATGAAATGTTTTCCTTTTGTTTTAGTTACAGTGTCTTTTTAGATATATTTTATTTATACCTGAACTTTCACACACACACACACACACACACACATATGCTGAAAATACTATGTTTAGTGAATACCCATGATAGAAATGGGGACCCTGTCTGAGTTTATTTTAAATATTGTGTATTATGTTTATCAACCAGCAGACTTGGAGAGCACATCCTCTTTATTAAATTTTTTCAAGTGCAGAGGACAATAGACATAACACACTGTTTAAAATAAAAATGGGGAATCTATTTTAGACAAGGGTATCTACTAAAAATAGGGTCTGAAGTAATAAAAATGTCAGATTAAAAATAAATCCATTAATTCTTTAAAAATAAATATAAACATTGCGAAACGCTACAAAGAACGGGGAGTTGTGGAGAACTATGATCGTATGCATCATGACGAGACGGACAGACAGACAGATCTATTCTATGTGTTTGTGGATAGGGAAGGGAATATGTGCATGTTTTTAAAATATGAGCTAAAATTTTACAAAATAAACAAATAAAAACAAATGCATATATGCTAGAGGCAAATGCTGAAACAAAATCAACAAAGACTGGAACACAGGATCAGCAAAAGCTGGAACACAAAATCAGCAAAGACTGTGACATAAGATCGATCAGCAAAGGCTGGAACACATTCAAATATCATCTAATTGTGCAACATTTACCAAATGATATTCGATGATCATCATTTACATAGAGTTTCGGATTTACAGGGATTTTTTTCTTTGGCGTTAGTTTTTCTGGTTCTTCAACTGGAAGTGTCATGGCTAAAAAGAAAAAACACAGATAAAAACCATAAGATTACTGTAGCGAAAGTTAAGAGTTAATATTTATTTGGAGGTCAGTTTAAATTAACCGTGAGTCCCCTAACAAAACTAAGATGGGTTTATAATAGTGGTGTGGAAGAGGATAGCAGGCGAAACAGAATGATTGAAAAAACAATAAAAGATTTAGAAACAGTTTCAAAAAATTCATATGCCAAAAATAAATATGATTTTAAAATTTAAAATATCATTATGGATTACTTGTAATTGCATGCATGAGTCCCACTATAAATAGTTATAAATAATTATTGACCGATTTTATCATCGTCAAATTTTTGTATTATATCAAGTATTAAGAATATGGTAACCAGGCTCCACAAATTGAAAGAAATTGCTATCAATGATAATGTTCTGACTTTGAATCCGTGGTTATCTCCCTTTAACCATCTCTCTCTCTTTGATTTTTTTTTTTTAAATGTACTTTTTATCACAAAAATTTGGTGAGGTGCAAGCAAATTTTTATTTTGAAAATAGGGCCTAGAGAAAAAAGATTTGGGGACCCACTGGTTTATACAATAGGCACCATGACCAAAAGTAATCATTTTCTTTAAAATATTATTCTTTAGCATTCTTTTATTAGGTTGGTGCAAAAATAATATAGTTTTTTGACGTTAAAAATACGTCAAAAAACGATTTTTGTACCAACCTAATATTAAATTTTATAAAAATTAATATGGGGGTCCAGTTTTCACTGCAAATTGATGTACACTATGGAAGCCAAAACAAAATATGCCCCTCGAAAGTGATTTCTCAAAATGCAAAAACAAAAATTTTAAAACTGAAATTTGTAATCTGGAGTTCTTTTTTCATATATTATTATCAATTAAGCACTCCTGATAACAATTTTTTTTTTTTTTTTTTTTTTTTTTACTTTTTTACATTTTAAATGCAGTTCTACAGAAGGATACTGAGAATATCATGGACTGAGCAACAAAGAAGTTTTAGAATCAATGGCAACTAAAAAGGCATGAGAAGAGATAGTTGAAATTTCTGGGGCACATAATGAAGAAAGTGGGCATGAAAATTTTGATACTCACAGAACAGATTGAAGGCAAGAGTGACAGAGGGAAACAACCTACCTGGTGAGATTGTGCGAATGGATGGCAGTGTAGGTTTTGGAAGAGATGGTAAATGTTATTAAGGGCTACAAAGGACAGGAAATTGTGGAGAGCCAAGATCACCAACATCTTAAAAGGATACAATACAAAGACGAGCGCATTTGTTTTGGCATCCATAGGGAATTCGCAATTAATTTGTATAGCAGTCCCTATTAAATTTTTCTAAAATTTAATAATTGTTTTTTATCCATGATCATGTGTATTTAATCTAGAGTGATATGAGCAAAAAGTTTTTAAAAAATGATTATTTCTGGTCACGCAACCAAATTTCGTAAAAAAAAAAAAAAAAAAAAAAAAAAAAAAAAAAAAAAAAAAATGGTTTCAACGAATCAACGAAACAATACAAAAAATGAAATTAAGTTGGTTCAATTTAATAGTCAGTAGATAAAGAAGGCAACCCACACCACATTCCGTGGTCTTTGATTGTTGGTCAAGAACTTGGAGAGGAGATGGGTGCCGTCAAATTATCTGAAAGCCCAGTGAAAGGAAAACGAGGAAGAATAAAAGTCTGTTTCTTCTGCCCCCAGGTTCAACCCTACCCACCTGACAATTGAATCAGTTAAGAGACTGATGATAAGATGAAGAAAAATTTTGCCTGAAATAATGTGCCTTTCAAATGTCAAGGTTCCAATAAAAGTCAGTATGCAATTTCATGAAAAGAGAGAGAGGATTTATATATAAAAAGAGAGGGAGAGAGAAAAATGATGATTTGCGTACACACTACGAGAGAGGAGTTCATTGAAATTTGCTTTGGCTTTTTTGTTAGTGGAAGTGAGATAGATGATAGAAAACTTTTTCCTTTGAAATTGCTGGTAACTGAAAACAAAATCATGATGAAAGCTCACATAACAAACAAAATATTCATAGGCAACTATGTTTATATTGCTTTTAAAAGGACTTTTCAAAACTACAATAGAACATTTTGATTGGTCTACTAATTTCTACTGTCATGTTTGTTGTATGCTACATCCACAAAAAAAAAAAAAAAAGATTCAATAAAACTGTTTTTTAATTTTTGAAATCAAAAAGCATAAGCATTGTTTCTCATGTAAATATGTCAGTCTTTGTGTAGCTCACATTACATTTAAAAGACAGACATAGAATAGTACCTCATAGAAAGGTTCCCTGTAGACCAGTGGTTCTCAAACTTTTGTCTAATACACCCTTATCACCAAATATCAGGATGTCATTCCCCACCTTTCAAAGATTGTCTGACTCAAAAGATGCATTCCAAATAATATGCATATATTTATTGAAAATCTTCATTCTTTCCCTTATTAGTACATATACATTGACATGGATTATTTTTTGTAGTCGTTAAAAAAAACAAAAAAAAAAAAACAAAAAAAAAACAAAAAAAAAAAAAAAACAAGAGTTAGTGGTAAGAAAACCCAGTGTAACCTCTCAGTTGCGCAGACTGATGCACATTGCAGGTTCTGCCGCCTTGAGGAGTTCAAAGGTTAACATTTTGAGTCAATCTGTGGCCACAGTTCCACCCACCACCTTGAAACCCTGAAATTCCCGCCCCCTACTGGAGAATTCCCCACTGGTTGAGAACCTCTGTTGCAGATGGTAAAATCTGAGGGTGTCCAAAGATTTTCACCAAAAAAATAAACATATTTTGTTCATTTAATAACAGTGGGGATACAACACTGAATCCCAAGACTGTATTTAGCCACGGCAAAGCCTACTATATGCATCTAATGAAAGGATCGTAGAGTTCAAAATGACTCAATGATTGTAGCTGGTCTGATAACAATGATTAAATTTTTCCTTCTTCTGTTGTATTGTATGGATAAAATGAAAAGGATGTTTCTATTGGTCGACATGCTGATCAGTTGCTATAATTGTTTTAAGTTCTTCTTGGTTGATTTAATACAACAAAGATTAAACATTGTTTTTTATCGTTTATTTTTCTTAATATTAGGTTGGTGCAAAAATAATGTCGGTTTTTGACGTAACGTCAAAAACCGACATTATTTTTGCACCAACCTAATAATTTCACCCTAAGCAAGGCAATAAAGCCACTAAGGTACAAGGGGGTTACTGAGTATGAGAGAATATGAGAAAAAGAAAAACATTATTAAGGAGAGAGAACAATAAAAGAACAAGAATTAAGAAGACAGAAGATAACAATTAACACTGTATTTAAATTTTTGAATATCAAACTTGACTTGAAAGCAAGAAGCCAGAAGAGAGTTCCACAAGCAAGAAGTGCAAAAGAAGATAACTGTTAGCATAGAACTTGCAGTTGCATTTAACAAATCTAGCAATTACAAATGTAAGATGATAAGACCTTGCTGCCAATCTAGTGCTGTGCTTAGATGAGATATTAGAGCAGAGCAGGCTGTTCAGCCTTGGTTGACAACTAGTCTAGAAGGACAACTAGTCTAGAAGGACAACTTTGAATTCAAAAAGTCCTGATGAAGCATATGCTATATGCAACTAATGAGAGTTCACAAATCTGTGATTCTATGACCATGATTTTGGTTATTATTATTATTATTATCATTATTATCACCACCACCATCTGTTCATATTTCTATATTCTGTATCAGCTTCATACACTCACTGATTATGAGACTTTATGCTACAGCATATTTTTTTTTTTGCTATGGAGTTACAGTTTTCAACTGTTTTAGGAGTTTTCCTCCCCTTCACTTAAATGCATTTTACCCCAACATACATGTTCTAAGTACAACAGCAGCATACAATGTGGAGGCGTTTAGCTTGACAACTTAAGCTGCTATTTTCTTTCTCAAAAGAAATTTGTATATGACTAAATAATGTAAATAAAAAAAATATTTAAAACTTAAAAAATAAAAATAACTTTTTATCTTCCCTAATCTGTTAAATTCATTTTTTTTTTTTAAGTAAAAATTTTTTTTATTTCTTCTTTGTAAGCCACCCGATACAAGTCATTCCAGGTCTAAAATTAACCTGAATAAAAATTTACTGTTTAGCTGGTCAGGTGACTGATTTAACCAATAAGAAACTGCTAGTTAACAACAGAAGGTCTTATTTTTGCCTGAGAGAAAAAAAAAGAATTAGGGAGTCAACAGCCTGGTCAGACTTGTAAAAAAGCAAGTCTGTTCCCCAGAATCACTGGGATTGGCTGTCAACATGCAACAGATCCTGAGTCACATCTTTGGATATTAATATATATTCAGGCATTAACATGTTGAAATTATTTCCAATTTTGTACAACATGTTTTTTGGAGATTATTTTTTTTTTTTAAGACAAGGCCTAAGAGATTTACTAAATGCGGTTGTTGTATTGATGTAAAAGGAGGAGGCAAGGAAAGTTTATGAACTTATACAGAAAAGACAATTAACCATAGAAAGAGACTAAGATTGTTGTGATTGGAGAAAAAAAATTCTCTTGGGAGTTTGTTTTACAAAGCGGAAATTCTTGGGAAGAACTTCCTGATTACTAATGGAATATGAAGAAAATAAGAATTTAATCCCAGTATATATGGCATAGCAGGTTTTAGCTGTGAAGGTCTGAACTGGTGGAATTAAGGAAAGTAGTAGAACATTCTTGGATGGCAACTGGTCTACCACAGAAAGAAATGGCAACCTACTGCGGGAAAATCTCTCCCTCTCCAGCTATGGGTAAATAGCAGGACAGACCAGGTTCTATAGCCTTGGATGGCAACTGGTCTACCGCAGAAAGAAATGGCAACCTACTGCGGGAAAATCTCTCCCTCTGCAGCTATGGGTAAATAGCAGGACAGACCAGGTTCTATAGCCTTGGATGGCAACTGGTCTGCCGCTGAAAGAAATGGCAATCTACTGTGAGAAAAAAAATCTTCCCCCTAGCTATGGGTAAATAGCAGGGCAGACCAGGTTCTATAGCCTTGGATGGCAACTGGTCTACCGCAAAAAGAAATGGAAACCTACCGCAGGAAAAAATCTGCCTCGTCAGTGATGTATTGAAAGATACATGATCACCTAAGCGTGTATCACGCATGGCACATAACTGACTGAGTAGAACATTTGCTGTGGAAATAACAATAAAGTAACAAGTGGCTTGCAACATTTCACTTATGAGAAAATTTGTATCATTTCCGTTTAACTAGCACAACTTCATAATATTCTGTCATTTAATCGTGGTGGCATCTATACAGCCAACTCCCTCTTTACTATGAATTAAAACAAACTTGATCAAACCATTCATGAAAACTCTGGCACTTTCCAAATATGAAAACCTGATATCTAAAGGGAGGCAACAATCTTGTTGCAATTCAAAGGAATCAACAATCAAAAATATATATATGATCGATAATGCATTAAATAAGAAAATTTTTTAATAAACTCGAATTTACATTAGACTTGGACTTGTTCGGAGATTGAGCACGTACTAAGGGTCAGAGTTCAATGCCTGGTAAGAGCCAGAATTTCTAATGCTGCTTTTTACTCACATTTAACGAAATTCATTTAAACTTATTCGATAACAATCTAAGTTTAGGAAATATCAATATGATCTTCCAGACAAGCAGAGCCTCCTTATTTGGAAGATTGGTGCAACACAATCTTAATTACTGAACATCTTATGTACCTAGATCAGAATATAGCATTAGTGATTTTTATTTAGAGCTGATTAAAACAATGGAACATGGTTAGGCTAATCTGGTTAATTTTATGATAAAAAGCAAGTAATCATCAGGTTTAAATATGAGTCAAAATACATGAATTCATTGGCATTACACTTGAGTCAAAAGGCAAAAATTCATCACGTTTACACCCAAGTCAAACAGTAAGCTTGGGCACTTTGACATGGTGCAATGGTTAGCAAGCTTTCTTCACTAGATCTATTATGAATGAATAGCGAGTTCAAACCCCACTGGAGGCTCCATACATTCGGTTCTGTGCTACACTTAGAAAATCATTTCTTGCCACAATAAATTTCAAGTCAAATACCAAAACTATCGTCAGGTTTATAGAAGTCATAATGTAAACACTCGTCAGATTTATACAAGAGTGAAAAGGAAAGCATTTGACAGGTTTATAGAAGTCATAATGTAAACAATCGTCAGATTAATACAAGAGTGAAAAGGAAAACATTTGACAGATTTACACTAGAATCAAAAGGCAAACATTTATCCATTTAATCAAAGAGTGAAAATGCCAAAATTCACTCCGAAGTTGGCCCCTTTTTTTTGAGTTGATCCCATTGAAGTGTATGAAGTCATTTTTGTGTTCTTGCTGACAAGGAAGTTTGGTGAACAAGTCTGTTCTTGTATCATGTATAGAAAATGGTACTGCAGCAACATTAAATTTTAAAATGTGGGATACACACACCTAATCTTGTAAAGAGATTCTCAACATTCGTTCCTTTTTTTGCAGACACTTCTTCAAAAATGGCACCATTTTCCTGGGCAAATTGCTGTGCAATCTGAAAATGAAAGTTTTGCAAAATTGTTATTTTTTTTTTTAATCAATTCACCCCAAGCAAGGTGATAATGCCACTAAGATGCAAGAAGCTATTGAAAGAATGAAAAATCTTTAGAAAAGACTGGAAAGCATTCCTAAACAGGGAACAAGGGAAAAACATGTAATCCTGTTCAAAAGTCCAGGGAGAAATGTGAACTGCGTTTTTATCAAGAATTACTTTTACTTAATATTACTTACTTTTCATCACAACAATACAAGCTGCAATTCTAAAGACTTTTTTGTAGAAATATTTTCATGGATTTTATTACAACACAAAGTTATGTCACGAATTATTCATTTTTTTTATTTGGATTTCTTTCATCTTAGTTTCTCTTGCTTTATTTACACAAGTACAAGGGTTAACTAAAAAGTTTGCCAGTTTACTATGAAAGAGTGATGCTAGTTTTGCATGCATTCATTTCAACTCTTCTTATTAATAACTGCATTGTTTCTATCCTGGTAAACTAACATCAAACTGTTGAAGGAATACTTCAAAAGTAACTAGTAGTGGCTTCTCTTGAAAATGGTCAAAATTTCACTATTTAAACAAATTTTTCAGGTTTTAAACAACATGCAAGAACAGTTGATTTAGTTTGTTTTGATTTATTTTATGGCATATCAATACCTCAATGCTGACAAGATTTTTAGGATAGGTTTGTATGAATAGAATATATAGTCTTTGTAAGAAATCAATTTGTAGATGAAGTTTCATTGATGTGTTTTTGGTTTGATTTATTTTGTTTTATGGCATATCAACATCTCAAGGACTTATTTAATGCCAACAAGATTTTTGGAATAGGTTCATATGAATAGAATATGTATTAATATTTATTTCTCAAAAATCTATACTTTTTCCAAAAATGTTTTTGTTTTTACTATAAAAACCTATTTTTGTACTTTCATAGTTCTCAGGTCTACCCTGGGTCAGGGTGGGCCTCAAAACAGTAATTAAGAGGTGCTTCCATGCTCCTCAAAACCTCCTGATCAGATGTAGTTTATCGTCATAGCCAGAACAATGTATTTTTGTAAAGAGGATTTTTGTCAAGAGTCAAATGTATTGCTGGTAATTTTTTTTTTTTTTTTCAAAAATGCATTCCTGGTATTTTTAGTATAAAAATGTATTTTTTTATTTTCATAGTGTTTTGACCCCAGTTTGGGGGTTAACTATTTGCCCATAGCTGGGACCCTAGCAGTTGCTACCTGAAAATTACAGCAATTAAGAGGTGGTTCTAGACTCCTTAAAACCTCCCAATCAAAGTCCTTGCTGCTGGATGTAGTTTATCGTCACACCCAGGACTGTAAGGAGAGTTGAAAAGGACATATTTTATAACATGGAAGTATAGGTGCTGGATTATTCTAATATCCTTCCCAAATATGTCATCATTACCTAGCAGTTCCAACCATTCTCTGTGACATACTTTATCAAACACTTTTGCATAATCTAATAAAGATAGGTATTTTAAAAAATCATTAAAAAAAAAAAAAAAAAAAAAAAAAAAAAAAAAAAAAAAACAACAACAACTCACCTGAGAATCAACACTTTGCATGTGGCTCAAATCTATTTTGTTTGCCACAAGAGCAATCTGGATATCTGGGGGAGCATATTTGGTCACATAGTTCAACCAATACGGAACGGCTTCGAAACTTTTCTGAAAAATTCATAACCAAGGCAGCATCAATAAAAACTCAAACTTGTCATCCCACCCCCATACATCTGCCACAACTTCTAGCACGTTTATCTGAGAATGATTTTTAATTGATTAATTTGTTTGTTTAATAATATTATTAATAGCTGGCCACTTGTATTTGAGGATACTGTCTGCTAGGGCAGCTAGCCAATCCCTTTTGCAGGCACTTGCTCAGGTTTATTCACTACCCACAGAGCCCACCTGTGGTTTATATTGCAACTATGCTGAATAGACCTTAATTACAGCTTCTGGGAGAGAGCGTGTTATCTAACCTGATCAACAATCTGAACAATGCCAGTACACTCAAACCCTCGGTCACAATGACAACTATTGATGGCCCCCAAGAGTTCCATCTACCCAATTTCACTCATAAATCTTGGGTCAGCCCGTGGTATAGTTTTCAGGCACTTTCCAAAAGGTGCTGCATGCTGGGTTCATCCACCACCAGACCAATAATGTCAAGAAGTCTACTTCCTGTCAAACAAGCTGTGGTGAGATTCGAACCTGGATCTCACGGTCAGAAAGCAAACATTCTAACCACTCGGCCATATGCCCATATTTGTTTGTCTAACAGCATATCAACTCCTCATGGGTTATTTAATGCTGAAATTTAATTTTCTTGAGAGATTTGAAGTAATAAAAATATGATATATGTTATTCTGCTTTCACAAGTGAATACATGGTAGAGGATTGGTTGATTTTGTTTAGTGACATATTAACACCTATAGGGGTTATTTAATGCAAAAATCTAAATATTTTGAACACAATTTTATGGTTTCAACTAAATATATTTTGAACCCAATTGTATGCCTTCACCTACAGATAAAATGCATGGTTGGTCATTTTGGCATCAAATGTATTGTTGGTATTATAAAATGTATTGTCGGTCATTTTCTGATAAATATATTTTGTCGGTATTTTTACTATAAATGTATTTTTACACTTTCATAGTGTTTTATCAGGAAGAGGCAGTTGAGGTTTCTTGGGCATATAACGAGGAAGGAGGCTTGGAAAATTTGATACTCACAAGATGGATAGAGGGCAAGAGGGACAGAGTAAAACAACACATGACGTACATGATAAATTTGAGTAAGTGGACGGCAGAACAGGGCTAAGGAGAAATAGCAGAGATACAAAGTTTATTAATAGCTACAAGGGACGAGAAGTTATACAGAGCCATGATCACCTACTTCCTGAAGGGACATGCCACATAAAGAAGCATTTTATTTTTGTGTGGGGGTTCACTATAGCTGGGACGCTAACAGGTTCTACCATGGTAGGTCAGGGTGGACCTGGGAACAACAATCAATTTTGCTCCTCAAAACCTCCAATCAGAGGCCTTGCTGCCAGATATAGTTTATCGTCATACCCAGGAATAATCCAAGAATTGAGGAAGTGGAATAATAAGATCACTTTCTTTAGAAATGAAGTCTTTAAAGAATAAAAGATACAATTTCAAAGTATATTTGGCAGTATGTAAGACATGCTTTTTTTTTTTTTTTTTTTTTCGGAAAATAGCTTGAAATATCCATCTGCATATATCCAAAGTCGGGCCTTTCTGTTGGCTAATTTTATCCCCAACACTCACTGCCATATAATTTTACCTCAGGCAATCACTACTTCCTACCCTGACCTCATAATAACCGTTATTGTTGTTAGGATGTGTGGGTGGTATGATAAGCTATTATTAGCTAAAAGTATTCACTACTATTCCACTAGTAGTTTAGTCTTCAATATCAGGAACAGTTTAGCCACCAGCTGTATCGGCTGTTATTTATATGATGGAGATTTGCATGTGAATACAATATTCCATCCTGGGTAAGATGATAAACTATGTCCGACAGCAAGGTGTCTGATCAGGAGGTTTTCAGGAGCGTGGAACCACCTCTTAATTGCTGGTGTTCCCAGGTCCACCCTGACCTGGGGTGGTATCACCTGTAAGGTTGGTTGGTTGGTTGGGTTTTATGGCATATCAACCACTGTGGGTCATTTATTTAATGCCAAATTAAGGTGTGTATATATATATATACACCTATACATATATTAAATATACAGTACTATTAAACATATAGCTGGCAACATTATCTTTTCAAAAATGCATAGCTGGCAACATTATTGTTTCAAAAACACATAGCTGGCAACATTGTTTCCAAAAAATGTATCGCTGGCAACATTATTCTTTCCAAAAAAGGTATAGCTGGCAACATTGTTGTTTCAAAAACGTATATCTGGCAACATTATTTTTTCCAAAAAAAAAAAAAAAAAAAAAAACGTATAGCTGGCAACATTATTTTTCCGAAAACATTATCTGAAGCCTTGGTGTTGGACGTAGTTTATCGTCATACCCAGGACGCGGATGTAGTTTATCATCATACCCAGGATGTGGGTAAGATCTGGAAAAACTAGGAGTTCACTATTTGCCCATAGCTGGGACCCTAACAGGTGCTACCACCCCGGGTCAAGGTGGACCTGGGAACACCAGTAATTAAGAGGTGGTTCCACGTTCCTCAAAACCTCCTGATCAGAGGCCTTGGTAGCATCTGTTAGGGTCCCAGCTATGGGTAAATAGTTAACCCCTAAACTGGGGTCAAGACACTATGAAAGTGTAAAAATAGGTTTTAATACCAGAAATACATTTTTGTAAAAAATTATTATCAGAAATACATTACCAAGAACATATTTTTGAAAAAAAATATTAGCAGCTATACATTTTTTGAAAAAAATATTGCCAGCAATAGATTTTTGACGAGAAAAGATATTGCCAGCAATAGATTTTTGACGAGAAAAGATATTGCCAGCAATAGATTTTTGACGAGAAAAGATATTGCCAGCAATAGATTTTTGACGAGAAAAGATATTGCCAGCAATAGATTTTTGACGAGAAAAGATATTGCCAGCAATAGATTTTTGACGAGAAAAGATATTGCCAGCAATAGATTTTTGACGAGAAAAGATATTGCCAGCAATAGATTTTTGACGAGAAAAGATATTGCCAGCAATAGATTTTTGACGAGAAAAGATATTGCCAGCAATAGATTTTTGACGAGAAAAGATATTGCCAGCAATAGATTTTTGACGAGAAAAGATATTGCCAGCAATAGATTTTTGACGAGAAAAGCTATTGCCAGCAATAGATTTTTGAAAAAAAAAAAAAACATTGAAAGTAATAAAAAATTTTGTTGGCATTAAATAACCCATTGAGGTTGATGTACCATGAAATAAAAAACATTCTCCTCTAAGTTTTTTTTTTTTTTTTTCAACAATGTAAATTTGGAATGCTTTATTTCGGCAAAAGAAAAGGAATGCAACTTCAAAAACAATCAAATTAATTTTTTTTCATTTCTGTTCTTTGGTGATATATTTAGAGTGGCTTAGAGGATTTAGGCATTCACATTGTTTGGGCTAGGGAAGTTACAAGTTCTTGGTTCAGTCCCTTCAGTGCAATCACTGGGAACAGATTGTGGTACAGCATCTTCTGATTTTGGTATGTTATTTCCACCCGGATGTGCATTGAGGTGTAATGGATATCAGCTTGGAGTGAGAACTCAGAGAGCTGAGCTTAAAATCCTGTTGATTTTGTTATATTCCCTTATGCACAAATACCCTTGAAAAAGATATGAATCCATCTCTTTTCCCCCCAGCTATGGGTTGAATAGCAAGACAGACTGGGTTCTTTAGCTTTGGTGGGCAATCAGTCTACTGCAGAAAGTAATGAAAACCTACTGCGTCGTCAGTCATATATCAAAAGATACACGATTGCCCAAGCATGTACCACAAATGGCACTTAACTGACTGATTTCCATCTGAATCTGGTATGGGGGGGGCTATTTGAGACTATTGTAACTGCTTATGTAACTCCAGCAGAAGCAAGGTGAAATCAAGAAAGAGCACTTTCTTTTCCATTTGGTAACCTATCAAGAGCGTAATTGAGAGTCACTTGAATTAGCTTAAATTCACATACAGTAGGTTGATACTTGTTGTCCTGAATATAGTTTCATATGAGTACTTTCCCAGGAATCATCAACCTACAAAGGAACAGATCTTCTGGAGGTAGATTTTCTCCAATAAGAAAACATCCATTGATGAGTACAATTTTTGGCTGCATACAGTAAAAAACAAATTGAGTGGAGGGCATCAGATAAAATGGTTTTCTACTGATGCACATGTAAACATCTTGATTTTAAGGAATAGTTGATCATCCTCCATATAGTGCTGTTCAATCTCTCCCTTGACTGAATTTCTCCATGGGTTATACACAGTAGATTTATTAGTAGCAGTTCCTTTCTTTTGAAAAAAAAAAAAAAAATCTTACCTCCTCTGACATAAAACTAGGTCCTCTATCTGAGTGTACATAACAAATATGGAAAATAATTTACTTAAACAAGTCAATAATGTTGCAGTAAACATGTCCCTACGTACAAAAGTGAAAGGGAGACAATTATATTCATCAATGATAGTTAATAAATATTTGTTTACTCCTCGATCTGAAGGAAGTAGTTTCTTGAAATTTATATTCAATCTTTCAAAGGGTTGAGTGGCTTTGATTAATTTGTTTCCTCCTCTCAAAAATTTGGCTTTTATGGCACACACATTATATAATTCCATCATTCCTTTTACTTCCTCTGTTGAGTAAGGCAAACTTCTTGACCTGATAAAGTGAATCTTTCTTGATGACAGATTTATTATGTAATTCCATTTATTATGTAAGGTCCATATTATGATAGAAGTACAATTTACTCTTGTCAATGCATCTGGACATGCAATTTTGATGCCCAGTTGATATTTGATAGCAGATTTGTAAGTGGAAAGTTCAATTCACCAACAATGAATTTTATCGTTTTTAATCTTTGAAGCTGTATGCTTATCAAAAATGTAGGATAGATCATTTTGGTTTGTGATAAGAATAAAATATTTACCTTTTAGATAATGATTCTATTGACTGATTGCTTCAAGGATCATGTTAGCTTCTTTCTCTACTGGGGAGTGGTTCTGTTCAGAAGAGTTTAGAGTTCTGGACCAGAATAAAACAGACCTACCTCCTTGATTTAGCATTACAGTTAAGCTCATGTAGCTAGCATCAGTTTCAATTTCAAAGAGGTTTTCCTCATCTAGAGTGTGTACTACTACTACTACTCTTTCTAATTCCTTTTTCAAATGTTCAAAGGAATCTCTTATTCTAGTAGGTAAGGGAATATAGTATTATTTGTACATGAATCTTTAGTGAATAGTTTGGGATCCAATGACTGTAGTAAGCAAACATTCCTACAATTCTCTTCTGAGCTTTCATATTGCCTGAAGAAGGGAGTTCTCATCCTTTCAGGGCCTGGTCTAACAGTCCCTTTACTTATTTGATAGCACAGAAGTTTTTTTCGTTACTCTATAGCAGCATTTCTCAACTGGTGTTTTCCGGAACCATAAGGTTCTGCAAAAGGTCCCCAAAGGGTTCCACGAGAACAGGTGATATAAGCTAATGTACTTTTGACTTTTTATTTAATTTAAGCAAAAGACAGGCACAGGCTTCACATTAGAGAATCATGTTTTACTTTATCAAATGGTTTTGAAAGTAACATTTTCTTTGCCCATTTATTGGTTCACAGGACATTTTGCCTTGATTTACCTCATGTCTTTTCAACATTGCCAGTAAAGGATAAGAAAAAAATAAAAAAATGGTGGAGCAATTAACCATTTTCATTCTGTTATACATATGTGATATTGGTTAATTATGCTTATTTTTTACATTTAAGTTTAGAATTTTTTTTTGTGTGAATGAAAACTTCCTGATGAAGCATTATAAACAGTCTGAATTTTATTTAGCAGTACCCCAAAATTTGATAAAGAAGTATTCATTTTTTCTTTGACCAGTTATTCAAAAATATATACTATGATATTTACCACGTGAACTACGATGAAAATAAAATGAGAAAGATATGGTATATAATTTTTTTTTTTTTTGCGCAGGGGTTCCTTGAGACATGTAATTTATTTTAAGGTTTATGCAAAGGTAAAAAGGTTGATAAACACTGCTCTATAGACACATTTATTTTCATTTAAGGTGAGTTCAAGTCAGTTCTTTGAATCTTGCTATGTTCTCTTTCATTAATACTGCAAATGGTCACGTCATATATAATATAAATAGTTATACTCATTTGGAAAAACCTTAGGTATTTTGGCTTGTAATTAAACAAACTAATGCCCAAGTGAAAATAATGGATAAAAAAAAAAAAAAAAAAGAAAGAAAGAACTAAGAACATGGAATTGAGGTGAAAACAATCGTCCAGAATCCAAGCTTAGACCCCAAAGAAAAAAACCTCCAAAACGAGTAAAGCAAAAGTAACTATGTAAAGTGCTGAATACACTAAGTAGAGCAAATCTATGAACCTAAAGAGCCAGGTAAACCTACCTAGGTTTTACCTACACAGGTCGTCAGGGTAATCTGGCTAAGATTACTCTATAGACACATTTATTCTCATTTAAGGTGAGAACATACTTTTCAATCAGTTCTTTGAATCTTGCTAAGTTAGTGTCATGTTCTCTCTCATTAATACGGCAAATGGTAATGTCATATATATATATATATATATATATATATATATATATATATATACACACACACACATAAATGTTACCTTTAGGTTTTCCGTTTTGATTATTTCAGTCAAAATTCTTTGAAACTCAACCACTCAATTTGTGATCTTAAATGCCATCCTTTTGAATTTATACAATTTACCATTGGCTTCAAAAGCTGTGTGAGGGCCTTCACGTAGGGGAACATGATGATATGCACTTTTTAGATTTAGTTCAGAGTACAGACTATATTTTGCCATTTCCAAAACCATTGTTGTAATCTTAGGTAGAGGACAGGCATCTTTTAAGGTAAAACACTATCACTTGTGAATAATTGATGACTAACCTTGTTTTTTTTTTCATTTCTCGTCTTTAGTTATCACTATAGAGATCTACTGGGCTCTTTGGTATCTGAATCCAACTGTGATTTTTATTTCCTTCGTTATAAATGCCTCATCTTCTCTAGAGTATCTTTGGAGATTTCACAGATATAGGTCGAAAGTCAGGCGACATTTTCAAACAGAGAAGGAAGTGAAATCCACCTGCTAGTTAGTTAGTCCACGCTTTTTTTAAAGGTGGCCTGTTGCCCGCATATAAAATTTCTATGTTTTTGTGCAGGCTAGAACATGCAATGCATGACTATATTGATCCAAGTTTATCCCAAAATATCGTTAATGCAATATTCACTTGCACAACAAAAAAATTCTTACAATCCAAAGAATGTATTTCAGTTTTGAATAACCCATAAAGTGTTGATAACCTGTAAAAAAACAAATCAGTCAATATTATTGTTGTTTTTATTATTATTGACATTATAATCTAAATATAATTCTGCTTGTCGCCCCCTTAGTTAGCACGACTGTTACTCCCTGCCAATATCTCATAAATAATGGACCATTCCATTTTGATTGTAGGAAGAGATACGAGAGACACTACTTGGTTTCAGTGAGAGAAAGAAAGAAGAGAAGATAAAAGTGTTTAATGTCTCCTGCCAATACTTCATAAATAATGAATTATTACATTTTGATCACATGAAAAGACAGGAAAAAAAAAACATATCAGAGAAGCAACTTGGTTTCAGTGAAAAAAAGTGAAAAATAGAAAGAAACACAGAAACAGTGAAAAAATAAAGTAAGAAAGAAGGGGAGATAGAAGCGTTTAACATCTGTTTCAGCAAAATGGCAAAAGTTGTAAATTTCAAATTTTTTCAATTGTATCCCCATACTTCTTAAAATAATGACCAACATTCATATTTATCATTGTAATATTTTGTTAAAGTTGTTAAGCTCAAATATTTAACAGTGTTAAGGGGGAATTTCTCTGGATATTTCATTGTCATAGAACTCGCCATGTGCTTATTCAATCATTAACTGAAGAATTAAGATTCATTAGAAAATTTAAATAGGAAAACTGAAATTTGAAGAGGTATTTCTATTTATTATTATTATTATCATCATCATCTGCTTTCTGTTCATTACAATCCCTCACCATAGAATTTCCTAAAATAGGTTCTACAGAGAACTGAGGCTCCATGGAACCCTCTGCAAACATTTCTATTATTTGTTTTATACCAGCGCTTCTTAAACTTTTTTTCATGACCCCAGATATTAACCGACTGCACTGAAAATACATCTGTTGTTACTGCACTTGTTGTAACATTACAACATACACGTTTTATTACTGCAACACTTGCATGGTGCATTGCACTAAATATTGGGCGTTTGTGAGATAACATAAAAACTGAAATTAAAGTGTTTGAATTTTATTTTTGCAACCCCAGCATTTCACTTTGTGACCCCATTTGGGGTTGTAACCCATAGTTTAAGAAACGCTGTTTTATACTGTTATATTCCGTGCTAATAGAAATATATGCTTGAAAAACACAGTGGATAAAATAAGTAATGGTTTATTTTAAAAAACCAGTAAAATAAGAATAAACATAACAGTTATGCACAAGGTCGTTGCAAGTCAATCCAGTATGCTACTATTGGAAGATCAGTAGTTCTTCTGTAAGTCTGAGTTGTACTCAACAGATGTCAGCTAGGTTCTGTAATCCGTTGACTTAGATACTTATAGGTAGATACTACCTTATAGTGTAGTCACTCATGGGGGTGACAGGTTATTCCATTACATCACATACCATAAAGGTATAAATGGTATAAAATGGTATAAATTAATTGCTAAAAGAAATTATCTTATTTTCAGTAAGAAAACGTTCTTAATGATTGGCTGATTTGTTTGTTTTTTTTTTACTGTTTATCAACCTTTTTTCAGCTTATTTAAAACCAAAACATATTTTAGGATTTGTAAGAGTGTTCTGGAGATAATAAATATTTCTAATACAAATCTTACTATTTAACCCATAGCTGGGAGTAGAATAGGTGCATTCATACTTTTCCCCCTGGATATTTGCATGTAAGTGAATATAACGAACCCAACTGGAATTGGAACTTGGCTCTCTGATTTCTCATTCTAAGTCTTTATCCATTACACCACCTGCACATTCAAGCTTACAGCATTCGGTATCCCCAAGTGGTCACTCATCTAGGTACTGCTTACATTGCATTAACTTCAGCGATTGGACAAGAACCAGTATTTTGATGTGATAGGGTCATAAGCCTGTAAGAAAAAGATTAACAAATACATTTGTATAATATTTCATGTATTATATTCCATAGCATTTACTCACTTTTGATATTGAAAGTAAAAGGAATGCTAACCGTCATCCCCAACTAATTAAACGTTTCAAGAGACTGAGTTTTAGAGGTATGGTAGAATAATGGACAGTGGCTCAGAGTGAGGAATCGAAGAACCAGGTTCAAATTCAAGTTAAGTTCATTACATTCACTACATGCTAAAACCCTTGTGACAGGCATGAATCCATCTCTTCTCCCTGCAGCTATGGATAAATAGCAGGACAGACTAAGTTCTATGGCCTTGAGTGGCAACCAGTGCAGGAGAAGGAAGATTCTGAATTCAAAATCACCAACTATGAGTAAATAATGGTACAGACTGGGTCCTATAGCCTTGGATGGCAACCAATCTAATAGAAGTCTGAATTTAAAAAGTGTATAAAAAGCCCTGGCAAAGTACATACTATGCATCTAATGAAAGGATCATGGAGTTTACAATGTCTAGATGACCTTGACTGTGCTCAGTCTTGTTTATGATGTCAAGGCTAAAATGTAAAATAATTGATCAAAATCTTGGATTAACTGACATGAAGAATGCCTAACCAAGCTCTGAAACTTTTGTTAGATTTCCAACAACTAATTTTTATTATCAGCATTTAATAAAAATTACATAAAGAATCAATTAAATGCAGTGTATGTAATGAGGTAATAAGTTTTATCAACCACGCCCTACTTTGAAAAGCTTTACACTTCAAAACCACAGGTTGTCTTTTATCATTTAGTAATACTTCATTTTCTAGTAAATTCTAGTAATTTTTATTTTTAAATTTTTTTTACTTTCAATATCAAAAGTGAGTAAATGCTATGGAATATCATACATTAAATATTATACAAATGTATAATCTTTTTCTTACAGGCTTATGACCCTATTAAATAGTAAATGTTGAAAAACAAATTTATTCTTTTTAAATGCATACCTTTCAATGTTAATTTGTTATGGCTCCACAAAAAAAGCCTTTAGCCTGTTCAAGGCCTGAGCAACACCGAGAAGTTCCAGAAACCAGCATTAGTGTCTCATTACCTATGGTAAGATTGTAAATATCTGCATTCTGTTAGCACAAATTATGATGTTAATTGATACTCAGCATATACAGTGTTTATATTTTAAAACATTTTTATGTTTATACATTCTTTTTATAGATACAAATATTTACGTAAATGCTCTGTTTATAATAAACAGTATTAAACAACATTTACCGGTCTGAATGTCTGAGAAATTTTCACAGAAAATATTTGTCCTCCGACAGGAATTGAACCTGCATCCTACACGGAACCGTCATTTAGTTTGATGTGACATTAACCAATTTGGCCACAGAGGAGCGTTCGGCTAGCAAGGTCGAATCTACTGTATTTGAACTTCAATCTTCTATGAATCTCCCACATACATTCATATCTGCTCATGGCATATCAAATATAAACAAGTGACGTCACACATTATTTCTATGAAAATTTCTCGGACATTCAGGCTGGTAAATGTTGTTTAATACTGTTTATTATAAACAGAGCATTTACGTAAATATTTGTATCTATAAGAGAATGTATAAACATAAAAATGTCTTAAAATAATTGTCGACTTTGTATATACTTATATATATGTGTGTGTGTGTTTGTGTGTGAGTTTTACATTGATAATTCTCCCCATAGTAGATGTGCAGTCTGATACCGTATAATTTCTTGAATCTCTTGCAGAAACAACAATCACTTTCCTTGGAAACAAAGTCTTTATAATATCAAACACAATTTAAAATAATATTCATAGAGAAAAAATACTGTATCTAACAGCATATGAGAACAATAGCTCAATCACGGACTTCTGCCAGAGATTTTTTCACAGTAGTCTGCAGAGCACATTCAGTTCAGCTTTTGAAACTGTTGAAGATCCTGTATATTGAGTCTAGGCAACTCTTCTTCTATAAGTAAAAGGAATGGCTGATAGGTCTTAATGTAATCTGTCTGTGATTTATACTGCTGATACATTGGTATTATTTTGTTCTGCCCTATTTTTTAAGCATTGTGTATATATTCATATGTTTTGTCTAAGCTTTGGAGAGCAATAACCAGTTAGCCCCTCTTTTTTTGTTTTTACTTTTTTTATTATTTTTTAATATGGTAAATAAATTTTTTTCTTACATTTGCTACTCTTTCACCTTTTATTTTAATATATTTGCATATATCATATCAATATATACTTTGGAAATGTTCAAATTTATATAATCAATATTATTGATATAAAACCATTTATACCATCTATAAAGCTAATTGTATGTTACTTACCATATCGGTGATGTCATATACCAAAAGTACAAATTTAGCATCCCTTAAATACATGGGTACCAGACTTTTAAATCTCTCTTGCCCAGCAGTGTCCCAAATTTGAAATAAAACACGTCGCCGGCCATAATTTACTGTCCGAAATACAAAAACTGCTGTAAGACACAAGAAAAAAATTAACAAAATAAATGAACAAATTAAAAATTTTAAAAAAATTAAATTAAAAAAAACATCAGTCTTGTGAATTACTTATCAAGTAATAAAGGAAAAACTTTAAAAACTAAAGTTAAAATTCTTGCTCTTTAATAATGTTTCTATTTTTGTCATTCTTTCATGCTTAGTAAACCCTTGTGTCTTAGAGGCTTTATTGCCTTGATTCAGGTGAAATGATACAATGAAAAAAAAAAAAAAAAAAAAAAAATTATGCTTGGTTCTTTAGACAGATAAAGCCAAGAATTTTTCAGCACACACAGGAAAAAAATAAATACAAGAAAAATATAGTAGACTGCTTGAAAAAAAAAAAAAAAAAAAAAAAAAATTATCTATTCAAATACAGATATTCAGTAAAAATTTGTTTTTTTTTATGGCTTATCAACCCTTTACAGATTATTTAAGGCAAAAAATATTTTTTTAGATTGAAAGAATATTTTGGGAGATGATAATGATTTTACTGATAAAAGTCTTACTAATTAACCCATAGCTGGAGGGAGAAGAGATGGATTCATTCCTTTCCCAAGGGCATTCGCACCATTAATTCTTTAGAAATATAATAATTCATTGATTCTTTAGAAATATATACCTCAGAGCAATTTTAGGGAATTTAATGACAAAGTGGAAAAAAAAAAATTGTGTCACTTGTTTCATCCTAGGACTTCAAAGTAATGATTTTGTTGATGAAAGGGGAAGGGAATATAAAAAAAAAAAAAAAAAAAAAAAACACAATAGTTTGTCATAATTATGCACAAACAGGAAACATTGAAAATCTCAGAACAGAAATTTTAAGGATAAATTTTTTTTTAGATGCATCTCAGTATGTAGTCTAGTCAACCTCATTCAGTCTTCCTATTTTTTTGTTGTTTCTATCATTTTTACTATTAAGTATCTGACATTGTGATAATAGAAAATCTGCCAAGAAAGGCGAAATGTTGCAAGAACCTGGAAAATCTGCCAAGAAAGGCGAAATGTTGCAAGAACCTGGAAAATCTGCCAAGAAAGGCGAAATGTTGCAAGAACCTGGAAAATCTGCCAAGAAAGGCGAAATGTTGCAAGAACCTGGAAAATCTGCCAAGAAAGGCGAAATGTTGCAAGAACCTGGAAAATCTGCCAAGAAAGGCGAAATGTTGCAAGAACCTGGAAAATCTGCCAAGAAAGGCGAAATGTTGCAAGAACCTGGAAAATCTGCCAAGAAAGGCGAAATGTTGCAAGAACCTGGAAAATCTGCCAAGAAAGGCGAAATGTTGCAAGAACCTGGAAAATCTGCCAAGAAAACTGAAATGGTGTAAGAACCTGAGCACAAATTTAACATCCATGATTTAATGATCAAAATACAGGGTGCAGCAGAAATACCTCCCGCATAATGTTAAGACAATCAGATGAAGACACTGTTGCCAATAATGTCTTGCCCTTAATGTGGGATCTATTTCTGAAAAGTATATGTAAAAGGTATTTCTTACACACTGCACTTTCTCTATACTTTTACATTAGTAAATAGCTTTCTTTTTTAACTAAAACGGCATTTTTTTTTTTAAATCAAAATTATGGTCCAACTCATTATGGTAAGCAACTTGAATATGTTACTTTGTAAAAGATCTCTTGTGTTTATATAATCTTTTATTTAAATTGTTTGAGGTTTCTCCAGTGTATTCTTTGTGGTAATCATTACATGTGATAGAGTAAATTCCTCCTTTAAGTTTTAGCTTCTGATTTTGTTTTGTATTAAGTATTTTATTGTTTTAGAAGTAGTTGAGATAAATTTTATATTAAGCTTGGATAAATTATTTTCAATTGTAGTTGTGAGGCTTATGGCCATATCACGCTGAAACACAAATTCCTGTATGTTCACTGAAGTTAAACAACTTTGAGCCTGGTCAGTACTTAGATGGGTGACCGCTAGGGAATGTCAAGTGCTGTAAGCTTGGATGTGCATGTGTTGTAATTGCGAATGATAGGAAGAACCATTATCCATTACACCACCTGCACATCCAAGTTTACATAATGTAATGAATAATTGTTAATCAGAGAGCCAAGTTCCAATTCCCATTTAGTTCATTATATTCAATTACATGCAAAGGCCCTTGAGAAAGGCATGACTCCACCACTTCCCCCAGTTATGGGTTAATTAGTAAGACTTGTATCCCTAAAATCATTATCAAAAAAAAAAAAATCTTACAATCTAAAATATCTTATGGCTTTAAATAACCTGAAAAGGGTTGATAAGCTGTAAAAAACAAATCAATCAAATTCAGTTGTAGTTGTGATAGAGTTTGGTAGGTAGAATAATACACCTTAATTTGATGGATGTGTCTGAATCGTCTACTTTTCTATTTTGAAATAATTTATCCTCCAAGTAAGACAATAAAGTTACTAAGATACAAGGGGTTACTGAGTGTGAAAGAATATGAGAAAAAGAACATTACTAAGGATAGAGAACAATAAAAGAGGAATTAAGAAGACAGAAGATAACAATTGAAATTGCATTTAAATTTTTGAAGGTCAAAGTTGACTGGAAAGTAAGAGGCCAGAAGAGAGTTCCACAAGTGAAAAGAAACTTAGTATAGAACTTATGGTTATATGTAGCAATTTCAGCTATAAAATGATGAGACCTAACTGCCAATCTAGCACTGAGCTTAAATTCATAAAGTTGTGGGTACCAAAGAGAAAAGTTCATCAGAGCAATTACCATGAAAATATTTATGGACAAGGTACAGGGAGAATACATTATTGTAGTGGGAAACTGATTGAAGCCAAGATGCCAGGTCAGGACCAATTTTTTGTTCCAACAATAAATTTCAGAACCTGAGAATAGATACAGGTGAGGTGTTTCCCCTCAAAGCTTAAATTTAAGGACGTTTCTTACCTCGGACTTACCTCCAACTGTAGGTTTGTACTGGTCCTCAAATATCCCTTTTGTGAATTGCATTGCAAGTGATGACTTGCCTACTGATATGTCCCCAACAGTGACAACTTTTACTTTCTGGATAATTTCAGGAGTCACCTTCTCATAGCTGGAATTACTGTAAATTTTCTCACCCATTCTGAAAAAAAAAAAAAAAAAAAAAAAAAAATATGTAATTAATAATTACTTATGTTCTAATTTTAAGAATTGGAACAAAACTGTAATTGTACAGTATGTCATTAATGATTTCTCCACATCTGAGTCAGAAATTAAATGACAAAAATAACATTGTCATTGATATTTTTTTTAATCATATCACCCCCAAGAAAGGCAATAAAGCCACTAAGACACAATGAGTTACTGAGTACAAAAGAAGAAAAAGAAGAAAAACACCATTAAGGAGCAAGAACAATAGAAAAGGAATCAAGAAGACAGTAGATAACGATTGACATTGCATTTAAATTTGTTTTCTAATCATTTCGCCACATGCAAGGCCGTAAAGCCACTAAGACACAAGGGGTTACTGAGTGTGAAGGAATAAGAAAAAAGAGAAACATTATTAAGGAGCGAGAACAATAGAAGACTAATCAAGAAGACAGTAGATAACAATTGACATTGCATTTAAATTTTTGAAATTGGCTGTAAAACACGGAGCTGGAAGAAAGTTCCACAAGTGAGAAGTGTAAGAAAAGAATCTGTTAGCATGGAACTTACTGCTACATCTAGCCAATTCAACTGTGAATCTAGTACTTTGCTTAAATTCATAGTCTAGCGAACATAGGAAAGAGTACATCATAACAATTACCATGAAAGTATTTATAGAAAAAGCGCAGAAAAACTATGTTATGACAGTGGGAAAGTGACTGAAACTGAGGTGCCTGGTCAGGACCAATAACAATGCAGATTCTTTAGATTTTATCAAGATTCTCTAAATATATAACAGGAGTAGCAGACCAGATGTGACAGCAATATTCAAAGCATGGATGAATGGTAGACTTATAAATATGTAAGATAGATCCTGGCGAGAAAAGTTATCTAGCATGACACAGTGAACCAACTTTCTTAACAGCAGATCTAGCAATTGATTCTATATGATCTTTCCAATTCATGTCAGCGTAAAAAAATGTTAGCCAAGAAGACACAAGGAGTCTCTTTCCCAGAGGTTAACATCAGCCATGCTGATGGAATGCAAAAGGGGTTCTCTCAGACGATTAAAAGAGAGCAGTTTCATTTTGGAGTCATTAAGATTAACAAGCCATTCCTTGCACCTGTTAACAATAGATTGTAGGTCATTTTTGAGATCAGCTGCCAATTTGAACTGATCCCATTAAGATTAAGATACTGAAGCTTATCTATTATTGGGTAAAGAAAGTGCCCCAAAAATTGGTGCAGGGGAAACTTGTCATTTTATTTAGTATTTTTATCCCTCTTTTTATTCAAGAATATTTTGTCATAGGAAATTTAATTCAACTAGAAAGACCCATGAAAATTTCATGGCTTTCCTATTTTAATTTTCTGATGAATCTTAATTCTTCACTTAATGATCGAGTCATGGAGACTTCTACAACAAGAAAATATCAGTAGAAATTCCCCTATGGTATCTTTAAATATTTGAGATTAACGACTTTAACAAAACAATAACAATCATAAATATGAATGCTGATCGTTATTTTAAAGAAGTAAGGGGATACAAATGAAAAGATTTGAAATTGACAACTTTTTGCATTTCTATCTTTTTTTTTTATTCATTCTCTCACTGAAACCAAGTAGCATAAGTTTTGTTTTTCTATACAATCAAAATGGAATAGTCCAGTATTTGTGAAGTATTGGCAGGACGTAATGGTCATGCGAACTAGTGAAGGGAGACACAAGCACAATTATTATGTGATATTTCTGCTCTTTCTTAAAATATATTTCAAAATGTAACAGTTTTTCTATGTAATCAAAATGGAATAGTCCAGTATTTATGAGATATTGGCAGATGTTAAACACTTCTTTCTTCCTAGCTAAAACCCCCCATCTTATGAACATTTCTTTTAATAATAATTTTAAAATTATTCAGCAGATGATGTTAGCTATTGTAACCAAATTTGTGGTGATTGTCTTACTTGGTTTTCTTCATTTGATACTGTGTCTCTAAAAAAAATGGCACTTTTTACACAAATACCATGGCTTCTTAGACTTTTGGCTAAGATGTGTGAAATGGGGCAAACTAGAGTGGTTTTTTAGCTTTAGTATGCCGCCATGGTACACTCCATTAGTATTCAATCAGCTTGGTAAAATGAAACCTGCTATGTGATCTGTCTTTCTATCTACTGTTCAAACCCCACTCAGCCCCTTGCATGTTAGTATTTATATCATAAACGATAATCTGCAGGTAGTATAGAGTAGTAGACAATGGATGAAAAGAGACAGACAAAAAGAATATCGTTCGTGTGGATGGGTTCAATGACAGAGTAGTTTCAATTTTCTTAGTACTAGACTTTGCATGACAAGCCTTTCTCCCTTTTTTCCTGGCCTTGTGTCGAATTGATGCATTTTTGTCAATAAATATTAAGGCCAAAGTGTAGTATCTGTTCTACCAAGGAGTGTCTTCCTCTCTTTCCATGCAAGCAAAACAGAATAGTTCATTATTTATGAGGTATTGGCAGGGCGTAACGGTCGTGCAAACTAACAAAGGGAGGAGGACAAGTACAATTATAATAGGATTGTTTCATTAAAGTTACTTAGTGAGCGATAAATCATTACTGGTTTTCCCCCAAGTGTCCCCAGTAAATGGTAGTCAAGTCAAAAATCCTTGAAAGGAGTACATCTGAAATGTCAGAATTTTATTTCCATCAAAGCAAGTGTCCAATTATCAGCCGGAAATTCTATAAGGACTTCTGTTGATGACACATTTCTTCCTTTCTTACTCACCACAGTCAATTTCAAGAATTGACCCCCACAACACAGACATATGAATGTGTTTGGTAAACAAACACCAACCTACATCTTGTTGGTGGGGTGGGGGAGGACTTTTTTTTTAATTAGCCTCATATTCAGTATATACATTTATTTATAGCAGGATTTCTCAACCTTTTTACCCTTTCATCCTGGGTATAATGAGAAACAATATCCAGCAGTAACGATAATGATGGGAAGATTGGAGATTTTTTATGAAGCATGGAACCAGCTCTTAATTATTGTTGTTCTCAAGTCAACCCTAACCCGGGGTAGTAGTACCTGTTAGGGTCCTAGATAGGGGCAAATAGTGAACCCCTAAAGATGAAAATTATAAAAATACATTTTTATAGTAAAAATACTAGCAATATATTTTTATAAAAAAAAAATTACCAACAATACGTATTCATGATAAAATTGTAAACATGACATACATTGTCAAAAAATAATTTGCTACGATTAATCTCATTTCTTGTAAGGAGAAACTAGTTTTCACTCCTTGTTTGATTTTACAAGATTATTTGGTAAAAAGAAAAAGAAAAAAAAAAAAAAAAAACAGCTAAGTAATTATAATTTAATCATGAAATAATGTCATTCTCTTGAATTAATTAGAAACTCTGAATTTTCATATTAAGATTTCGACATTAAATAAAACAAACTTTCTATCTTTTTGTCAATCTTGAATACATTTTTATGTCTCAGGGAACTCCTGCATAAAAATTGTTATATACCATTATTAATATCTCTCTCTTTATATTTTTATCATAGTTCAGATGGTAAACATGTTATATGGACACTGTATGCATGTCTGTGCTTGAGGGAGTCACTCAATGGTACATATAAATGTGAATTATTGTACGTTGATGATTTGGGTTTTCATTTAGGATTTACCAGATGTTAAGCCAAGCCGTGCTACTAACAAGGCATTCACTGAAATGATTATCTTTGGTTGACTTTTACTACTTTGTTCTTAAGTATTTATTTGTGGTTGTAATTAAATATTGTTTTATCTTAACATTCATGTCTTGAGTTATACTTAATTATTAATGGCTACCATACGTCACAATATATACTTTATTTTAGGATATTACATCAAAAACATGTCAAAATCGCTGCACAATTGCAGTTGTGTTTTCATGTGCATAAAACGCATCTCATCAGGCGATTGTAAACTACTGGTGAGTGAATGATTTAATAAGATTTAAAAGCAAAATGCAGCTTCCTTTTAGGAAAAAAGGAAGAAGCAGGTGTGGTTACAAATTTTGTGGGCTTCTTCCTTCTCATCTTACCTGTATGTGTGTGTATATATATATATATATATATATATATCTCACTTTGTTATTTTTAGTGAATAATCGTATTTGAATAGATGCTTTGCTTATTTATTAAACAGTATATTTATTCATTTTCGTCTACCATCCTGAATATTTGTGAAGTCTTATGAAAGAAAAATATGCTTTCACTGGTAGGAATCAAACCTGCATCCTCCTTGCCAGAGAAACCATCAGTAGGTTCAATATGCTTTAGACTGACTCAGCCACAGAGGGCACTGCCGATCAAGCAAAGCGAAATAGAGCCTTAAAAACAAATTCTTCCCAGATTCTTGAAAGTTTCATATCTGAATATAAACAAAGCAATTTCTAAAGAAATAATGGATTTTTTATTTATTAATCCAAGAAACTTTATCACTTTAAACATTATTTTTAGTGGATACCCATATTTGTATAGATGCTTCCTTTCTTCTTCTATGTGCTGTATCCCTCCACAACTTCCTGTCTTAGCAAGTTTTACCTTTTTGCTATCTCTCCTAATTCCTGTTCTGTCAACCCTTTACACAAACTTGTTAGGTAGATTATGTGCTGCTCTGTCCCTCTCGTTTTCACTATATCCTGTGAGTATCAAATTCTCTAAGCCCTCTTTCCTCATTATGTGCCCTAGAAGGGTCAACTACCTCTTTCTGATTCTAAATAGAAGTGTCTGTGTTGCTTCCATTTTTTCCAAAAACTTACTCATTACTCTGTCCATGGGATTCTCAGCATCCTTCTGTAGACCTACATTTCTGTTTCCTTCATTTGTGATGAGATTGTTGAGCATATAGAAAGACTGATATTACATAACAGTTCAGTACTCTTTTCTTTGTTTTTAACAAAGTTTTTCTGTTTCTTAATACTTTGCTTAGGTTTTGGAAGACAGCTTTCAGTATTCCAAAGCACTTATATTTTTTGTTAACCATCTTTTTATTAATGAATTGCTTTTTGATATGGCTGCTTTTATTTCTCTAAAATTTTGTACCTCCATGAAAATATATCAGTGATGAATTTTGTTTTACTTCATAGATAAACTGTTTTTCAATTACAAAATGAAATACAAAAATTATTTTTTTTCAAGTGACAAAAAATTAAAGAGACAAATTTTTCTTAATTTAAAAAAGAAAGACAAAATATTGTTATTAATTTTAAAAAAGTGTCAATTTTTTTAAAAAAAGAATTAAAAAAAAAAAAAAAAAAGAGAATTTAAAAAAAGTACATTTGTCAAATTTAAAAAAAAAAAAAAAAAAAAAAAACTTTTTAAAAAAAAAAAAAAAAAAAGACATTTATTTTAAAATAAAAAAAAAAAAAAAAAAAAAAAAACAAATTTATATTTAAAAAAAAGAAAAAAAAAAAAAGGACAAATTTTTTTTTTTTAATTAAAATTGATATTTAACATTTTTATATATTTAGCTTTTATTAAAGTAACTTTTCCATTTGTAAATTTTTTTTTTTTTTTTTTTTTTTTAAAAAAATCATACCACTTTTTTAGTTATTTTTAATTATAGTAATTATACTGATTAATTACCTGATAGTAAAATTGAATTTTTTTAAAATTAATTCAATTTTACAATCAAGTCCCTCGCATCCCAGGAAGCTTGGCATTGTCATGAAAGAACGGTTTATCCTTGCGATTAACCAACACTAGCTCCTCCTTCAGTGCCTGTTGCACAAGTTCCAACTGCTGCAAATATAGGTCCACAGTAATGATTTTGTCTGTTGGTAGGCAACTCATAGTGCATCACTGGTCAGCTAGTTCACCAGATACAGAGCATGATGTAGAGTTGGTCTTGCAGTGTGAGGCACAGGGTTCCGTGATGAAAATCAATGTCTGGTATTCTTGGGAGTGTCATAAAGGACCCACTTTTCATCACTGGTGAACACCCGATCAAATTTGGGATGTTGCGGTGCCGAGTAAGCAACAAGAAACAGGCTGTCACTCATTGCTTGTTTGCCTTCAACCCACTTGTTCAGCAAGGTCACCACAGGTTTGGCTGTTGTCCTCTTCTCTGGCCACCTTCAGGGCCTCATCATCCAGGACTTGTGGCTGGACACTGTGGAATTTATCAGAAAAGGGACAGATCTCCTGACCTGAACTTCTCGAACCAAACTCCTGGTGGTGTGTTCACTTTACAGCATTATCCACAAAGGCTTGACATATGATGCAACTGCGGACAAGCCTGCTTTAAATTCATAAAACAGTGACTGCTTGTGATATGACTTGTGTGTGTATGTGTGCGTGTGCAACATGCCTGCATTGGTTGGGAGCAATGCCACTGTCCTTAACCTCCACCCCTTTCCTGACACATTCATTTAGGTATCAGTGATTACTTCTACCCACACAACGTAAAAAAATGGCAAGGACTTTTTAAGGGTAACTTATAAAATAACAATCAAAATACCCGACTGCTTCTATAAACACACACAACACGAGGTATCATGCATGATACACACTTCTTTCCTTTTTTTTCTCCCCCCCCCCTAGTAATGCCACTAATACACAAGGGATTAGAGTGAGTGAAAGAATTAGGAACAGAAACATTAATGATGGGCAGGAAGAAGAGAGAATAATCAGAAGAACAGTAGATAGCGATTGATATTGTATTTAAATTTGTGCAGATTAAAGTTGGCTGGAAAGCATGGAGCTGGGAGGGAGTTCCAGTCAACTTTAATCTTCAAAAATTTAAATGCAATGCCAATCACTATCTACTGTCCACCTGATTACTCTTTTTGTTCTCACTCAGTGATGTTCCTGTTTTCTAATTCACACCACACCAAGTAAACCCCCTTGTGTCTCAGTGGCTTTAATGCCTTTTTGGAGGTGAACTTGATAAAAAAAAAAAAAAAATTTGACATTGGACATCAAGTTCTATCTGGATTCTATCCTCTTGGAGATTATATATATTATATATATATATATGAAACTCAGTGGCGACACCGGAGGTAAGGCTTGTTGTGCTTAGCCCAGGTTAGTCAACATTCAAGTATATCTATTTAAAAGCAACAAAAATCTTTCATAGTGCTTCAGCTGGAACCAAAATAAATTAATTTAACTCCATGTTTCAAAATATCGACCGAAGTACATTATATATTGTTTATAATAATGAAGAAAAAAAAACAAAAAAATTAAGTAAAAAAAGAATGAAATAGAATTAACATGGCTAGTTGGACTGTGTAGATCTGAGCCCTATCAGGCTGGAAACATTTTTTTTTTTTTTAAATCATTGCTCCCCATCAAGGTGGTAAAGCCACTAGTAGACAGGAGGTTACAAGTTTAAATTGATAAAAAAGATACAGTGTGATTGAAGAAAGGATAAATTATGAACAGGATTCAAGAGAACAGAAGATGGTGATTGACATTGTATTTAAAACTTTGAAGATTGTAGTTTGCATTGAAGTAAATGGAAGGGACTTCCACTGTGGGGGAAGTGCGTGAAAAGAAATCATTAGAATAGAAGTGGTGGTTACATTTAGCTATTTCAACAGTTCATAGGTGGGACCTAGATGCCAACCTAGCAGCATGCTTAAATTCATGTAGCCGAGAGACCAAGGTGAAAACTCCTCATAGCAGTAGTCATGAAAATATCTGTAGAAAAGACATGTCTATGAGAAAGTGAATGAAGATGACATGCCAAGTCAGGATCAATTACATTGCAGATCCTTCTTTGGAATTTGTCAAGACTCTTGAGATGAATAGCAGAAGCACCAGACCAAATATGGCAGCAGTATTTAATGCATGGCCGAATGGTAGATTTGAAAATGTGCAAGACAAACTGACAAGAAAAACCTTCTGGCACAACACAATGAACCAACTTTCCTTGCAATAGATGCAGCAATTGATTCAATATAGTTACTTCACTTCAAGGTTGAAAACTTTGGGCCAAGAAGGCATGGTGTGTTGCTCTCCTGGGGTCTAGCATCAGCCATGCAGATAACAGACAGACAAAGATTCTCTATGGTAGCTAAATGAGAGTTGTTTTGTTTTGGAGGCATTAAAATTTGCAAGCCATTTCCTGCCCCAGTTAACCACAGATTGGAGGCCCTTTTTGAGAGCAGCAGCCAGGTTAACTTTGTCGACAGATTTTCTATTGAAGCAGGAATAAATGGTAATGTCATCTGCATAAATACTTACTTGAGAACTGATGACATCAAGAAAATAATTGATGAAGATCAGAACAACATAGGAGCCAGGATAGAACCCTTGGGGGACACCCACATTCGTGTGAAAGGAGCTGGAAGTATGCCCTGTTCAAAACAATGTTCATTTCCCGATTTGATACAAATGATTGGGTTAAATCAAACAACTGTCCTGTAATAATGCAGCCCTGAAGCTTACATAGAAGACCAGCATGCCAAACACAGTCAAATGCCTTTGCTGCTATTATCAAGTGCTTGATATACATATTTAGTGATGGTCGTTAACATATCAGTGGCAGCCCTGGTGAAACAGAAACCATATTGCTTGTCCAAGAGTAGGTTGTGAGAAGTAAGATGCTTAACCACTTCAGCATTGATTACAGCCTCAAATACCTTGCTGAAAAGTAGGAAGAGACTAATAGGGTGATAATTTCAGGAGTCAGAAAGTTCTCCAGAGTTCTTAAAAACAGGAACTACAGAGGAGAACTTCCAAGAAGCTGGAAAGCAGGAAACAACGAGGCATTTGTCATCGTGTTTGGAGAGAACTGGATCCAGTTTGAGAGCACATTTTTTAGGACAATGGCTGGGATCCCACCATCTCCACTTGCCTTGTTGGAGTCTAGTTTGGAAATAATATCTGAAACCAGTGACAGAGTTATGCCCACATCACTCAGTAGGCTTGATAACTTGGCTATAAAACAATCAAAAATGGAAAGGGTGAAAATAAGGCAAACATACCAAAGAATTTGTCCTCACTCTTTTTACTTACATGTCTGGAAAAAAATTTTTAAAATAAATGTTTATTTTTATTGAATTATTACAATTAATATTAAAATACCAAAATGTGTTTTTTTTAATTTCATGCACAGAGATTTTAAAAAATTATATATTTTAGTTAGAGTAAAGGAATCATTTTGGCATCTAAGTTATACTAATAGTATATTTTGTTAAAGGTTGTAATGAGACCAAAAAACATTGATGACAGAGTCACCACTGAAGAAAGTACACACACACACACACACATATATCCCTCCCTAAACTCTACCATGCCTCTAACTACCCCTTTTACACTCTCTGTTAAATTACAAAAAACTTACACTACCCATCAATTTTAATTTCATTTTATTTTTGGAAGTGGTATAAATAATAGCCATTATCAGGCAATATATGGTATATGCTGGTTGTAAGAGATCACTCTGAATATAGATAATATGAGAGAGAGAGAGAGAGAGAGAGAGAGAGAGAGAGAGAGAGCTAGACTATTTGTTTCCGGCAAGGGCAAATTTGACTAGCTCAGGTTTAATGCAGGGGCCCCACAAGTGAGGATATTAGACCAAAAATGGTCTAATTTTCTCAGCCTGGCATTTGGAATGCCACAAGCATCAAAGAATTGCACTCAATTTACTCATAGTGAAATGGGAAGATGAAAGCTGAGAGAACATGTCTCCTTGAACTAGATATTATATGAGGACTGAGTGATAGGCAAGATCTCCAAGCCTAGAAAACCAGATTTACTTAAGATACAATAATGAGACTGCCCTCAAAATAAAAGAAATTTATTTCTCTTCAAAATTATAAGGATTGATTGATAAGTAATGTATTCAATCAAATAAAACAAGTTTGGGACCAGATAGAATAATGAAACTGGTATTAAAATGAAGGAAATGTATTCCCCTTTAAAATTATGAGTATTATAAATAAGTAAAGCCTTCAATCCTATAAAAGAAGTTTTAGACCAGATAGAATAATAAAGCTGATATCAAAATGTAGGAAATTTATTCTTCTTTAAAATTACAAGCATATTTTTCAACACAGTCGCTATTCATTGCTAAATATTTTTCCAAATATCCTATCCATCTTTTTATTCTGATCCTAAAAGAAGTTATCATGCAGCAACTTCAACACCAGATAAAAAAAACTGTGCCTATTTCAATTTTGGAAGCAGGCTGAAGTCTGATGGCATCAATCAGGTTCTTTATCTTTTTTATATGCACAAAAAAAATTTCAGTTTTATGCCTTCTTACAAACTGCATATTTCTCTCTGCTGGCCATTCTTTGAATACTCACAATGTTTCATTGCTTTAATAAGTTTACTAATTTCAACTGGCATGCAAACTTCTAAAAAAATCCTTACACAGTCCAAATATTGCATTCATAATTAACAAATCTTATTAATCAATGCTTTCGTCCAGTGAAAGTGAGAGTAAACATCTTTGAACAATACTTTACGTACTAAAGGTTCAATTGTTTTTTTTTCCCTCTCTTCACTATTATCAGTGCCATGTGTTAAGCAGCCTTACTTGTACATTTTTAGCAGCAGAAAATTATTGCAGATTGACTTAACAGTGATGATGACTGGGTTGGGGATCTCAGAGGATCAAGTTGCATCAAATTTCAAAATGGGGATACCCTATTTGCAATGAAATTCAACACTGAAATCTTTAGAGTTACTAAAATAACACATCCCAATGAGATGATAAATATTATTTACAATTTATATATATATATATATATATATATACACAATTCCGATGATTGATCATTTGTTTTGAGGTTCACCCCCTCCACTTTCAAGAGTTATATGCGTTTCGGTTAGCAAGGTCGATTTTACTGTATTTAAACTACAATTCTCCATGATTTTCCCTCAAATTTGTCTTTCTAGAACAATTATGACCGAGTAGTGAGTTTGATCCTCACGAGGTGCCCCATAGTTTCAGCTTTGTGCCACATCTAATGTATGCTTGGAAAATCACTACTGTATACCTACTTCTGCAAGGAAGATTTTGATATTTAAGGCAATGTAGATAGAAATCAGGTTGTAAATCTCCAATTTACGAAGTGTTTAATAATTTTACTATGACAACAAATAATGGAGTCATTATGTATCTATTATATTTTCATAAACAATAGAGTAGACATGGGTTTTATTTTCACGTAAATTACAAAGGTAGACATTGATACAGAAATCAGGTGGCCTCAGAACATTCTTTGTATCCTCAAAAATCCCAACATATTTTTATTACGCAGAGTTTTGTCTTTAATTCTTACCTGAAAAAGAACTAACAAACATTGGTGAAACATCATTTATAAGCTTTTCCACTTTGTCTCCTCATTCTCATAGAATTGTATATAATATCTACTGATACTACTACTACTAATAATAACACAAATTGATAATACATAACAAAACAAAAAAAAATTATGAGAATTCAACATGTTTCAAGACAAGTAGATTTTTGTGAAGGAAAGTGCTCAATAAAAAAATTAGAAAATTTCTGGGATGCTGAGTTATAATTATTTACATTTGGACTATTGTCTCCATCTTTGTTGTTATTATCACAACATTATAGCTGCTGTGGCCTCCAGTCTTAATCAGGTGTATATCGATCTGGATAACCTATAGGGAATCCCAAACTGAAACCTTTAATTAATCTACTATTGTTCTTGTTATTATCATAACGTTTCAGCTGTTGTGCCCCTGACCTTCATCAGATGTATGTTGATCGAGGTAACCTACAGGGAATTCTGAACTGAACTTTTATTTAATCTATGTTCTTGCCCTACTGCCCATGTCTAAAGATATCTCGTCTAGTTCTTATTTTTAGTAGTACTCAATTAAGGCTTGCCCATTTCTCCAGAGTCCAAGTACACACTGTAAATAAAGAAAATTAGAGTGACAATAGTTAACAGATGAAAATAAAAAATGTCTAAAAGACTTATCTTATGACTGACTAAGTGCCACATATACATCACTTGGTGGGGTCAGAGAAATCTATTAAATTCATTAAAGGGTGTTCCAATAACTTGAACTGATTTTAAATGTGAATTAGCTTTAAGCATCTAATGATTTTTTGTTTTTCTTTCAATTTTAATAAATTAAGTCTTTGGCAATTTCAACCATCAAAAGATTAACAATCAAACAATGTGTTAAAGTTATTGAAGCCTATTAAGAAAATGAACATTCAAACAGAATTTGAATGAGAATTTCCCAGGTTGCATCATCTCTCAAAACAGCAAAGTCAATTGGCCACCATGATTGCGCGACTTGACACCTTTAGATTTCTTCCTTCAGGGTCATCTCAAAAGTAAGGTTTATGCCAATAACAATTCAACAGCTGAAGGACGAGATAATGACATATTGGTGAGATCGAAGAGCAACTATGCAGAGATATCATCAAAAATTTTGACCATCAGGTGGAGATGTTACGCCAAAACCTTGGTGGACATTTGGACGATATTTTTCACATAATTTTCATGACTTAAATGAAACACCCTATTTGTATACGCTATATAAAAAACACTATTCAAGCAACTTGTGGGTTACCCCCACTTGGCTTTGCAAAAACACCATTAGGTGGTGCTGTTAAGCACCTATAAAACAGGACACTTCCTGTTTCTTTCTCTTTTTTTTTCTTCTTTCTCCTCCTTTCCTCTCAGCATGTTGTAGTGACAACACAGGACACTTCCTGTTTCTTTTTCTTTTTTCTCCTCCTTTCCTCTCAGCATGTTGTAGTGACAACACAGGACCTTGTCCCAGGTAGTATGGAGATATTTTCCCCTGAGTGACAACTTTTTCTCTCTCTCTCTCTCTCACACACACACACGATTCTTAATAGCCAACTTTTATTGTCTTGTTTTCTTTTCAGCTATATTTATATGCATACTAGTATATTTTCTTTGTTCATCAGTTTATAGTTATATAAAAATACATAAAAATATTGCCTTGTTAACAACATTTCTTTTCACCTCTACTAACAATGACAATAAGTCATTTACATATGTAAATTTTGTTTGCCACTGCTTTTGTACGCTCTGACCTTCTTCAGGTGATATATGTTAGAATTTCAGACTGAACCCTTTAATTAGTACACCGGGGGTAGATTGTTCTAGTTCCACATGCCATACCTTTTCTCAATATCACAGTTTTCTCCAAGTTTTTGTTCACTTGTGCTGAACTCACAACTCTTTGGGTCAAGTCACTGGATTACTTCAACCAACGCTTTTATCCGCTGGGCCATGTGACAATAAAGATGAAGACAACAGTCCGAACAATGTAAATAATTACAATAGCTCATCTCAGAAATATAGACAGATGTTATTCTATGCTATAAAAAGAAAGTTATATTGGATTCCGCCAACCTACACATTTTGCTGCAAGCCAACTTAAGCTTTTTTTGGAGCTTATTTTGGAAACGCTGAATCCAAAAACCAAGTCTATTTTTCCTCATTTTGTTGTACAGAATTTGAATGTTTAAAAAAATTTTTAAAATATAGACTATTTATAGCCAAATATCCCATAATATTCAAATTAATTCTGAATGTCTCCTATAAAAAAAAAAAAAAAAAAAAAAAAAAATGAATGTTATTGAATATAAAATTCCTCAAAACACTTGGTTTATATATTATGATAATGTACATTATTAATGACATTATAATTATATTGTTCTAAGTTATGAATGGAAACAATACAAAGTCCTTGGATATAATAACTTTTCATTGTCTGCATCAAGCATCTGTGATAGAAATATTTGTCAGTGAAAATTTAATTCTCAAGTGTATACATATGTGATGCTTTATCTGTTTTTTTTTAAGCAATTCTTTCTGACTGTGATTGGATCTCGATGTTTAGTTGAATAACATTTAAATGTCAAACATTTTATCATGATTTGCAAAGTTATATTAGTCTGCTATTCTGTTCATATTTCTAGAAATTGCAAGTCATTTAGACTAAAATCATTTTAAAACAGTATTACACAAAGTTTTTTGGAAGGAGTATGTGTGGGTGTTTAAAAGTATTTTTGTGAAATGTGGTTGGCCATTTTTAGAGACTGCAATGTTTGAAAGGCCTCAATTTTAGTGTGATTTTTTTTTAATTTTTTTTTTTTTTTTTATTAGTACCTATTTAGAGGATGTAATTTATGAAAATGCTTTATGTGCATTATGGGAAATGCTAATTTTCATCACTTACTGTGTTATATATCTTTTGCATTCCAAAAGTTGTTTTATTTTACATTTCACACACAGCTAACTTGGATATTTGAACCCTTAAATAATACCATCTAGTTTTTGATAGAGTTATCATCAGAAATTGCTATATGAGACTTCTTATGCTTTATTTTAGTAAATAAAATTCAATTTATTAACACATTTGTTGCTATCTTGAATCTTTGAACATTACATAATGCCATCTATGTTGTTTTTTAATATTTATGTTATGTTTTATATCAAGAATGGATATCTGTCATAATAAAAAAAAAATACTGCAAAGGGGTATTAATGAAATCAATTTCTTTGGCTAAGCCAAGGGGCTCGAAACTTCCAGCCAGATCATGAGTTCTGTATCCTCTGGTCATACCTTGTTTTGTGACATAAAGTGGCCATTAATAATTAAGTATAACTCAAGACTTCAATATTAAAATAAAACAGTATTTAATTACAACCGCAAATAAATACTTAAGAACAAAAAAGTAAGTCAACCAAAGATAATTAACTATTTCAGTGAATACCTTGTTAGTAACACAGCTTGGCTTAACGTCCAGTAAATCCTAAATCAAAACCCAAATCATCAACGCACAATAATTCGACTGGACAGTTCCACTCAATAATCGCTGCAGTCAGTAGTCTGACACTGCTATTTGTACACCTGACGGAAAGCATAAGTCCAGAATGTCATGCTTGAATCTCGTTGTCGGTAGTTACTCATTTTCTTTCTATATGACACCATGGAAACCAGATCCTCTGACCAAGTGATGGAACTCAAGCCAATACATGGGACTTGTATCTTCTGACCAGTATGCAAAACCCACACCCGCTGAATGTAGCATGAGAGCCACATCTTCTGGCCAATATGTGCAGCCCACACCCTCTAGCCAGGCCAGGAGAGACACACTCTCGGTTGTACCATGAAACCTCATCTTTTGACCAATATGTGGAGCCCACACCCTCTGGCCAGATTGTGGGATCCACGTCCTCTGGCCATAGCATGAGACCTGCATCATTTGTCCAGTGTATGGAGCCCACACCCACAAGCCAGACTTTAGGATTCACACTGACCAGATATGGAAGCTGCAGCCTTTGAAAATCTACATCCTCTGGCCGTACTCCGAGGCCTGTATCTTCTGACCAATATTTGGAATTCACACTTTTTGGCCAGATCAAGAGGTTTGAATCCTATGGCCAAAATGTGAAACAAACATTTTTTTGTTCAGCATAACAAGTAAAAATATCACAAAGACAATTTAAACAGCAATTAGCTAACAATAGTTATCTCCCCTTACATGAGTTATCTCCCTTAATATGCCCCCCACACCAAAAAAAACAACCCATTTACGAGTTAAAATAATTAATTCAATTCCAAATTCTAATAATGGAACTAAATACAGACAGCTGAAAACAAATGGGCCAAAATCTGAAACATTATAACTATAGAATCTAAGATGAGATTAATGGCTTAAATAAATCCGTTTGCAATATGATTAACTTATATAAAAAAAATCCAGACAAAATTTTCAGAATAGAAGTTTCAAAACTTTTATTAAAAGTCGGTCTACGGAAATTAAACTTATTGAAAATGTCTCCATTCTGTTATATTTTGAAATAAGGAAAATATCCTGATTATTCTAGAAAACGTTTTTTCCATGTCTTGAATGCAAGTAGGACCATGTTTCTAGAAGAGAAAATAACAGATCAGTAAAATTAGATGTTTTGAAGAGTAAAAAATTTTATTTTAATATTCTTCACTAAGTAAATAAAAAATTGTTTGAAAACAGTGGTATCCACTTTTGCTGTGTCACAAGTGATCATTAATTGAATAAAGTATTTTATTTTTATTTTTTTAAAAAAAGAAAAAGAAAAATAAGAAGTCCATTCAGTTTGATGCGATTGTCGAATAGTAGTTATACACAGGTATAGTGGAATTGGGGTTTTGAATTCAAAATTGAGCCAATGATGTTCACTTTTCACACAAAGACTTGGAAGATATAAATCATCTTTTTCCCTCAGCTATGGGTTAAATAGCATAGCAGACTGGACTCTCTAGCTGGCAACACTCTTCTACATATAAATGATAAAATAAACAGCATGCAGCAAAAACCACAGCAGTAACACCTAATGCAGTGAGGCTGTGGTCCTAGCTGGAGCTGCCCAATCCTCACTTTCCAGCCTTGATAGAGTCCTTCTGCCATGCTTCATCTTTATAGGAGTCAGATTAGACGAAAATGGAATATTGCTGCCATATCTGGGTTGGAGCTGCCCAATCCTCACTTTCCAGCCTTATCAGAGTTCAAAAACATTTATACGACTTTGTAGGTGATCGCTTATCTTCCACCCTACCAACCCTTCACCCATAGATAAAACATCACAAGCCTCTTGATACTCTAGTGTTACTTCCATGGCAAATGTTCAGAGGAGCTCCACTCTTTAGTTTCACTAGTTCAGTTTTTTAGAGATAGGATTTTCCATGCTATGTTCACAGAGTTGAATCACCAACATTTACCCCATATTCCAAATAGAAGCAGGAAATTCCAATCAGACAGCTTCTCCCACTGAGAACCATTATTCTCTGGAATGTGTGGATGGTTCCTTTAACACTACAATCTTTACTTCAAGTCTAAGATTAATCATTATCCATCATCATTTTCTTTTTGCATTTGTAGTGTTTGTGAAGACAAACTTTAAAAATCCATATCAATCAAAATTTGGTGAAATATTCATTCAAAACTTGAAATCCACTATACGTGTGTATAGAGAATGGAACGTTCCAGCATTGGCCAATTCGACATAGGAATTTTATTGGCAGAGGGATCATTAGGCATCAGATTACTACATTCAATACTCAAATTAATGCTTTGTAGTTATATGATCATATAGTCCAATATAAGAAAGAGTAGTTGGAGGCATTTTTGAATTTAAAAAATAGGAGTAGTTGGAGGCATTTTTGAATTTAAAAAATAGGAGTAGTTGGAGGCATTTTTGAATTTAAAAAATAGGAGTAGTTGGAGGCATTTTTGAATTTAAAAAATAGGAGTAGTTGGAGGCATTTTTGAATTTAAAAAATAGGAGTAGTTGGAGGCATTTTTGAATTTAAAAAATAGGAGTAGTTGGAGGCATTTTTGAATTTAAAAAATAGGAGTAGTTGGAGGCATTTTTGAATTTAAAAAATAGGAGTAGTTGGAGGCATTTTTGAATTTAAAAAATAGGAGTAGTTGGAGGCATTTTTGAATTTAAAAAATAGGAGTAGTTGGAGGCATTTTTGAATTTAAAAAAATAGGAGTAGTTGGAGGCATTTTTGAATTTAAAAAATAGGAGTAGTTGGAGGCATTTTTGAATTTAAAAAATAGGAGTAGTTGGAGGCATTTTTGAATTTAAAAAATAGGAGTAGTTGGAGGCATTTTTGAATTTAAAAAATAGGAGTAGTTGGAGGCATTTTTGAATTTAAAAAATAGGAGTAGTTGGAGGCATTTTTGAATTTAAGAATAGGAGTAGTTGGAGGCATTTTTGAATTTAAGAATAGGAGTAGTTGGAGGCATTTTTGAATTTAAGAATAGGAGTAGTTGGAGGCATTTTTGAATTTAAGAATAGGAGTAGTTGGAGGCATTTTTGAATTTAAGAATAGGAGTAGTTGGAGGCATTTTTGAATTTAAGAATAGGAGTAGTTGGAGGCATTTTTGAATTTAAGAATAGGAGTAGTTGGAGGCATTTTTGAATTTAAGAATAGGAGTAGTTGGAGGCATTTTTGAATTTAAGAATAGGAGTAGTTGGAGGCATTTTTGAATTTAAGAATAGGAGTAGTTGGAGGCATTTTTGAATTTAAGAATAGGAGTAGTTGGAGGCATTTTTGAATTTAAGAATAGGAGTAGTTGGAGGCATTTTTGAATTTAAGAATAGGAGTAGTTGGAGGCATTTTTGAATTTAAGAATAGGAGTAGTTGGAGGCATTTTTATATTATATTTCCTTCAGTGCAGCTTCATATTTTTCAGTCATCAAAGCCCTTTTATTCCAAAATGGAAGCAAATATTTTATCAAAACGTGGAAGAAACAAAGTGACACAAAATTGATATCTTTTTATTTTTCATGTAACAAGAGGAATCCCGAATTGTGTTTCCAATGCTTTTTATTTTGTTTTTTGGATTTGTCTCCGGTCAAAAACAGTGATGTCGAAACAGTCTGATGCCTAAATGACTGTGCCAAATAGTTCAATTATTTTTCTGATGCTGAATCAGTGACACCAAATTGGCGATGCTGAAACACACCAACATGAACTACTATACCACAATCGTATCAAGCTAAATAGACATTTTTTTTTTTTTTTTTTTTTAAAACAAAACACTTTATTCAATTAATGATCACTTGTAACACAATGAAAGTAAGTGGACACCACTATTTTGAACCAAACCCTTTATTTCGGGGTAGATTGTTCTAGTTCCACATGCCATGCCTCTTTCAGATATCTCAGTTATTTCCCTTTAACTCAACTCTCCAAGTTTTGGTTCACCACTGCTGTGGCCTGGTATCAAACTCACAAATCTTTGGGTGTAGTCACTGGATCTAACGACTGAAACATTGTGAATATGGCAATGAAGATGATAACAGTCCAAATAATGTAAATAATACAAGTAATAATAATACCTTGTCTCAGAAATAAAATTTTTATGTCTTCAAAGTTTCAGATCTACTATCTTTTATGGAAAAGCAGTCTTAGCTGCATTCAGGACATGAAAAAAAAATTCTTTTATAGAACGATTTCTGGATATTTTCCTTATTTCAAAAATAGAATGGAGACATTTTCAATAAGTTTAATTTCACAAGATTGACTTGTTGATAAGTTTTGAAACTTCTATTCTGAAAATTTTGTCTGGATTTTTGATATAAGTTAATCATATTGCAAACGGATTTATTTAAGCCATTAATCTCATCTTAGATTCTATATGTTCCAGATTTTGGACCATTTGGCTTCAGCTATCTGTCTTTAGTACCATTTTTGGAATTTGGAACTGAATCAATAAGTTTAACTCAAAGATTGCTTTTGTTTTCTGGATCATATTAAAGGAGATATGTTAGCTGCCCCCACTTGGATTCATGAAAAACACTCATTGGGCAGTGATGTTTAAATCTATAAAAAATCAAACATTCTAATCGGGATAATATTATCCCAAAATATCAGGATATTTTTTTTTTTTTATTTGCTGTTGTACCGTCAATTAAAAAAAAATCAGGGTAAATAAAAAAAAAAAAAAAAAAAAAAATTCTTCCAATCTAGAAATATTTTCTAGCGTTAAGTAACCTGTAAGGGGTTGATAATCAATAAAAAAAAAAAAAAAAAAAAGCAATCAATTAATCTATCAATCTCTGAAGAAGAAATATATGTGTCTGTATACTCAAATGAATATATTAAAAACAAATAATATGCAATGGTGTATTTTAATTACTTTAGAAGGTACCAGAAAATTAATCCTCAACAAGAAACAAGGTACACCCGTTCACAAGACTGGGGTGGAGTGTGAATCAGATGATAGAAAAATTTGATGGTTTTTTTTGTTTTGTTTTTTTTTTAGGTGGAGGGGGTGAGGTCATTAGCATTTATAATTATAATATTAGGTTGGTGCAAAAATAATTTCGTTTTTTGACGTATTTTTTAACGTCAAAAAACGATATTATTTTTGCACCAACCTAATAACATAGTAAAAAGCAGTTATTTCTTTTGGATTTTAAAAATCTGTTATGGGACCTTACCCATAATAACATAATGGACTATTCCATACATAATAAATACTGCGCCTCAAGAGGAAGCAGAGAGTTCAATCCGAAGTCGGGTGATTGGCTGATCGGTTGAACTCTCTGCCTACAGGCGGGGAGGAACCCGAAGGAGGCTACGCCGAAGGGCGGAGTCTCTTTCGGGGAGGTAGACCGACCCTGAACCCATTTATACGGGTTCAAAGGGCATATTTTTGCCTGAGCCCACGGGCTCGGAAACCCCACATTAAACCAGCCTTGTGCCACATGATGCCCTCATGGGGGGGTGACTAAATACCGTTCAGTCCGAAGTCGGGCGACCAGCTGATCGGTTGAACTCTCTGCCTTTGGACGGGGAAGAACCTGAACGAGGCTACGCCACAGGGCAGAGTCTCTTTCGGGGAGGTAAGCCGACCCTGAAACCGTTTATACGGGTTCAAAAGGCATATTTTTGGCTGAGCCCACAGGCTCGGAGATCCCACGTTAAACTGGCATTGTGCCACATGAAGCCCTTGTGGGGGGGGGTGACTAAATACCGTTCAGTCTGAAGTCTGGAGTGATGTCCGTCAGGAGTCAGTCAGTCAGAGTCGAGTCAGAGGCAGTCCGAAACAGAGTCGCATTCAGACAACTACTACTAAACCCGATTGTTCGTACTAACACTTTCTACCTCTCTGTATATATTCCTGTTTGTAATATATCTGTGTTATTCCATATACGCATTAGACTTCTTTATTGGTTCTACCTTGGACTATCACTGTAGTACAAGGAACCGGACCATAACAAAATCAAAATCACTTTTGTTTGCTTCCAGTGACAGTTTTGGTATTATTTTCTCATAATTCTGTTCCTGATGAGAGATTTTTAATAAGAAAAAAAAAAAAAAAAAAAAATGACAATTACTAAGAAAATTGATAATTAAGGAAATAGACAGAAAATGTGACACAGAAATCTGAAGGAGAACTGGAATTGCTTTCTAAAAGGTAAGAAGCAACAAAATCAACTAAAATCTTAACCTAAAAACTCAAGTCATATCCTTAAATAGCCTCATCAGATCAAGACTTGCATACAGATTTCATTCATGGTGCTGAACACGTTCAGAAATATGTAAAGAATCAACTGTATACAACAGTTTTCTCAGATTAATGGTTACAAATGGTTTCAAGAGAATGAAGCCTGTAGATCTTAATGAGGACAATCCTTCTTCTAACCTAGTGGTGTTACAGAATCACAAAGAACTGTACCAAATAACAGAAGCCATATCACTTGAGGAGTGAAGAATTTAGAAATACTGAATGCACTGCCAATTCCAGGAATTACACAGCATCACATTCTTTAGATGCAGACTGATTTTGCAGTGACTTTTTATGCTCCACATCGTTGTAAACAATCCCCTTTTCATCGCCTGCAAGCATTCTTTTCAAAAAACTTATTTTTGTAGCATTTGAGCAGAGAATCACAGAGAGAAATTCAATGCATTATTTCCTTTTCATTAAATTTTAAGGCACTCAAACACCGTAGCAATTAATATATCCATTTTTTTTGTTTTTTCAAATGCCTTACAATGCTAATACGAGAGGAGTGGAGTATCTCTGATGTCCTGTGTTGCATGACCTGGAATATTTTAAATCAGCATTTTGATTTGGTCATCAGTGACTACAGACTTGCTGGAACATCAGGCTGAATGATAAGCAAATTAAAAACATTTTGGGCTGGATCTGGGCCCACAATCTTGAAATTTGGGATTCCCAAGTTTTCATTACTGCGATTGTTTTCAGATTCTGCCATCATGGCTTCTACTGATAAAAACAATTAAAGAGACACAACTCTCTAACTTTCAATAGTTCATGTTCAAATTAAAAAATTACTGTTCTCAAATTACAGTGTTTCAAAATAAAATTGTCCATGTTTTCAACTTTACTCCTTGAGGTCATAGCCCAACATATATCATTTTGGAATCAGGCTGGCTCCATGAGCAAAATAAAAACATTCTGGGCCAGATCCTGACCTGCAATTGTGAAATTTTGGCTTTCCAAGTTTTCATTACTGTGATTGTTTTCAGGGATTTTTTTTTTTTTTTTTTTGTGACAAATTTTGTTTGTATGATAATTTTCATAACTTGGAAATGAATTTCGGAATAATCAAAATTTATTGCAAAATCTGACAAAAGTTACCCATGAAATAAAGATAATTGTTTTTACAGAAAATAAGGACCTACATACATCAAATTGTCTTTAAATTAAATGACAGCAGAAGAATTATCATTGAACTTTTAAAAGGTAAGCTTAAATATTAACGAAATACTTAAATGCAGTGATAATTTTGAGTTCCTCTGTAGTTTATTGTTGCCCATGTGATTGAAGGGCCAATCAAGAGCCCTCTGCAAGAGCTAGCTTAAATGCTACCTGATATGGCAGCTTTCAAGTTAGTAATATGTATATAGATCAAATGTAATCATGTGTGAATTAAAATCACTTATAACAAATGACACCTACTGAAAAATGCATAGAAATTTTGTTCCAATCCAATATTTATAAAAATATTATAACAACTGATTTGGTTCATCTAAAATAAATAAACTGGCACTAATTAAGTATACTGGTCCACTTCTCAGGTGTAACATTTGTCCAAATTAAAAAATATTGATTTTTATTATTGTGGTATAAGAAAGACAAAGTAGCAAATCCTGAGAGAGTGAATTTCATCATGCAAAGAGTACATAACATGGCTATTATATCACAGAAAGAAAAGAAATCCTAATGGCCCATTTTCACCAATTAGGACCCAGAATTGAAGAGAAGAAGGTGTTGTGATAGAAGATCTTGACAGAAGAAGGATGAGTTCTTCAGATCACGACAATGCAATTGAAGATGTCCCTATGGATGATAGTTGGAGTGACTCAGACACGGAAGAAGATGAAATGAGACCAACATTTCCATTAAAAAGAACAGGACATAAACCTCAAGGGGAGAGAGGAGGAAAACGGTTGAAGAAATTTGAGAACAACCAAAGGCATTAAACCACTTTGGTTCAGGGAGATGTAGTGGATTGATAAATAGTATTGTATGATTTGCATAGGTTAAGTAGTAGAGATATAAAGGGTATAGTAAACCAAGAGACAAGCAAGAAGTTGCCTACTGATCACATGTCAGAACAAAATACAACAATCATTTTCCTGTTCATAATATTGATATAGTGTAAAATCGAACCCTGACTTTTTACAGAGTTATTGGTGTTAAATAATAGTTTAGCAGACTTATTTTTAGGTGGGAGTGTATCACTGCTTAGACTTCCTGAGGTTGACCTTTGAGGTCAGATGGAAGACAAAACAAGAAAGTCGATTTTGATTGGCTGAATGAGCGTGGGAACAATAGATAGAGAAAGGGTTTTCGGGGAGTTGAGTTTTAACTGTTAAACAATGTAGATGTGTCTCTTTCGTGACTGAAAGGTCTCCCCAGTTGGGGAGAGTGACCCGCATTACATAAACAGAAGATGTATATATTGACTTTAATAAAATAGTTAAGTAAAATTCCCTATGTTGAAGTTCTTTTATCTTCGAACCAAAACAATGAAAGAAGAATGCAACTTTATGATCAAATCGACACCATTGCCCAAGAGATCCCCAGCATGAAGGGACTATACAACATCAGGACATATCTGTTCTGCACATGAAAACGGTTAAAAAAGGTTTCTTTTAAGTAAAGGACAAATAGATATATTAATTTCTAATTAAAGAAAATTATTTATATAGATTAATTAAAAAAAAAAAAAAAAAAAAAAAAAAAAGTAGATAGCCATTTATTTTTCATTTAAGATAAATAATTATTATCCTCCAATACTTGCGCATTTTGCCACTCTGCACTTGACCAAGAGCAGAGGTTTATCCCTTGTTTCCTGTTTAGGATGGGTTTTCACTCCCTTCTAAAATACACTTAAACTCTATACTTTTAAAATATCCGCTTAAAACTCTAAAATTGTTTTTAATATTTACTTTTTTCCTCAATATAACTAGATAGGTTCACTTTTCACCAAGTTCACAATCCTCCTTATCTTTTTTAATAGGAGTAGAGGTTTTCTGGTTCCCTGTAGGATTTTTTTTTTTTCTTCTCTTTCACCTCTGGCATCTTGGTGGCATTATTACCTTGCTTGGGGCGGTGTCTCTTACTCTGTAACCCTCTACCTTAAGTAGCTCTTGGGCTTTGTATAGGGGGAACAACCTTGTAAAAAATGTGTTCTGAAAAAAAATTACAATCCGCAAAAAATATATTTTAAATTTTAAATGATATCTGCAGATATCAGTGATGAAAGTGGAGTTTCAAATTTAATATTTGTAAATAACAATTAAGTTCAATAAGTCTGTAAAAAAAATAAACCAGTGAAAACAGAAACTTTAAACCAGTGGTTCTCAAATTGTGCGCCCTGGAAGATGTCTAGGTGCGCCCTAGAGAAATATATCTCCAGATATAAGAAATAAATATATTTACTTCATTATATTCCTGTACCCGTCTTGTTCATGTTTATGTTAATTAGGCTTTTTTGCTCTCACCACAATTAAGAGCAAAAAGAGAGGAACTCTTTAATGTATTGAGGAGGAAATGAGAGTTTGCCTATCAAATATACGTCCAAACATTGAAGAAATCGCTAAGACTCCTCATGTTTCTCAAACAGAAGAATGAATAAACTTTTTTCTTTTTTTTTTTATTGCATTATTTCTTTTCTTTTTTAAGGCAATTCACCCCACGCAAGGCAGGAGTGCCACTAGCATGCAAGGGATTAAAAAGGCTTGAGAACAAGAGTAAAGAGGCGTGTTTGAGAAAAGGATACAGAGAAGGACGGGGAACAAGCTCAGGGTGTCAGATGTCGATTGACATTAAACTTGAATATTTGAAGATTATAGACACCATGGAAGCAAGGGGAAGGGAGTTCCACAGACAGGAAGTGCGAGAGAAGAAGCTGTTTGAGTAGAAGAGACGGTTCATTTAACAGTTTTGACAGTGAAAGGGTGGGACCAAGATGCCAGCCTAGTAGCTCGCTTAAATTCATGTTCGTCGGAACAGTTGCTGTGAAAATACTTGTAGAAGAGACAGAGGGAGGCTACAGCACGTCTGTGGGATAGCAATTGTAGACTAGATGCCAGATCAGGACCTATCATCTTGCATACTCATCTCTGGGTTTTGTCGAAGACCTCGAGACGTACAGCGGGAGCACCAGACCCTATATGCCAACAATATTCCATGCAAGGACGGATAGTTGTCGTTTCTGCAATATTTTTTTTATTATAACATTTTCCCGAAATTTGTATATAGTGAGCCTACAATTATTGGTAGGATTTCAAATGCGCCCCGACTTCAAAAAGTTTGAGAACCTCTGTTTTAAACCGTATTGATATTATGAACAGGGTCACCCTTCCGAATCATTAAAAAAAAAAAAAAAAAAAAAAAAAATCTACATTTTTTGAATCTGACAAATGTCATGGTTTGAAAAAAATCTAGAATGTTCATAAAAATTATTCCCGACGCAATTTTTTTTTTTTTTTTTTTTTTTTTTTTTTAAACGACCAGTATATTTTAGTAGTGCCAAAATTTATTTTGTGGTACTTTTGATGTACCCACAAAGAATTCCAAACAACATGTGAAAAGAACAATCATAACTTCGTTTTTAAAAATGCGAAAATCGGAACAAGAAAATATGCGAAAAACAGAAACGCTCGCTCTCAAAATTTAGCGAACATTACGAGCCATTCGGAAACAAAAATAATCTTAATCCAATCTGACGAGAATTAATAGCTAAACACAACTTGAGTTAGTCATGACTAACACTCTTTTGAGCCAACCTGCTGTAGGCTCATCCAGCAAACACGTAAGCTCCATTTAACTGAGCTATCACCGGACACGTTGAGAGACTTATTTACAGTCAGACTAAATGCTCTTGTGGTGAATACCGAAAAAATAAATATAAAAATATATAAAACGAAATTTATTAATATTAAAATAAGGCATTTTCCCCTTCCATTAAAAAAAAAAAAAAAAAAAAAAAAAAATCTCCTTTTCTCTTTCCCTAAACTTCTCTTTCTATACCTCTCTCAACCTATGAGAAAGCAACCCTGAAATAAAAAAAAAAAAAAAAGAAAAGAAAAGACTGAACTCAGCCAAAAACACTAAGTTTGCAGGAGCAGAGGTCACTTATTCATGATGGAAAAATGCCAAAAATCAGAGAGGCTCCACGCATAACTTCCGTTATAAAAAAAAAAAAAAAAAGAAAAAGAAATGAATACCGGAAAATAAAATAATTTGACCAATCAAAAAAAAAAAAAAAAAAAATTCCACAAAGAAACTTTTGAGTCAGCTGAAACCATGTTCACGCCAAATTCTCGAACCTATTCAAAAGTATAAAAACTTGACAAATCTAGGCCAGCAGACAGGAGACCAGAACGATCCCAGAAGACGGAGCAAAAGAACGCATATACGCGTGAATAAGCAGTTAAGGGAGGTCATCTGGTACTTACATTTCCGCTCTGTCTAGAGCTGAGAGAAAAGACAGCAGATTGACATCCGACCTAATTTCTGACACCTCTATCTATAAAAGGCAGGATGTGTGTGTGTGTGTGTGTGTGTGTGTGTGTGTGTGTGTGTGTGTAACGAATGCACGGCCGCAAGTTTCGATGGATTTGCACCAAAATTTACATGCACAAAGTTAGCGGGAAGGCCAAGACTGACTTTGCATTTCCCCACTCCCATCGATAGTGGAAATAATCGATTTTTTCATGCTTCTACGGCACTTTTCATGTAGTTTGCGGCCATTTTTTACTGGCCAGAATGAGAACCTATAGCTGGCTGCTACGAATAGGCAGGAAGATTCTATTGGCCAGCGTGAGAGCCAACAGCTGACTGACACCAATGTTAACTAGCATGCAAAAAAAATCGATAGCTGCATTCGTCACAAGTGGGAAAATTTTAATCTGCATGGCACTACTCCAATTGGCTCATTCACTTGCTTAAACTCAACGTTGATTCTGATTCCGCAGAACTGGGTTGGGTGTGAAAAAGTATTTGTTTTTAACATTCTTTTTTCATTCGATTTTTCCAGTTACGAGTCCTTTTTTAAAGCTGATCGTTTTGTGTTCATTTTGTTTAGTTCTTTTTTTGTAACAGATTTAATGTTTAGTATAGAGCTTAGAAAAAATTCGCAGTGTGAGATAGGCAAGAAGTAAGGTATGTAGCAACATCAGCACGGCAAAGGGCACTTCTTTAAAGGCAAGGAAGGGCAAAAATATTTTAAGTCAAGTGATAGCGATTGCTGTAAGAGTCGTACGATTTTTGAATCAAGCACGAGCAACGCTGGGCCATGCTGCTAATTACTACCAGCCCTAACGTGGTCTGCCTTTCGACTACCGAAAAAGACCTTTAGACTGCTAGCAATATTTGCTTTGTTAACACACTTTTTGCTATGACAAATTCAAAAGAATTCGCTCATCACTCTAAAGAAAATAAATATATTATTTATCTTAAATCTTTCAATCAGTTTGTTTTATTGCCAGTTTCCCATAAAAATAATTATCCTACAACATATCCACATTGGCAACATTCTGAAATGAATCCATATGCTACACACCCTTCTTTCTTGCTGTTATGACAATGTTTCGGCAGTTGTGCCCTATAGCCTTCTACAGGTGTCTGCAGATCCAGGGAATTTTGAACAGAGCCTTTTATCTAATTCTAAAACAGCAAATAGGCAACACCAATAGGAAATAAAAGATAATCCTTACATGAGATTTGAACTCAATTCCTTTTTTGGTTCAATGAATGGACTAATCATTAAATTTTTTATGTTGGTATGTTCATTTATCGCCCAGTTTTCACTCTTTCCTTGCCTTTTAAATAAGAGTAGAGGTTCATCACTTGTTTCCTGTTAAAGATTGAGTTCCCGGTCCCTTCTCCTAAAGTCTTCTCATTCTCTTAAAGAGTTAAAATTTTACTGTTTTTATCTATATATCTATATATATATATATATATATATATATATGTATGTATGTATGTATGTGTGTCTATTGGAATAAAGTCAAAATAACGCGGGCGTGTTCACCCACCTTAATGGGTCAGGGAGGTGAACCCATTACAAATGGCATAACCTCCGATTCACACTCCTTTCCTACCTTTTAAATAAGAGAAGATTGGGTAGCTCCAGCCCATATATGGCAGTAATACTCCATTTTTGGTTCTTGTGAAGGTAGATCATGGCAAGTAGCATCAAGTACTTTCCCCAGCATCTTTAACAATGGATCGTACAGATGATTGATTGAATTGTTGTTTTTTTTTTCTTCTCTTGTTTTCTGTTTAAGATTGGGTTTCCAGTTCCTTCTCTAAGCCTTCTCATTCTCTTTCACTCTCAGTAACCTAAGTATTTCTACAGAAAAGTGATAACCAAGGTTTAAAATGAATTTAAAAAAAATGAAAACTTTTTCGTGAAGTTGGGTTTCTGGTCCCCTTTTTTTCTTTTTTTTTTTAAATTTAATTATTTAAAGTTTTTAAATTTCAAGCTAATAGATTAAATTTAATGTTTCCAGTAATCAAAATAGAGTATTTCAAAAACTGTATTTTTTCGCCATGGGCTGCTCATTTTTTAGCGAACCTGTGAAGGTTTATTTCCTTCCCTGATAATTCGAATTTTCAAAAATTTAAATGCAGCATCAATCGCCATCTCTTATCTTCTTGAATCCCGTCAATCTTTCGTCCTTCTTTCAATCCTCAGTCTTTTATTTCACTTCCTGTAACACCCTGCGTACTAGCGGCATTCCCGCCTTACTTGGGGTGAAATGATAAAAAAAATTATTAGAATCAGAAAGAGATACTTGAAATTTCTGGGACACATAATGAGGAATAATTGCATTCTTAATGAGGCTCCTAGCTTAAAGGGTTTTTGGGGACTCAATTTCACCACCAGACTACAAGTGGAACTCATTTATACGAGGCTTATGGCCACATCATATTGAAATGTCAGTTCCCGTACAATCACCCAAGTTAAGCAACGTTGAGTCTGCTCAGTATCTAGATGGGTGACCACTTGAGAATACCAAGTGCTGTAAGCTTAGATGTGTGGATGGTGTAATGGATAACGGCTCTGAATTTTTAATCGGAGAGCCGAGTTCCAATTCCAGTCGAGTTTGTTATATTCACTTACGCGCAAATACTCTTGGAAAAGGTATGAATCCACATCTTTCCCCCAGCTCTGGGTTAATTAGTAAAACTTGTATCACTAAACCAATAATATCAGCTAAAAAAAAAAAAAAAAAAATTCTGGCTTTAAATAACCCACAAAAGGTTGATAAACCGTAAGAAGAAAAAAAAAACAACAATTCAATCAATCATCTGTACGATCCATTGTTAAAGATGCTGGGGAAAGTACTTGATGCTACTTGCCATGATCTACCTTCACAAGAACCAAAAATGGAGTATTACTGCCATATATGGGCTGGAGCTACCCAATCTTCTCTTTCCAACCTCGACAGAGCTCAACAGCATTTACGCAGCTGAGTAATTATTTCCCACCCCTTCTGCACAGATGAAACGTCCCTATTTTCATGCAAAACATTTTGACAAGCTACATTCGTTAGCTTCAACAGTTTGTGGAACAAACTCCCGAGAGGATGCTTCCCCAGCAACGATAATTTTAACCTCTTCAAGTCAAGGCTCAACAGATAGCTATCCTACATATTCGTATAATCTACTTGTTTCCTCCTCTTAAGTCGATACAACAACCTCATTTAGTAACCCTCTACCTTGAGTGGTTCTTGGGCCTTGTTTTAGGTGAATATTTAGTTAAAAAAAAAGAGAGCTTGGAAAATGTAACACCTACAGGATATAGTGATGGTAAGAAGGGCAGAGAGTTTGTGTAAATGAAAAGCAGAATATGAACTGGGAATGAAATATAGAGACAAACATTAGGAAGTTGTGGAGAGCCATTTTCTCCTACACCCTGAATAGACTAACTGAAAGTGAAAATATAATTGAAGTATCGCATTCGTATCTGTTGTAAGGGAGACAAATCTGTTATGTAAAAATCGTTTAAAAAATATTCAACTTAAAAAAAAAAAAAAAAAAAAAGAATAATTCTTCTTTTATGTGTCGCGTTCCTTCAGGATGTGCGCGATCATAGCTCTCCACAGCCTCCTATTCAATGTGGGCCTCAGCAGGTTTTCTCCTTTGCTTTACTAAGACTTCCCAGCCCACGTTCCGTCGTCCATTCACAGTGTAGCTGGCTCACCGCTTTCTCCTATCTTGCCTTCAATATGTCATTTGAGGGTTACGTTTTTTCCAAGCCATCTTTCCTCTTTATGCGTTCAATAAATTTAAGGTGTCTGTTCCTGATTCACAGTACAAATGTTCTTTTTGCAAGTTTCTTTCAGACTTCCTCGTTTGCTTACTCCTTCCGTCCATAGAATTCTCAGTATCCTTCTGTAGAGACACTTTTCTTTTGCCTCCGGTTTCCTCTTCATTTGTAGATATTTCCCAGCATTCACTGCTATAGCAGTGAATGCTGGACAATAGCCCTAACCCTTGCGAGGATTCACATCACATAGCAACCCAACACTCTTTTCTTTGTTTCTAACAACAACAAGAAAAAAGAAAATAACGTAAATTACATTTCATACAATTTCTGAATAATTGCCCACCTATCCCATTCGGATCTAAGCACACCCATCTGTTCGGACGGCTAGGCACCGGCCGGCGAAGTGACATTTGTGTTTATCCAACGCCCACAGAGCCCACCTGCGGTTTATACCAGGAGTGAGTAATCCTTGGCACGCCGGTACTTGTTTCTGGCACGTGAAACTTATTCATTGGATTTCGTTTTTGACTTTTATTCTTTTCTTCCTTCATATATATATATATATATATATATATATATATATATATAATCATTATCTCGAGTATTTTTATTTTCTTCCCTTTACAGATGGTCACGATCATTAGCTAAGAAACGATGGCATTCAAATGAAGAAGATATTAGATAATTTAAAGAATACTGAACTGAAAATGTAGGATGATAAGAAAAGAAAATAAAGCCTTATTCATTTTCTGTTCCGAAACAATCGTTTGTAGGGGGGAAAAAAACTGAAGGAAAAATGAGAATGAATTTCTCGTGAACTGAGCAAAACGAAAAACAGGCTGATACTTCTATGAATTTTATTTCAGGTAGGCCCAGTTCTAACAGTTCCTGCTAGTTTTGGGGTTTCAAAAATTTTTGTAGGCACATGGAAAAATTTTATGTCAGATTTGGCACGCACTTTCCAAAAGGTTACCCACCCCTGGTCTATACTACAACGGACCTTAGTTACAGTTTCTGGTGTCATCTGGCATGATCAATAGTTGTCCGGTGGGGGGGGAGATATCATTTCACCCTAAGCAAGGCAATAAAGCTACTGGGTCGCAAAGGGCTACCGAATGTTAGAGAATATGAGAAAAAAAACTAAGAACAGAGGACAATAAAAGAATAAGAATTAAGCAGACAAAGATAACGATTAACATTGCATTTAAATTTTTGAAGATCAAAATTGACTGGGAAGTAAGAAGCCGGAAGCGAGTTCCCCAAGTACGAGAGAAGAATGTCAGCATAGGACTTACGTTTACATTTAGCCATTCCAACTGTAAAATGATGAAACCTTGCCGCCAATCTAGTACTGCGCTTAAAATCTAGATACCATAGAGAAAGCAAGACTGGGAAGCAAGAAGCCGGAAGAGAGAAGTACTAGAAAAAAACTGTTAGCATAGAACTTCCGGTTATATCTAGCCAATTCAAGTGTAAGATGATGAAACCTTTTCCGCCAATGTAATACTACGCTTAAATTCATAAAGTCTAGGTACCATAAAGGAAAGTTCATCAGAACAATTACCAAATTATGGGCTCCAAATTCGGTCTATAAAAATAAAAAAAAGAAAAATCAAATGATTCCCTACTCAAATCACTGATGGGATTTCCCTCGCACCTCCCCAGTAGAGAAAACCTGCCTATAACGAGGGGATCCGATGCGAACTTGAGACGCTAGCAGGATTATCAATACGACAATATAAGATACGCAAATGACACTGTGTTGATGGCAGACGTAGAAGGGAAACTAAAAGGCCTCCTAGACAAAGGGTTAATAAAGGAAAGCGAGAAGAAAGGACTACCCATATAAGAAGACAATATATAGTTGTCAGCAAGAGAAAAAGCTGCGGGCTACGGATATATATATATATATATAGTGCAAAACCTAAACCGAACATCCGAGGTGTACGCTATTGAGGATACTGTTCGGATTAAGGGAACAAAAGGCTGTTATGACAAGCTTAAAATTTTTAAGTTATAAAGTTTAGAATACAAAATAGTTTGTAGCACAGATTCATTTTTATTTAAAGTATAGATTTTAAATACATAAATGTACAAAAAATAACTGACCACCAATAGTAATGAAAAAAAATTGTGCTTAACAAATTGTGATTTGTGAAAAACTAAGACACTTTATGAAATGTTTAAAAATTTATGAAAGTTATAAAAATTTATCATTGCAAAACAATTAGAATCTGTAAAGGACGTCAAAAAATAAGGATATCAAGTACAACTCTTCAAAACCGAACATCCAAGATGTTTGGTATTTAGGGTACTTTTCCGATTCGAGGAAGAAAAGGTTTCATATCTATGTCAATAGAAAAGTTCGGATTTGAAGAAATTGAGGAAGTTTAGATTATGCTATGTTTCAATTTGGGGAGTTCTAATTGTGTGTGTGTGTGTATATATATATATATATATATATATATATATATATATATACACACAGTGTAACCCGGATATAAGAGAGTTGTTGGGACCGGAGAAGTCTCTTATATCCGGGTTTTGTCTATTTTGTTTAGATAAGTATGGCTCTAATTTGGGACCAGAGAAAATCTCTCTCGTATCCGGGTTACACTGTGTGTGTATATATATATATATATATATATATATACACACACACAACGCATCTCATCAGGCGATTGTAAATTACTGGCGAGTGAAAGAGTTTATCAGATTTAAAAGCAAAATAACTTTCTTTTGCGAAAAGAGTGGGGATGGTTATATAACGATATATATACGTGTGTGTGTGTGTGTGTGTGTGTGTGTGTGTGTGTGTGTATATAAACGAGAGAGAGAGAGTGAGTGAGGCAGACAAACAGATGTGTGTGTGTGTGATTAAAAGACAAAAATAAAAAATCTTCGTAACGCATTTCATTCATAGAAATGTTTTTAACTTTTTTTTTAGCGATGGAATATGTCCTGTGAGTATCAAATTTTCCAATCCCTCCTTCCTCGTCACGGGCCCTAGACATTTCAACTGTCTTTTCTTGTTTCCCTGTTTAGGATTGCGTTTCCGCCTCCTCCTCCTCCTAAAGTCTTCTCGTTCTCTTTTACACCCAGTAACCTTTTGCCTCTTAGTGGCATTATCGCCTTGCTCGAAGTGAATTTTTTTTTTAAGTATAAGTTTCTTTTTATTTCCATTTTCTCTAAAACCATTCACAGTATCCTTCTGTAGAACAACATTTCTGTTGCTTCAAGTCTCTTCTTCATCTGTGGGAGTGAAAGAACTAATGTGGAGATGTGGAAGTCACCAAAGTAAGGGTTTACTTGCTTACAAGTGGCTATCTTTGGATAACGTCCTTTATCGAAATATACACCAATTTTTGCCCTTTTAAAAATGCATGCAAAGATAATTAACACAAAGATATATATTACATGTACTTATAAAAATTTATATCTCTTAAAATAAAATATAGAATAATATTCAAAGTTCCTATCAGAAAATTCTCGTGTTGAAAGTTTTTAAGTCCTTTATATTATTTTTGCACCAACCTAATATATATAACTTTAAAAATCATAACCACAACACTATTTGCAACCTCTCCCAACAGGAAAAATAGCAATTATGACATTTCAGGATGCAAAGAACCTTTTGAACCAGAGAACCAAAGTCTTGAGTCCTTGCTTACATATAAGGAAATTCCTCTTAAGCACATATGTGGCTGGATAAAAAAAAATGCATATCTCAATTAACCACCCATCGATACATTTATAATACCCTTGCTTTCTTCTCTTCTCCCTTCTTCACATCGTCTTCTCTTCCCCCCACTTCTTCCTTCTTCACATCCTCCTCCTCCTCCTCCTCTGTCGTGCGTTTGTTTATTTGTGTAAATAATATAACGTTCATAAGTTGTTGTTTTTTTGTTTAATAAAGCGTTAAGAGGTCATTTAATAAAAATCGCCTTAGGATACCGTAAGGTTGAAACCAAGGTCACGTGTTCAACTGGCCTCCTGATTTTTAAAGTTAAAAGCTCTATATGTTATTTTTACTTTTATTCATACGTGTATTGAACACTTTTTAATACCTCTGTTTCCTGGTCTGAGTATTTATCAATCCGCCCACGAGGATCGAATGTGGCACAAGGCCGGTTTAATGTGGGTAGCCCGCGAGCCCGTAGGCTCGGCCAAAAATATGACCTTTGAACCCGCTTAGACGGGTTCAGGTCCTGTCTACCTCCCCGAAGGAAACCTTGCCCTTCGGCAAAGCTTCCTCCGAGTTCCTCTCTGCATTAGAGAGTTCGACAGAAGCCAGCCCGGATGATCACAAAGCACAGATACTACACTTTAATCCTAAACGGGCCGGTCTGATTCATTTCTGACCATTAACCTTATATATATATATATATATATATATATATATATATATATATATATATATATATATATATATATATATATATATATACATGACAGAGCGGCAGATAGAGAGAGAGAGTCAGCGTATACAGGCCGGTTTAGCCGTATCACAGCTCATCAGTGTGGCAGGACATCCGATTACGTCAAGCCGGGATCGAAACCCAAACGATATAGCATCAGTTGGAGATCCTACCACTAAGCTATCAGAGAAAGGGAAATTCTAACGTATTTAGAGATACGAATGTATAGAAACGATATATAGAGAAGGAGAGAGAAAAGAGTGTTTGTTAAATGTGTATAGTATGTAGGTATGCGTGTAATTCTTTCGATTATGTGGGACTTTCAGGTGTCCGAAGCTTGAGTGTAAGAGGCAGAGGATGAAATTCTTTTCAGCAGCTGCCCTGGTCTATTTGCCTGCTCGTCGCTGTCTTAACACTTTAAAAAAATTAAAAAAATAAAATAGTGTTCATTCCCGAATTGTTCTGGATTTTGATTGCTTCCAGAAATGATTCATTTGACAAGCATTTTTCCTTCCCCTACATTTAGGAAGTATAACCTTTTGGCCTCTTGTATTTAATCATTTATTTATCTTATTGCTTTTTATTTCCTTCTGGTAAACCAGGAAGGCACGGTGTCTGTACTAACGGATAGCCGTTGGGATTGAGGAATCGGAGAGCCGAGTTCGAATTCCGGTCATTCACTTACGGGAAAGGTATGAAACTCCTCTCCCAGTTATGGGTAAATAAATAGTAAGAAAGACCTAGTTCTATAGCAACTTCTATGGCAACTGGTCTACCGCAGAAAGAAATGGCACCCCACAGCGGGAAAATATCTGCCTCCTCAGTCATTTATCACGCATGGTAAAATGGTTTGCCAACTTTTAGCTTTTTATTTTTGAAATAGTGAACTTTTTATTTTTCTATCACTACATATCTACGAGATTATTCAGCATCCAGTGCCAATCTAAGAGGATTGACATTACGTAATAGTTCATTCCTTCTTTATTTCGAACGAAATTTTCTTGTTAATACATTGCTTAACTTTTGAAAGGTATGTTTTCGCTATCCCAATGCGCCTTCGACGTGTTGCACTTTCCGTCCTGTTAAAATAGTTCCCAGATAAATTGTTGTAATTTTTTTAATTAAATTTGGTAGCCCCAATTTGTAATTGGCATGTTTTGCTTATAATCATGCATTCTGTCTTCTTACAGTTAGTGTTTTGTTCATGATTTTCAAATATTTTTTTTTTTTTTTTTTTTAAAGCGTTTCACCCCAAGCAAGGCGGGAAGCCACTAGCACATAAGGGGTTACAGAGAGTTGGAGCAAGAGCAGATAGGAGTGATAGAGGAAAGGATGAAGAGAAGGATAGGGGATAGATCAAGGCATCTGGAGACGTCAATTGACATTACATTTGAATAGTTGCAGATTATAGCTATCGGGGAAACAGGAATAGGGGGGGAACAGGAAGAGGGGGGAACAGGAAGAGGGGGGGGAGAACAGGAAGAGGGGGGGAGAGTTCCACAGGCGAGAGGTGGATATTTTAAAATATTTTAAAACTTAAAAGTTCAACAGAAGATTTAAAAGTTTCGTTTTTAGAATAGGAATTGAATTACAAACAGAGTTTTCATTTATTTTAATTGTTTCATCCCAAGCAAGGCGATAACACCACTAGAATGGCGGGGGCGGGGACAGAGGGACAGGGCGTGAGAGTCAAAGAGAATACAGAGACTGACAATCGGGAGGAAAGAACAAAGGAACAGGGTTCAAGAAGACAGAAAATGGCGATTGACGTTGTTGCATTTAAATTTTTGAGGATTGTAGTTATCAGGGAAGCAAGAAAACGGAAGGGAGTTCCACAGGCAGGAAGTGCGAGAAAAGAAACTGTTAGAGAAGAAGTGGTGGTTGCATCTGGCTAATTCAACAATAACTAAAAACAGTGAGACCTAATTACCAATCTAGTAGCACACTTAAATTCATGTAGTCGGGGCACCAGAGGAAAACAAAAGGGGGGGGGGGGCTCATCAGCGCAGTTGTCATGAAAATATTTGTAGAAAAGAGAGAGGGAAGCTACGTGACTGGAGACGAGATTGACATTTATTTACAAGCGGATTATTGTCTTTTTTTTTATCTTTGTTATTATCACAAAGCTTAGAGCGTCGTGCCCTTCGACTTTCGTCAAGTGCTTGCCCATTTTTGGAGGATTGTGAACTGAACCCTTTTTAAGGGAATAAAAATGTATTGTAAATAATAAATAAAAATAAGTAAAAAATTCAAATTTGTAACTAGGACTTCTTTTTCCATATATCGATTAAAAACACTTCCGATTCTGAGATGAGGCATTTCAAAAAAAAAAAAAAAAAAAAAAAAAAAAAAAAAATTTATTTTTAAGAACTCGTATTTGTTCGTTGCGTGGGTCTTACGCCCTAGGAGTCAAAAAAAGAAAAAAAAAAAGTCGTATGAATGCGCATTTAGCTTCCGTAGGCGGGGTGCCGATTTTTACAATTAATTTATCACAAAGTAATCTGCTTCCCATTATTCACGTTTACAATTTATTTTTTTTTTTTTTTTTTTTTTTTTTTTTTTTTTCAAATATTCGTGATGGAGTGCTATATAAAAAAAAAAAAAAAAAAAAAAAAAAAAAAAAAAAATTACCTCTCCTTGTATTCAGTATTGCATATTGTTCAACGCCACTAAAAGTTTTATATTTTATATAAATGAAAATATTTTAAATATTAAAAAAATAATAATAAATGTAAAAAAAAAAAAGTTTGTCACAAAAAAAACGAACAAAATATTCTTGCTTGATTCACGGAGCAAAAACGTGTGTAGTAGACTGAAGTTACAACAGGTTTCTCGCCAAGAAGTGCGTGTGTGGGGGCACCCCCATTATAATCCTTCCCTCCAGTCCCGTGAAAATGATGTGTACTAATTCTAGTGGGCAAATTATTTCTCACCGCTATCCCATCTTAAAGGCCGCCACCTTCAAACAAAAAAAAAAAAAAAAAAAAAAAAAAAAAAACTCTTTGACAACAACTTTAATTTGCAAATACTTAATCATAGATTAAGTACCTAGTTAGATTATAAGTTAATCTAACTAAAATCTTAATCTTTTGGGGGATTTTTTTAAACTTCTTACAAGGAAATTCATTTTCGTCTCAAATGTCAGTTTTTTTTTTTTTTTAAATTAAATCGTAAATTCAAATTACAAAAATTTGAAAAGTGAGTCATAGAAAAAAAAAGTGACGTTATCTTTTTTTACCCCAGTCACAAAAGACTGACGCAAATTAACATTTTTTTCGTCATTCCTTATCAATTTGATATCCGAAAAAGATTTTTTTAACCGAAAAGAAAATTGGAAAAAATCTACAAGAACGAGAGAAAAATGAAAAACGAAATTAAGGTCAATAGAATTTTTTTTGTAGCATTTAAGGAGGTCTTTTAAAAAAAAAAAAAAAAACGTACCTTACAAGAGAAATTTCGCTTTCTTTTTTTGTATTATTCATGACTGGAAATATTTTCAATTATGTATTTTAAACGAAAGGAGAATTCAGTATTGTTAAGAAATTATTGTTAAAAGTTATTTAAAAAAGAAAAAAAAAAAAAAAAAAAAAATGGTGTTTTGTTTAAAACTAAAAAAGTAAAACAAATCAAATTGTATCAATTCTAACGATTTTAAACGTTTTAGTTTTTGTTTTTACTTATGAAAGTAAAAATTAAGTACTAATAGTTTACTTACTACTGTTTACAACACGTAAATTACAAATTCTTTTAAGTCTACTCTAAAGTTATTTTGGGTTTTACTAGCAAAAACATTCCTGGGGCCAGACTGGAATTTGAAGTTTAAAAATAAAGAAAAAATGCGTTTCCAATTTATTTATTTATTCTTTGTGAAAAATCAACCCAGTGAAAATGTCAAACTTTATTTTAAGTTTTAATTTTTAGCAAAGTTTTAATTAACAAAAATTTTCTTTTATAGGGTAACGCCCACTTATTTTTTTTTTTTTTTTACGCATTTTTCACTTCGTCGGTTAACAAAAAAAAAAAAAAGGAAAGAAAAATCTAAGTGCGTGATTGTTAATACGATGTATAATTTTTTTGTTTATTAAATAGTTTTACTTTTATATTACTTTTTAATAATTAATTTTATTATTTATTTTGCTGACAGAAAATTTTTTTTTTTTTTTACATTCTTAAAACAATGTTGTTTCCCCCCCCCCAGGTAAAGTGAAAAATTCATTAAAACAAAAAAAAAAAACAAAACAACAAAACAACAAAAAACAAAAACAAAACTTTACAAAGAAATAAAAAGTAATAATAAACCAAGTTTATCTCTGGTAAATAGACTTAGTGGGCGACTGAATTAAAGAAACTACTAAATTCCACTTTTTTTTTTAAAAAAGAAACTTACGACGACTGTTTTACTTTTTAGTGTTTTATTACATTTTTTTTTTTATTTAAAAAATACTGAAAGATGATTTAAAATATTTAAAAAGAAAAAAAGAAAGAAAAATCTTTAATTACAATCACGTGTTCAAAATATAAAAACATATTTTTGAAAAAAATGTAATGGCATTCATGAGAAATATAAAAGAAAATTATTAGAACGAAAATACTTACTTAAAAAATGCTGTCAAGAAAGAAGAAAAAGAGGCAAGAGTTGTTGTTGGGTTTTTTTTTGTTTTTTGTTGTTGTTTTTTTTAAGAGTAATCCGTCAGTGTGAGGAATAAAATAAACAATAAATTATGGTCACTTCTCAACGGTGGACACGGCATCCGTTTCGCTTTTGACAGTTTGCTTGTCTTTGATAGAAATTTAATTTTACATAAATATTTTTCTTTTTTATTCATTTGCCATAATTGCAACGCAGTTAGCTAGAGTTCTTCTAGCCATTCTCCTTTTGTTAAAAACTGCATATAAGAGTGTTCAGAGGTTGTTAACATCACTAAAAAAATGTAAGTGCTATGCCAAGTTAGACCAAACTTTTTTTTTTTTCCTCTGTCACAACGAAAAGAGCAAGGGGGGGAAACTAACATACACTTCTTATCTTTCGAGCAGGCGCGCGCACAGTGTGTGTTGAGGAGTGGATCTTTATACAAAAGGAGTTTTCTCCGAATATTTCATCAAAATTGTTTTCATTGACTAACAATAACAACCAACCAAACACACACAAACAAAAACAAAACAAATAAGATAAAAAAAAAAAAACAGAATAATAAGTGAGTCTCTAGTGTTTCTGTCCGCTAAAGAAAGACAGTCAAAAATAAAATAAAAGTAAAACTGACAAGTGACTCGTTCACTGTGTGTACAACACTGTACATAATTGACGAGAGCTTCAGATGGGGGAGGATTTTTGTTTGTTAAACAAAATACGTCAAAACTTCATTCAGTCAAGAAATAACCAATTCTGACAGTAGTGGCCAAACTTGCATTCGATTCGAACTAAGCACTTAAGACAAGAAAGATGTTTTTTAAATTAATTAATTAATAATCCTTACTGACAAATATTATCGTTCTGTTGACCCGAGCTCAGAAATTAAGTACATGGCCTAAAAAAGGACACCTATTTTTTTTAAATACATAAATCATAACTTAGTTTATAAAACAGGTAAATATTTAATTTCTATCCTCCAGTTGCCTTGATCTATCCACTATCCTTCTCCTCATCCTTTCCTCCTCTATCACTCCTATCTGATCTTGCTCCAAATCTTCTGTAACCCCTTGCGTCCTAGTGGCTTCCCGCCTTGCTTGGGGTGAAACGCTTAAAAAAACGAAGAGAAATATGAAGTCCGCAAACGATTCTAGGTGCCTCCATGAAATCACTAAAAAAAATCAGCATTTGAAAACATACTCCCAAACTTAATGAAAAAAAACAGTTTTTTTATCATCAAAATCGCTGTGTTAGGAAATTTTTTTTTTTTTTTTTTTTTTGAATATTTGATTAAATTTTTTACTCCTTTTTAGAAAATTCTAAACTTTGATTAAAAATTTTTATTTTATTTGTATCAGGGGATGTACTATAACAATAAATTTTAGCGTCTTTTTTGGAATGACGGACACATTGATTTGGAAATTCTTGCAAAAATCGAATAATTGCCAAATTTTAATGAACTTTTCAGGATTTATTCACAAATTAATGAAATTAGTTTTTAAATGTTTCTCATTAGAAAATTTCGGTAAAAATATTTTTTTCTCAAGTTTTCATAAAATTAAGTCAGGGGGTAAACCCTTATGAAAACTTGAGAAATTCAACTTGATAATTTTTTTTAGTGACTATTAGTTAAAAGCAAAATTCTTTAGAGCATTTAAATCACCGATTTATTTTTTATTCTTATCTTATTTATTTGCAAAATCGGACCCCGTCTGACCGAAAATCTGATCTGAATCGAAAAGTAAAATTAAAGAAAGTTTTATTCTTTCAATTATTTTCCCATGATGACACCGTATTTCACGGACGGCACGGAATGGCTGAAAGGAAAGCGGATGATAAACATCTGTTGCGGGCCGATGTATGCGTTGAGAGATGATAAACACGTGTGTCTCCTGAAATGCCCACAACAAACATGGCAAACTCGGGATATGAGTACACGTAAATAAATGTAAGGAAAAGACAAGAACCGATATAAAATTAAACAAACAAATAATAACGTATTAACTTAACGAGAAAAGTATACAAGTGATAAAGACAATAATGTGTGTGACAAATGAATGTGAAAACTATGTGTGTTTGTGTGTGTATTGTTCATACGTTTCTCAAAGTGAACACGTTTTCTTTGAGAGGTTACATGTTGACGTGTATGCGGAAAAAAGTGAAAAAAGAGTAATAAAAATTATCGCAGAGTATTTATAGTCCTGAAAGCGTCCCCAAGTCGCGGTTTCGAAAATTAGGAGGAGGTAACCCAACATATCCTTGTTGTCAGAGTTTTATAATACACAAAATTATATGTGCATATTTACACGTATCCCATGCAGAGAAAATACAATATACATCTACACAGCAAGCAGAGTAAAAGAAGAAAAAGATAGGGTCTTACATATAATATGGAAATTCTTCTGTGTTTCTGGAGAAACCATGTTTAAGACTCCAAACTCAAATGGGCCGGAGTCATCTACTATGTCCCAAATGAGGACATATTTCACGAACAAGAAACGGCGAGTCTTGAGTTTTCCAAAATTAAGGACTGCTAGCCGGAGATAGTTCTTATCTATATCTGGGGAAGATATATTTCCAAAAGGAAATGGCGCCATGGTCCTTGTAAGCTGTAGCATGAGCTGGAGGAGGCAGATTTAGCCGTAACCCGGGTTAAAAACAACAACATAAAAGCAGCCGCTCGGTTTCACGCCTCTAAACCGAATGAATGACTACCACTCTCGTCACTGTATGGGGTTGGTGTCACCAAGCGGTCGTCACCTGACCCACGTAACTTTCTGATGATTCAGCAAATATCTGCTATTTGGAGACTTTAGTACAAGTTGTACTGGTGCTTATGACTAGTCATAACTATGCAAATCAAAAGTCATTTACTGTAAAGTAGCAGTGTGACTTAACTACTTGATTTAACTGTGTTGTTAAAGTTATTTAAATTTCTACGTGCAAGGCCAGTGTCTTTTCAATAGTTAATCATTTCTTGATGTAATGCTTGAAAGAGGTTTTATAATATTGCTGATGACATAAAATACTCTAATCCTGACAAGGCTATCACAGCTTGTCTGGGAAAGATGCTGATTCTTTTAGTTTAGTCCTTCAGTGTTTGAGTACTTGTTTTAGATTATGTACTTTTTTTTTTTTTTTTTTTAAGCGTTTCACCCCAAGCAAGGCGGAAAGTCACTAGGACGCAAGGGGTTACAGAAAGATTTGGAGCAAGATCAGATAGGAGTGACAGAAGAAAGGATGAGGAGAAGGGTAGTGAATAGATAAAGGCAACAGGAGATACAGAGGCCAGAGAGAGAGAGAGAGTACCGGAAACCCCTTTCTAAACAAGAAACAAGGCGTAAGCCTCTACTCATGTCCAAGAGAAGGGGGAGGAGTGTTGACCGGGCGGTAGGAAAGCCTACCTACTCCTATTCTTGTAAAAAAGTGCAGTATTGAGAAGAGTTTTTAGTCTAGTGACCATAAAACCTGATGGTATATATCAGAAAAAAACGCTCGCATATTTAACTACTACTAGTAATATTAGTTAATAGCAAAACAAAATATTTGTATTGTTTATCCATCAAGTGAGACAGCTTAACATGGATTATTTTGTGGTCAGACTTTTTGGTATCCATATCGTTTTATTTTTTGGTGGTGGTGGGGATTTTGTCAACGGCAACGGTATTCTATGCACGGACGAACTGTAGATTTTTAAATATGTGTGATGCGTGTTCTTAGCGCATATATCTATTGTACATTTAACGATTTAAGAAAAAACAACGAAACTCCACTTGTGGATCAGCAAATAAATATATATTGAAATATACAAACATACAAAACAATCATGCAATGAAGTGTAATGATTAAGCAGAAAAAAAGTTGTTCCCCTTCATCTGTATTCTGATTTATGATTGAATGTTCGAAAGAGTTTCTCTTGAATAAGAATGTTCAAGATTCTATGTTGAATAGAGTTTGCTGTTAGAATAGAATACAGTTAATTAAGAAATGTGTTGTTTTGAGAAATTAATAGAGGTCTGGTTCATGAACTTGGCTTAGTCACAGAGAGAGATATGTATAATGTATTACAAAAATCTGTGTCTGTGTGTGCGTTTGAAATGTTGTGAGTAAAGTCGTAGATTTGTGTGGACAGGCGCAATAGCTGGACTCTACTGGCGGCTTGTGGCAAAATTGCTTCTTTTAAAGGTACCAGTAGACTCCGAGCGAAAAGCGGGAAAAATTGATTTAGTATTAAAATGTTTGATTGGTTAAAATTTGGCCAATTACTGATTTTGTATCAAAGAAACAGGTGAGCAAGTTCGCGACCGAAAAATTCAAAGTGGTGACTGCGATTGCTAAATTGTCTTATAGAAAAGCAGTATTGATTTACTAGCCAATCACAGACGAATAAATTGTGGGAGTGGAAAGGGATAGCAGTCGCTACATATGCAAGATGGATTCTGATGAGAAAAAATTTCTTGCACGAGACAACGACCCAACTTTCCTTGCAGTAGAAATAGCTTTTTTTTTCAAAATAGTAGAAAAACGTGAGGTCAAGAAGGCGTAGTTTGTTGTACTCTAGCGTTAGCCATGCTGATGGCAGACAGAAAAAGTTTTCTCTGTGGCGGTAGCTAAATGAAATCAGGTCTGTTTTGGAGACGTTAACATTTACAAGTCATTTCTTGCCCCAGTTAACCACTGATCGTAGGCCTTTTTCAAGAGCAGCTGACCTACCTACAATGACAGGATGGGACACAAGGTCGGTCTGGGGTAGACTACATTCAGAACAAGGAAAACAATTGGAAAAAATAGGAGAATGTTTTTTTAAACAATATCTTTACGTATTGTTTTGTAGCACAAGGCCGAGGGGGAAGTGGGGAAAAAACTGATCGACACTGTCTATCTTACACATAGCTAATCCGACATGAGGCGCATTCGCACTAACAATTTCATCAATCTCCACAAGAACCCATCCAATCCATCCTGCACCACAATACCACATCTTATATATATATATATATATATATATATATATATATATATATATATATATATATATATATATATATAGATAGATAGATAATATTAGTGGTAAATATACATATATATGCAAAATCCACAGGTGCATATATACACATGTATATTTTAGAATAAAAAATTTTCCGAGAGGATAAAATCCAGGTAGAACTCAATGTCCAGGACAGAGTAAGGATATAATAAAAAGGCTTAAACACTAATATTCCATGGTCATAATTTATTCCATTGGAATCGTAAATACGATCCAATTCATCAGACCTACAAATTCAAAAAGAAAACAGAAAAAAACCTACTCCGAAAATAAAAATAGAATTTAGAGAGAGTGTAATTATGAGAGTGTGGGACGAATGTTAGTTTATAAGAGAGGGGTTTAACAGAGAGTGTTTTATTTAAAATTAGGTGTGAGTGGAAGGGGGAAAATGACTGTTGTCGGATGTCTAAAACATTATAAGGATACACATCGAGGTGACATACACACACTATGGCCGATCAAATCTTAAAGAAGGAGGGAGAGGTAAGGAAAGAAGTTGTGGGGCGGGTAAAATTAAAATTGCAAGGGACGCTGTGTAATTGAGAAAATTTGACAAAAATAATATCGACTGCAGGTTACAAATCAAATATTATAAACAATAAATATGACGATTATCTAATCTATATTTTTATGTTCAAAACGCATGCAAAACCACACATACACAATAACTTATACACGTATATACATACACATCGCCGTGTACCTACATACACACATACATATATCCATGTACACATACACATATATCCACATATTCACACATACATACACACATACATATACATACACACACACACATATACATATATCTGATTCAATATCTCAGATACTAAGCGCTTTCTAATAATTACCGCGCATATGATAAAGAAATAATTACACCTACATATATACACACATACACATACACACACACCTCCATATATACATATATATATATATATACATACATATATATATATACACATACACACACATATATATATATATACATATATATATATATACACACACACACATACATCCATATATATACATATATACATAGACACACACACACATGTATATACACACACACACATACATATACACAAACATCTACACGCATACATACATGTATATACTACACACACACACACACACACACATACATACATATATTATACATATATATACACATACACACATACATATACATGTATACATGTACACACACATACACATATAAATACATACACACAACACATACATATACATACATATACATACGCACACGTATATACACGTATATCCACCTATACCCTATACACACATTTTCCACATACATATACATAAATACACATGCACCCACATACACATATATACATACACACACATACAAAAAACAGATATATATACGCACACATATACATATATATATATATATATATACATATATATACATACAAAAATGTACACACATATACCTACATATACACACATACATCCATAGGCATCCACTCCTTACCCATTTACACACACTTGTACATATGAACATACGCATACATGCGCATAAACATATATACCTAAAACCTTACATTTCTATACAATTAAACAAAAAAACAATGTATCCCTATATCTATCCGTTTAGCTATACATACATACACATATACACGCACATCTATACCCACATACACACATATATATACACATACATACATGCACATACATATATATGGGTACATATATACCAAAACATACGCACACCCACACACATACGTATACATACATATATATACATATATATATACATATACACACATCCCTGCATATATATCCTTCTATATATACCTACACCCACATACGTATACATGAATATATACACATACACACACATATCCATGACATATACATACATATATATACAAATACACACACCCCTAAATATATACCTACATATACCCGTAGCCAAGTACATACATACATACACACACACACACACACACATATATATATATATATATATATATATATACCCACATACATACAAATACATACATATAAATTAGAATTTAAGAACTAAATAAGTAAAATTTCAACAATTTATATATACACATATACCCACATACATACAAATACGTACAAATACATACATATAAATTAGAATTTAAGAACTAAGTAAGTAAAATTTCAACAATTTGGGCGTAAAAAAAAAAAAAAACCATAGCGCATCACAAAAACATACACAATGATCTATATAGAGATAAACAAAATAAACATAATAGTCATTCCGTTAAAATGTCATGTCCGATGTTTTGAACCAAGATGGAACTGAAAGTTACAAAACGGTGTTTATGTTTTGAATCTTTTCTTATGTCTAAATTTAGAAAATATCTCATTACGAAGATTCAACAGTTCATCTTGATTTTTATCTTTGATAATAAAAATTTTTTCCGCCAAGCACAGATCACACCGATCGCGGAAGTTATTAGGTGTTTTGGCTCTTGATAGGTATCTCCATTTCAAAAGTGGGGTTAACCCCTTATCCACCAGATCCCAGTAGTGTTTGGATAAGGAAGTTTGACTTCTAAGGCATCTATATCTAAAAGAGTGTCTATGGTTGTATAGACGCTGCTTCCAATTACCGGCGGATATACCTATATATCTTTTTTTCTCGTTTATATTTTCCTCGGGAAAGATAGTTGCCTCGTATATTACATTTTTGTAGTTACATTTACCCCCGATTGGGCAATGATCTTTATTCCTACAATTGCAGGTAGGGTTACTTGATTGAGTCACATTACAATGGTAGTTTCTAAGTATTCTGCAATTATGGGAAGATATGATTTTCTCCATATTTCTAACGCATGAGTAACTAATTTTCAGAGTCTTCCTATTGAAAATTTTACTTAATGGATGTTTACTGTGAAAATGTTTATCAATTAATTTCAGATATATATATATATATATATATATATATATATATATATATATATATATATATATATAGTAAAGGTAAAAAGAATACGTGGGTATATAAGGCGAGTGGGTGCTAGTGATATAAAAATATTAAAACGGGTCAACAAAAGAAAGCTCGATGTATTTTATTTATACAGGGCAATATGAATGAATAATCAAAAAAGTCTTTTTAACTCATGTGGGGAATAGACTATTTCAGCACACGATGAAAGTCGTCTGTGTTTTCAATCCCAATCGGGGATGAAAAAACAGACGACCATTTTCATCGTCTGCCGAAATATTCTATTCCCCAGAAGAGGTAAAAAGATTTTTTTTTATTATTCACACACACACATACACACACATACATAGGGGTTAAAATCTCCAACTGATACCAAATGGGTCGGGGTTCGGTCCCGGCTTGAAGCGATCGGATGTCTAGCCACACTGAGGAGCTGTGATACAGCGAATCAGTCTCTCTGTGAATAACGATATTAGCTCCCGAAAATAAATTAATTCAGTCGAGCACTGTAGGAAAAAGCGCGTATTTGTAAACTGTGATTATTACTGCTAATAATGCAAAACTCCCCCAACGGATTAAGTCCTCTAGGTCACTGGCGTGTTTATCATAAAATAAATACACAAAAAATCGCCTTTCTCTCTGCCGGGCGCTGATAGCCTAGAGGTTAGAATCCCCAAATCGGCTGGGTTTTGGTCCCGGCTTGAAGCGATCGGATGTCAGAATTTAATGCCTGTATCATACCAGTTTTTTTTTTAATAAGCACACAAAAAAACGAATATAAAACTCAATTTTCAGAACAATACGTTCAATACAACAAATTTGCCAAATTGAATAAAATAGAAAATGACAAAATTATTCATACAGCGTGAAAAATAGAAAAAAAAAAATAGAAAAAATTGAAGTTTTCGCAATCATATGGGCATTAAATTCTGAGAAATGGATAAAAATATTCAAAATTGATGGGTGTACGTATAATTTCGTGGTTGACTATATATATATATATATATATATATATATATATATATATATATATATTGTTAAATAACAGACGACGAATGTCTGTTATGTTTTATCACGAGCCTTTCCAAGCGTCGTGTAATAGCTTTATTTTCAAGAGAAAATAATGACAAAAATTGTCTAACATTTGGATATTTCTTTCTTTATTATATTAGTCATCGATCTAAGCTTTCGGTTCACATATAAAATATATAAATAATATATGGCCATTACAATAGAGATGTTCACCATCAAAAATGACATCCTGTTTTTGTTTACATAGAAGTTTGCTATGCAACGATAATGATCGTGGAATAGCAGATTCAGGTCGTAAATTCGTAATGCGTTTCTATGATGCTGTACATTATTATATGAGGGAAAGAAATGTCATTAACACAACCATTTGTTAAAAATATGCATTGTAATAAATTGTGACTGGTTTGAAATGTAATTTTGTTAAGTGTGGGTTGCTTTGTTTTAATGTTGATGGCCTCTAATATTAATCTTAAGGTTATTTTTACTGTGTGTATGTGTGAGTATTGTTGTAGTGGGTTTATTATTTTAGTATCAGAAATATAATCTCTGAACGGACATGTAAATTGATACACTACATTGTTTTTTGGGGGTTTTTTTGTTTTGTTTTTTTTGTTTTTTGTAAGTGGATTTAGTTGTGTGGTTGTAAGGTTACTATGAGGTCAACTGTTTTAAATATTTTTATAAGATGAGTTTAACTTGTTTATTATTATTAATGGGTTTAACGTTTCTACCTATTATGTTTTTGAGTGTTGTTTCATCCTGTTTGTCATTATTATGCATTTGGTTACAATAGTATTAGGTTGGTACAAAAATAATGACGTAATAATGTCGTTTTTTGACGTTAAAAAATACGTCAAAAAACGACATTATTACGTCATTATTTTTGCACCAACCTAATATAAGTTAAGTATTATTTTGACCTACACTATTATGGTTAGAATTATTATTAATATTATCAATTTTGTTAGTGGTATTAATAATTTTATTGAGATACATTTTAATTTGTTGATCAATGACGGAATTATTGAATCCATTATTAACGAGTGTTTGTTTATGTAGTTCTTTATAGAATATGGTTTTGGAAAAAGATATCATTTGTGTGCGTTGAAGTTAAGTTTTTTATAATAGCTAACTTATATCTCTGGGAGCATTCACTATTATAATTAAGGAGTTAATGCTTGTGGGTTTTCTAAATTTATGTGCTGGAATCAATAAGTATATCAAGGAATGGAATTTTATTATTAATGTTGAGTTCTAGTGTACATTTGAGGACGGAGTGACTTTCAAATTTGCTTTTAAGTTGTGTAATTTGATCAATATTTTTAGCTAAAATGAAAATGTCATCTGTGTATCTTAAATAGGGCGTTTATTAGTGTCAAGTATTTTATTTTCTAAATCTGCCATATAATAATTAGAAAAAAGAGGGGTTAAAGGGGATCCCATCGCGATACCGTTTATTTGAGTATAAATATTGCCTAAGGGGTTATGAAAAGGTACATGAGTGGTACAAGTTAATATACTTTTTTTTTAAATAGTTGGTTTGATATTAATGAGTGGGAGAGAAGTGTGATTGTATACATCACGGATAATGATGTCAATCGTTTCATGGACAGGGACATTAGTAAATATATTTTGCACATTCAAAATCGCGATTATTTGGTTGTTTGGTTTTACAGCATGCAGAATTTATACAAATTCGTTTGTGGATTTAATATAATATTTACTTGGAAGGTATGGTGAAATTAATTATTAATTTGTTAAGAGTTTTTGAAAGGTAATATACTGGTGTGGGTGTTTGCGAAAGGTTGATAGTCGCCTATAATCTTTTGAAGTTTATAGGATCCTATTTCAGCATTGTTAGCAGTAATAAGTTTATTGATATGTTTTGTTTTTAAGTTGGGAGGTGGTGTTAGTTAACTTTTTAAATTTATTGTAATCGTCTAAACAGGCACTCATGTTTGTTTAAAATAACGAAAGTATTAGTTTTATCAGCTCGTCAGATAACAGTAGTTGTTATTTCTAAAGTTGTTTAGCTGCTTTTATTAAAGGAGTGGTTATAATTTCATTCGGATATTTATGGTATCGATGTTTAATAGATTCGGCTTTAAGTAAATCTTTTAAATCTACCTGTGTAGTAATATGGTTAACTTGTTGCAATACAAGTATTTGTTAGTATAATGCTTCAATTTGCGTTTGTTTAAATATTAGATTAGGTGTCTGTGCAACGTGAAAATTTGGACCAAGATTAAGGAATTCCATTTTATTTGGAGAGTATTGATAATCTGATAGTTTAATGAAGTTGTCGTTTGGTAACAGTATTTTTCCTTTATATAATTTGTTTAGCTTTTTCTGGATGACTTGTTTATAGCATTCATTTTCCTTTTGTTCTGTATTATATAATAAATCCAATATATCCTTGAATTTTTCATTTGTGGCAGAAGGTTGTAAGACTCCTTTAATATGTACAATTTCAGAGTTGAGCCGTTGTAATTCCTGTTTGGCTGAGGTTTATTTGTCGTTTAATGAGGTTCCATTGAAATTTCTTGGTGTTGGGATCGTTTAATGCTGCGTCATTGTATAACTTGAATTTAGTGTGTAGGAGCAGCACATCATTATTCAAATATCTATTGCTAAATATAACAGACAACGAATGTCTATTATGTTTGATCATGAGCTTGTCTAAGCGTCGTATAATATACATATTTGTAGTGGGTTAGCCAATCTTTATCAGTAACAAAATACAAATTAAACTGACCCTGTACTATTTTTACTAAATCAAATGCAACAAAGAGAAATAATCAAATAGGCAGATATTTGTTTTAACAGAAAATATTTTTACATAACAACAAGTACACACGATATAATAAAGTTTAAAATACTTTAGAGTTCTTGGTTGTGCGATCAAGGGTAATATAAAAGGTGTTATGCTATAGATCTGGTAAGTAATTAAACAGTTTATGCTGATGGTGAAATTGAATGAAATAGATTGCTTCACTTACTGTAGAATTGTCTCCCTTTGACTGATATAGTTACGATTTCCTTTATGTTGTTAAGATATTGAATGAGTTGGTTTCTGAATCTCGTTTTAGTTGAATTCGTCACTAGATGAGTTGATGTTGAAAATAAATTGAATTCCACAAGCCGGGTTTATGTTAATAAAAATTAACTTTTAGCGAGGAAGCTGGGTTTCGTGGATTCGTGTGACGAGTTGATTATTTTTAGGACACGTTGACTAAATCCCGTCGAAGTTTCATATTTATGAGTTTTCTTGATCACGTGGGAGGCTCGAGAGAATGCTTTTCAATTTTTGACGCGTTGAACTCTGAACAGGTCAACGCGAGGTCAACCGTACGGACGTAGACAGAAACATGGCATTATTATTAATGGACCAATCAGAAAGCATTGTTTCGTAATGAACTCTGGAGCTGATTTTAATGGGTTCAGCACAAACTGAGAATACTTAGCTGTGATCCTCTTTTAACAAGTTTAAAACAGAGAATGTAGAAATCTAATTCTACATAATAAAAATTTCGTGCTGTGGTTTGATGGATATCGATTCGGAATAGGAAATCGGGGAGCCGAGTTCGAATTTCAGTCGAGTTCATATTCACATACTCATTATGATAATAATGTTATGGGAACTTACCCATAATAATAATAATGGACTATTCCTGACATTATAAATACTGCGCCTCTCAAGAGGTATGAAAATGTTGTAAGACGAGGAGAGATAATTGAGAGCATATTGTAAGGACATTGGACTAGTGATACTTGTCGAGTTAGTTGGTTGGTTGGTTGGTTGGTTGGGTTTTATGGCATATCAACCACTGTAGGTCATTTAATGCCAAATTAAGTTTATATATATATATATATATATATATATATATATATATATATATATATATAAAATATACAGTACAATTAAACGTATAGCTGGCAACATTATTTTTCCGAAAACATTATCTGAAGCCTTGTTGTTGGACGTAGTTTATCGTCATACCCAGGACGCGGATGTAGTTTATCGTCATACCCAGGACGCGATACTTGTCGAGACAACATAGTTCACTCTAACCAAATCTGATAGTCATTACTAATACTTCTACTTCTTTGTATTATATTTCTGTTGTAATATATCTTTGTATTCCATACCTGTGTACGTGTTATTCTTTCATGGGTTCTAACCTTGTGCCATCACAGTGGTACAATGAGCTTGGACCATAACAAATACGCACATTTCTAAGTAGTTCTTCCAACTTATTAATATAAGTGCCAGTCGCTTTGACAAATCATTGTACTTGAATATTAACTTGTTTTTTTTTTGTTTTGTTTTTTTGTTTTTTTTTACATTACTATCATGGCTGAAGTTTGTGATAAAACAAAGAAATGCTAGAAGGAGATAAAACGTCATGAATGCAAAATAGAGTTACACTTTAATGCAAGAGAATATGTAAGAAGGCCAGCGGGAGAAAGAAAAATCACAAAAATTTGATGGTGAACAAGTAATGATGTGGGGTTCATCAAAAAAGATGGTAAAAGAAAATTGGTAAAAGCTCTTTTTTGTGAGAATTATTTTGATGAAAGCGTAAGGCTATAAATAAATATTAGGTTGGTGCAAAAATAATGACGTAATAATGTCGTTTTTGACGTTAAAAAATACGTCAAAAAACGACATTATTACGTCATTATTTTTGCACCAACCTAATATATAAGTAACTAAAATTCAGTAAAATATTACATAACTGCTGAAAATATTACGTTAATTTTTTTAAAAAAAATACTAGATAGTTAAAAGCCAAAATCAAAGTCTTTATAGCATCCCGCTACCACTTTCTTACCAATGTTGGCTTTTGTGCAAAAAAGTGGACCAATGAGCCTACTCAGCTTAGTAAATATTTTCAAGAAATATCAGCTTCTAATTGGTCAATAAACACACAAGTGGACGTTGCAATCTACCCACGTACAAATATTTTTCCAGCGCGTGACCAAGTCAAGTTTCCCGCCATTTTCTGTGAACATGTCACGTGATTACATTATCTATAAATAGCAGACACAAACTTGCTGGTTTCTCTTCTCTTTTCTCTATTCTTGCTGCAAGATGTAGTCCCAAAATGATTCTCGTCTCGACCATGGACGTTCAGGCGTTAAAAGCATATTCACGCACGCACGTACGTACGAACTTTTCAAACTACATTACAGATATACAGAACATTTCCAAACAAGCATGTTTTGTGGTAATTTTACGTCAAATATAAATTGTGTGGTCATGTTATTCACGCAGGTATAAACAAATATCTACAATTATCCATTCTTATTAGTAGACCACGACAATGGGAAAAGAAAATTGGTAAAAGCTGATCTAAACAACGAAAACTGCCTTAGTTTATTACGGTCTAATCTTCTGCCAGACTAGCTTGGTTGGTCGATTGTATTTTAGCAGCATATCAGCACCTCTATGGGTTATTTAATGTCCAAGGCAAAATCTAAATATTTTGAATACAATTTTATAGTTTCAGCTACAGATAAAATGTATTGTTGGTAATTTTACTATAAAATGTACTGCTGGGCATTTTATTTTAAAAATGTATTGTTGGTAATTTTACGATAAATAAGTATCGTTGGTAATTTATTTTACTATAATAATGTATTGCACGTATTTTTAATATAAAAATGTAGTTTTAACTTTCATAATGTTCTGTTCTTATTTGGGGGTTCAATATTTTCCCATAGCTCGAACCATAACAGGTGCAACCACTCCGTCTGCCAGACTATGAAGATGGAGAAATTTTTGAAAGTGAGACTGCTCCTTGCCACACATCACTTGCAAAGAAAAGGTTTCTTGTCGATGAATATGTTCAAATTTTGGAATAACTGTCCAGCACAAAGACCTGGTCTCAATAAAAGTGAACGATTGCTCCAACGAAAACAATAGAATCTCCAAAAGCTTTGGGATTAATGCCAAGAAGAATGGTAAAAATTCCCAATGCTAAAATCTGGACCTTGTTCCATTCAATGCCAAATCGAATCGAGGTAATTATTCGAACCAGAAGCAGCAATACTGATAACTAAGACCGCACTTTGACCTTTTGTACTTTCTGTAGTAATAAAGTTCACTTTTTAAAAGAAAAAAAAACACTTAAATTAAGAGCTGAAAGGTAAATATTTTTGCATCACTATGCTTAAGATGTTCTACCATCCACAATACAACATTAAGGAAAATACAGTAATTTGTTTTCTAGTATATCAACCGCTATGGGTTATTTAATGCCGAAATCTAAATATTTTTCAAAGTGGCAAAATGTCATTTTTATTGATGGGGGCTAAAATAGAGTTACATTCTAATGCAAGGGTTAGGGCTGGGGTTAATTCTACAAAAAAATGTATTGCTGATCATTTTGCTTTAAAAATAGTTTATTGGTAATTCAATATATATGTATTGTTGGTAACTTTACTATAAATATGTACTGTTGGTAATTTTACTATAAATAGGTACGGTTGGTAATTTTACGACAAATAGGTATTATTGGTAATTTTTTACTCTAAAAATATATTACTGATATTTTTACTATAAAAATGTATTTTGATACTTTCATAGTGTTTTGTTAATAAAACATTAAAAAAAATACAGTAATTTGTTTTCTTGTATTAGGTTGGTGCAAAAATAATTTCGTTTTCTCACATAGTAACATATGTTAGAAAGCGAAATTATTTTTGCACCAACCTAATATATCAACCTCTTGGGATTATTTAATGCCGAAATCTAAATATTTTTCAAAGTGGCAAAATGTAATTTTTATTAATGGGGGCAAAATAGAATTACATTCTAATGCAAAGGAATATATAAGAGGAGCTGTTGGGTGACGAAATAAGGGCGTGATACAACCACAAGGACGGTAAAGAAGACAATTGATAAAAGTTGACGGAAACCTAAATAGCAAAAGCTAATATAAATTTACTACGGTTTAATCTTCTGCAGGGCTCCAAAGATTCGGAAACTTTCCAGCAGGATGGTGATCCTTACTGCACATAATGTGCAACAAACAGATTTCTTGGCGATGAAGATGTTCAACTTTAGGGAGATTGTCTAATACAAAGTCCTGATCTCAATATAATTGAAACATTCTGGAAGGAAGTGAAGAAACAAATGCTCCAACGAAAATCATGCAATCTCGAAGAGCTTTGGGATTAATGCCAAGAAGTATGGTAAAAATTCCCAATGCTAAAATCTGGACCTTGTTCCATTCAATGCCAAATCGAATCGAGGTATTTATTCGAACTAAAAGCAGCAATACTAATTACTAAGTCTGTACTTTGACGTTTGTACTTTCTGTAGTAATAAAGATCACTTTTTAAAAGAAAAAAGAAAAAAAATCCTTTTTAAATTTAGAAAAGAGCTGAGAGGTAAAATTGTCGTTAGTAGTTTTGCATATCCATTTTTAAACATCACTTTGATTAAGATATTCATACATCCACCTTGCAGCCTTAAAGTAAATACAGTAACTTGTTTTCTGGCCCTCAAAGATCATAAATTTTAATGAGAAAAGCATAATGCTAATCATACTTGATTTGGGGGTAACTAACAAAACTAATTTACCAAGATGGTCAGTGTAGATATATAAAAAGAGATGGTCTCCCTTTTGACAGAAGTTTACTGAGGCCTTAAGGACCACTTGATGGTCATGTGACAGTCCGTTCGTAAGAACAGACAGTTGTTGCATAGCACTTGATGGAGGCGGATGCGAGATTTAGTTGCAGTTTGGTTGACAACGCAGGACGGTTGCAACACTCATGTGTCCTTTTAATAGGAACATAAGACATACCAGGGGCTGTATCGTGTCTGTATTACGGGCGTTACAAGTAAGACCATCTTTCTTCCCGCCCTATTTACATACAACATACCTTTTTATGGGTTTTAATTTCTCTGTGTGGAATAAATTCTCTCTCTCTCTCTCACATATATATATATATATATATATATATATATATATATATATATATATATATATATATGAATGATAAAATATAATTTTAAGGTATGCTATATCTGTGGGTTAAAGTTCCCAATATTAGGGATAGAGCGTATGTAAACATAAAAGTGCACATTGAATTCAACACCAGAGGCGACAGTCTGTTTCATGCTAAATGCAATCGTCAGGCCATCACGAAACAAAACAGAAAATAAGTTTGCCTTTCACTTAGGAACATTATTATTATTAGTAGTAGTAGTAGTAGTAGTAGTAGTAGTATTAGTATTATAAATAAAAATAAAATATAAAATAATAATAATGAAAATTATAAATAAAATAAAATTTAGATCACGTTTAAAATAAATTAAATAAATAAAAATAAAATTACTGCCAGCATGCAATAGGAACTGTTCCTGCCAGAAGTACAGACATCTCGCCAAAAGACGTAGGATTCGCTCTCTTTTTTGTTCTAGATACGGTAATAAACAAATGTAGGTTAAAGGTAACACATTCGTTAATGACATACCTTATATCTCGTGTGGGTTATGTATGCTAGGTTAGGAGTTAGGGAGGGATGTATTGCGGCAGTACGTTGGTGTTTAAGTTGGGAAACACGTGTCTTTTGGAATGTTTATCCCACAACAAAAATGGCGGGTAATAAAATACAAAGAAACAACTAAAACCAATATATATATATATATATATATATATATATATATACAAAAAAATGATAATGTATTATTAACTAGACAAAAAGTGATATTGTTCGGAAGACAATGAAATTGTATGTATGGGACAAAAAAACAATGAACATGCATGGAAACATAAAGGCTAGTGAATTTTTCGTGTATGTAAAATGTGTGTAAAAGCCCTAGAGAAAATGAAGTTGCGTACGTACGCGCACGCGTGTGTGTGTGTGTGCGTTTTCCAATGGGAAACGCTTTTTCACGACAGAACTACACCCTAACGTGTCTAAGGAAAATAAGAAAAAGAGAGTGATAGAAAATATTACAGTGTATTTATAGGTTCAGAAAGCGTCCCCTAGTGGCGGTTTTTTAGTTAGAAAAGTAAGTGGGGTTAACTCTATGCAAGAAATGACCTTCCCTCTTAACTGACGATGTACCGTAAGTAATTTGACGTTAGTTTGTGGCAACAGACTGATGATTTGGCTTGTTTTCAATATTTTATTACTACTAACAACTTTTTTTATGCCTAACGGAAACAGGCACATCCGGCGTCCTAGCCTACTGGTGCACCACTCGATTGTCTGCCCTCCGTGATACAGCTGTATTAGGCGTAGGGCAGTTTTTTGGTACATTTCATTTTTAAAACATTGAAAAAAAAACGCGTCTTATGCAAAGGAAAATACGGTAATTAACGCTATAAAGACAGACATAATTAAAAGGGACAAGAGGAAAACTTCAACTACAGTAGTTGGCAATACAAAAAGAAAAAGCTGAAAAAATTGCTATAGATTGAACTAGCCAGTTATTGCTCCTCATTCATCAGAACTTGATTGAGAAAATTAAAATATTGTGCACACCAATTCAAAAAAGAAACAAGAGGAGGAAAATACACATGTAGCAATAATATAGTGAAATAGTATGTCTATAAACAAATCAGACTAAGCCCTAACAGCCATTCCTTTTTGGTTACATAAGGATGGTTATCTTGATTTAATATAAATTGTCTTGAGGATTTTTAAATGATAGCTGGGATGTGATCCACTCAAAACTGAGAATATATCCAAACGTAAGTATGATGTATGCACCCAATTTTTAGTAAGGTGTTCTGAAACTGCAGACATAAATATGATGTAATATTGGGCAAATTATCCAGTCGACACTTTCTAATACATGCTGAGACACGAACAATTCTCTCCTCTAAAAGTTGTGCAGTTCCACCTTCCATCTTATTAAGCCATTAGTATATCATACATAATCTAATAGATATACTAATGCCTGAAGTGGGCTTTGGAGAGTGAGCAATATAATTCTTCTCTCTTTCCAAGCACCCCATTGGAAGTAGGTTTCTAGGATGAGGAGTTAGTATTATTTATGGTAATTACATTCATATTAATGTCCTCATCTTTGATGATATCATCATAATGATTTAGCTTCTTCATGTGCTTTTCATTTGAGGTAACCTTCATAGAATTTTGAACAGGACACTTTAATCTATGAGAAGTAGATTTTCATTCCACTGTTCATGTCTAGGATATCTCATTTTGTTCTTAGTACCAGTGTTATTGCTCATCCTGTATCCACTGAGTTCCAAAATCATGATTCAACGCTCTAATCAACTAATCTATTGCCCCATGGGACCATCCTGAACTTAGAACTTGGAGCGTTAAACATAATGTTACTGTCATACTTGAGCACCTTCACCGCCACTTCTCTTTTTTTAATGCTACAGATCAATCTCACCTTTCATATTTTGTATACATAATCCCAAATTATTTTACTCAGAATAATTTATCTCCATATATAAAAACCAATGTCCATAGCATTGTAATGCCTAAAACATCCTAAGCTCCTATTTAAAAGTGTAGAGGAAATCTTATTCTTCTTGAATAAAACCAAAATATTTCAATAAGGATTATTTAGCAACTTGTACAAAAACCAATGTCCTTAATTTTCTAATGCACAAAACATGTGACGCTATGTTTTTATTCATATCTAAAAATGTAGACTGGATACACTTTCCATATTTTATATATATAACCTCAAAATATTTCACTAAGGATAATTCATCGACAGGCATAAGAACCTGTATCCACTGCTTTCTAATTACATTGAAATCATTTTAATGCCAAATTTGCTCATGCTAAATTAACTTTGATTGCATCATGATTGATGTTCATCAACAGAAAAATTTTAAATCTGTAATTGAAATTCTAAACTTAAGAATTCAAATAGAAACATCAACATATGTAATGAACTTGTGTAGATGGATGGCAAGGAGAAAAAGTAAAAGACCAAACATTGCTTAGTACTACAAAGAGAGGAAGTTATGGAGGGCTTTAATTGCCAGTGTCTTTAAAGGAACATGTCTCATGAATATAGAAGAATTAATATTCTTTTAAAAATAAAGTAGCCATATAAGAAATCTGTGATTTTATGAAACTCAGTAAATTTAATGATTTCTTAAAACATGAATTTATAGACAGTTTTACTTCATTATGATGGAAGCACATTTAAAAATTGTGATCACTTCGTGGAGTAATTGAAATGTAGTTGATCAAATTTGACAAATCCTCATATATCCAACATTTTATATTCTAACTCTTCATTATTACTATTATTTTATTACTAATTTTATGCCATATCATTATTGTTGCTTTTTATCCCAACACTCTGGCTCTATACACTCTTCATTATTACTACTATTTTATTACTAGTTTTAGACCATCTTATTATTGTTGCTTTTTATCCTAACACTCTGGCTCTATACACTCTTCATTATTACTATTATTTTATTACTAGTTTTATTCCATCTTATTAATGTTGCTTCTTATCCCAACACTCTGGCTCTATACATTCTTCATTATTGACATTATTGCCAGTTTTGTTCCATCTTATTATTGTTGCTTTTTGTCCCAACACTCTGGCACTATACACTCTTCATTATTACTATTATTTTATTACTAGTTTTATTTCATCTTATTATTGTTGCTTTTTATCCCAACACTCTGGCTCTATACATTCTTCATTATAACTATCATTTTATTACTAATTTTATGCCAACTTATTATTGTTGCTTTTTATCCCAACACTCTGGCTCTATACACTCTTCATTATTACTATTATTTTATTACTAGTTTTATACCATCTTATTATTGTTGCTTTTTATCCCAACACTCTGGCTCTATACACTCTTCATTATTACTATCATTTTATTACTAGTTTTATACCATCTTATTATTGTTGCTTTTTATCCCAACACTCTGGCTCTATACACTCTTCATTATTACTATTATTTTATTACTAGTTTTATTCCATCTTATTATTGTTGCTTTTTTATCCCAACACTCTGGCTCTATACACTCTTCATTATTACTATTATTTTATAACTAGTTTTATGCCATATTATTATTGTTGCTTTTTATCGCAAACTTCTGGCTCTATACACTCTTCATTCTTACTATTATTTTATTACTAGTTTTATTCCATCTTATTATTGTTGCTTTTTATCCCAACACTCTGGCTCTATACACTCTTCATTATTACTATTATTTTATTACTAGTTTTATACCATCTTATTATTGTTGCTTTTTATCCCAACACTCTGGCTCTATACACTCTTCATTATTACTATTATTTTATTACTAGTTTTATTCCATCTTATTATTGTTGCTTTTTTATCCCAACACTCTGGCTCTATACACTCTTCATTATTACTATTATTTTATTACTAGTTTTATTCCATCTTATTATTGTTGCTTTTTTATCCCAACACTCTGGCTCTATACACTCTTCATTATTACTATTATTTTATTACTAGTTTTATTCCATCTTATTATTGTTGCTTTTTTATCCCAACACTCTGGCTCTATACACTCTTCATTATTACTATTATTTTATTACTAGTTTTATTCCATCTTATTATTGTTGCTTTTTATCCCAACACTCTGACTCTATACACTCTTCATTATTACTATTATTTTATTACTAATTTTATTCCATCTTATTATTGTTGCTTTTTGTCCCAACACTCTGGCTCTATACACTCTTCATTCTTACTATTATTTCATTACTAGTTTTATTCCATCTTATTATTGTTGCTTTTTATCGCAAACTTCTGGCTCTATACACTCTTCATTCTTACTATTATTTTCTTACTAGTTTTTCCTCCCTTCTTTATTCATACACATCTGCACACATATTCTAGGCTGCTTATTTTATTACAGTTTTTTAGAAACTCTTTTCATTAATGTTATGATTTTGATCATCACTCAGTACTCAGCTACCATGCCCTTGTGTCACACTAAACTAACTAAATGCATGCTGATGGCCACAATAGAATGAGAAGAAGCAATCAGTTATTCAGTGTAACAAAGTGAATGAAAATTATTACTTCCTTTTTTGTTTTTATTTCTCCATTTTTTTTCAACCATAATTGCAGTGTTTATTTGGCACCTCCTCACTGCCAATTGTTTTTTTTTCTTCCCTCATCTCCCGCCAACTTCCCTCTCTCTTTCTTTCTCTCTCTCTCACTCAGATGATACTCCTACAGCACTTGGCAACCCCCAACATTTCAGCCACTGCTGACTCTACATTTTTTCGTTTCCATGAGACAAAAAGCTGTATTCTTTATTTGAAATGAGACAGAATACACACAATTTTTAACAATAAGCAAAGTATTATGGGTAATATTATTATGGGAACTCTATAACCCAATCAATAAGTTTTACAACAAACACTTGCTTTTTGGGTTTTTTATAACAAATATTATTACAAAGGATGATAAATAAATAATGTCATCAACCATATAGAATCACTAAAAATGGAGACAGAAACATGTTTAAACTTCTATTGAGTAGTATGTAAAGTCCTGGTCAAACATGCTTAATAATTTTTATCTGTCATATCATTGTATAAAATTATTTGTTGCTGCCCCTCTCCCTCTCTCAATATATATATATATATATATATATATATATATATATATATATATATATATATATTACATAATAGAGAAAACTTGAATTACCTTATGAGTATAGACTATTTCAACTAACATCAATGCGTTAGCATTTTTCAACTGAAATTTGAAATGAAAAATGCTAACACATTGATGTTAATTGAAATAGTCTATACTCATAAGGTAATTCAAGTTTTCTCTATTATGTAATATATATATATATATATGTGTATGTGTGTGTGTGGGCATATATACATATATATATATATATATATATATATATATATATATATATATATATATATATATTATGTAATTTATATGCTCTGTAATTTATATGCTCTGTTATAATAAATACATTGAGCTTTTTTTGTGGATCAGTTTTAATATTTTATATTATTAGGATCCACTTGGATTATATAACAACAGATATATTACCTGTACTATATATATATATATATATATATATACATAAAGAATGACCTGGTCAATTTTTATTTTCAGCATTGTAACAAGATCAAACTGGGAATAATTATAGTATTCTATTTAAGGGTGCTATGAATTTGCGGCCCCCAATTCTTACCCAAAGAAGAAATATACATAGAAAACAATTTCATAAACATCCATTATCCTCATGATTTCATCCACAATGCTAAAAGGAAGGTATACAGAATATATGACCACAAAATAGATAATAATGTTCTTAACCCTAGAACACTAACCATGGGTATATAGTACCCAGCGCAAATTTTCCTCTTTTTAATTCCAATTTTCAGTACCTGATTTTCTTACCTAAATAATGTTTTTCAGTTTCTAGTAATGTTAACTCAAAGTACAAAGTTTGAAGTGCCTGCATGTAAAATATTTCAAATAAAGATTTATATTTAATATTTATTTTGATATTTTCAAAATCGGGTATGATATACCCATGGTTATTCGTGGTGCAACTTTAATTGATGGTTAGTGTTCTAGGGTTAACAACAATAAACTAGATGAAAACAGACACATAATACTACTTACTAACGTTATAACATCCACTATCCAAAACAATCTATCCAATCTGACATCCCTGAAAATAAAACTACATCCAAAACTATCATGGATATGATCAAAACCCAAATTACACATAAAAGTAATAATTCTGAAGCAGGTATATACAAAATAAATTGCCAGAACTGTTCCTAACAATACATTGGAGAAAATTGCGTAAATTAAAAAACAAAAAAACAAAACATATCCATGAACACAAAAGGGATCTTATACACAATAATTTATTAAATGTATTAGTTATACATAAAAATAAATTCAACTGCAACTTCGACCTAACAAATGCCACACTTATTAAAAAAGAAAGTAACTTACTTAGAAGAAAAATTCTCAAGAGTGCCACTATCAAAACTTATCAAAATATAAACTATATATGACCATGAAAATACTAAAAAAATTTCAAAGAAAATGGTTAAATCCATAACCTTATGTTATTCAAAATATATAACACATAAATGAATCCCAAACTAATATAATTTAAATACTAATTTGCACAGATAGATAGATAGATAGATAGATAGATAGATAGATAGATAGAACTTTATCTACTCACTTTCATTTATTAAACAGTGAATTGTATTCCCTCTTGTCCATGAATTTGCCTGACTTTTCCATTAACCTGATGAATATTCATGAACACTTTTATATCTAAAAATTTTGAAAAACCAATAACCAAAAATATATATATACAGAATTAATATGAAAATGTTTTTTCACTTAACTGGGTAGGTTTTTCATGATGCTGACTTCAGAGTTTCATTTTAACATAGATATGTAACTACTCTTCTATTTAACAGAAAAAGTGGCTCTAAAATGCATTACTTCATGGCTTATACAATTTCTAATAACTTAATAACTATACATGATTAAAAGATAAAAAATTGCTGATTAATAATTTGATACATTTCAAATGTTTTTTAAATTACGTGTTTTTCTGTAAATTATAAGTTAATCAAATTTTATTTTTAAGTTGATATCTATTCAGTAGGGATATTATGTCTTTCTTAATAATTCGCAGTAAAAAAAGTTTTACTTTATCTAAAATTGATTAATTAATGGAATATGTTCTAATCATGTCTGCTATAATTTGAATCTATCTAATTTATTCATTTTACCAAATTCATATTGACTTTTTAAGCTTTTCCATACAATCCTGATAAATCTTTCATTTTATAATTAACTTTTCAATAATTAATTCCAGTGTGTTTTATTAAAATCAAACCGGAACTTACTGGATACATTGTATAATATGGAACATGGCTTCTCTGAAAGCATCATTTTGATTCAAGCAAACAACTCAACAGTTAGGGAATTTTTACTCTTGTTATAAGGATATAATTATAAATATTTAAATATGTAGAGCTGTTAAACATTATTAGGTATATCGTGGACACTTTTTATTTATTATTATTTGAAAGTGTATAAAAATAAAAATAAATAAATGTGTATTATTTTAGCCTGTCATCATGTTGACAAGCAGCTGACCCCACAAGTTTGAAAATTTTTATCCTTCTCTGTACTACCTTCCAGCATGACCAAAGCAAACTTACCTCCCCTTGGAACTTAAATGAAGTTAGCTCCCTTCGTTATCAGAAATTGTCTGAGAGCCAAGATTGGGTTCTCCTGATTGTGGTATGGTGCAGAATCCTGTTGTCAGACACAGGGTCTTTGAGCAACGACCCTCTTGACTCAGGGCAGCACTACCTCTTCAAGGCACTTGAGGTAGACCTCTGTGTTGAGTCTGAGGCCCTGTGGGAACTCTTTCTGAATCCTCTGCACTGTCCTCAGATTGACACCCAAACACTCTGAAATGTTCATACTGGAACTTCTGGTGCGAATGCCAAGCAGAACAGCATGCCGTTTCCAAATTTCAGGCTGAGTGGAATGTGTTATGGTGCTCCCTTGAGTTTACAGTTTTTGGATTTATTGTTGTAAGCTGTTTTCCTTTTTGATGTAATTTGGTTTTTGTTTTTAATCTCCCAGAAAAAAAAAACAAATCACACCAATGCATTTAAATACATGATTTCATATCAAATATAACCGAAATTTAGGACATATATACATATTCTGAAAAGTGACATTTCAATGTGTATTTTTATATGATTTGTACATGGGTTGTGAATTTAAAATGTTTTTTATGTTAAAAGTGGAAATGGAAAAAAAATGAGATGCATTTTCATCATCTGATGCTCTTTTATTCCTGGAAAGTAAAAGAATGTTTCACAAACAGCAAAAAGTATATGTGCCATTTATGGAGATGGTACCATAGCAGAAAGTACTGTTTGTAAATGGTTCAGTAAGTTGAAAAGTGGAAATTTTGGTCTGGAAGACCAACAATGATCAGGCAAGCCTGAAGTCATTGATGATGACCAAATTGAAATGCTGATTAAAAATAACCCGAGGTACATAACATGGGACACGACAGAGATACTTCATTTATGAATGTTCTAAGGCATTTGAAAATGCTTGGATACGAGAATTGCTGCAATCTATTTTTTAAATAAATGATTGCAGGCAATGAAAAATAGATTGTTTATAACAATGTGAAGTGAAGATAGTCACAAAGAAAATGAAAGGAGCCAGCATCAATCACTCAAAAAGCCAGTTTGCATCCAAATAATGTCATGCTATGTATCTGACTGGAAGGGAATTGCATATTCCAAGCTTTTTACACAAAACCAGACATGTATTGTTTCCAATTGGACTGATTAAAACAAGCAATTTCTCCAGGATGTGTAACTCGCACAACTGAAGAATTTCAGTCTCTGTGTGTTTTTATGGGCAGGATGTAATAATTTAGGCTACGAGGACAGGATAAATTATTTAGGCTTTGAGGAGGACATCTAATGATTTAAGCTTTGAGGACAGGATCTAATGATTTAGGCTTTAAGGACGTGATCAAATATTTTAATCTTTGAGAGCTTTGAGGACAGGATCTAATAATTTAGGCTTTGAGGACAGGATCTAATGATTTAATCTAATCTTTGAGAGCTTTGGAGAAGGGATCCAATCATCAAGGCATTGATGTCTTTGATGAAAAGATTTAATGATATAGGTTTTGAGGATCTAATGCTTTGAACTTTTTTGACAGGAGTTTTTGATTTCAGCTTTGATGAATTTGGAGACAGGATCAGATGATTTAAGTTTCGACTGCTTTGAGAACAGGATCTTTGCACAAAATCAGTCACTGAATTCATACATGTGCCAATCTATTTTTTAAATGAATGATTGCAGGCAATGAAAAATAGATTGTTTATAACAATGTGAAGTGAAGATAGTCACAAAGAAAATGAAAGGAGCCAGCACCAATCACTCAAAATTCCAGTTTGCATCCAAATAATGTCATGCTATGTATCTGACTGGAAGGGAATTGCATATTCCAAGCTCTTTACACAAAACCAGATATGTATTGTTTCCAATTGGATTGATTAAAACAAGCAATTTCTCCAGGTTGTGCAACTCACACAACTGAAGAATTTCAGTCTCTCTCTTTTTTCATGGGCAGTGCCACACTACATGAGGCTCAGGCTTTCAAGGAGGTGAATGATTTTATAAATCACCATCTCTAGACTGGTTGCCAACCAAGGCTACAGAACCTAAGCTACCCTGCTATTTAACCCAAAACTGGTGGAGAAGAGATGGGTTCATACCTTTCTAAGAGTATTAATAATAATTACTTTCTGAGTCCTCTTCTAAGCTGCAATCCATTGCACCAACCACACACCAGTAAACAATGGAAAGTATCAGGAATTGGCAAATCAGACGAATGTTTTCAATCAGGATAATGGTAGACCTCGTGTATATTTGCACATCAGGCAGAAATTGGTACAGGATGACTGAGATGTTCTACTACGCCGACTGTACTCACCTGGTGTCACAACAACAGATTGCCACTTATTTTGATTGCCACAAAATTCCCTTAATGGGATAAACTTCAATTCTTTGGGAGCCTGTGAAAATCATTTAGAGTAGTTCTTCACCCAGAAAAATGCTAGGTTCTGGGTAGACAGAATCATGAATCTGCCTCGAGGGATGGTAAAAGGTAGCTGAAACAAAATGACAGATTTGGTTGTACAAATATCTAAACATTGTCAAGTACGTAGAAAGAATGCTCTCCCAGGCTAAAGAACACCATTTACCAAATTTAAGCATTATCTCTCTTATTGCAAATCAATATCATGCATTTTGAGTATATCCATTAAAAGTAATGGTTTTATTGCATAAAAGAATATATATATATATAAATATACATACAAAAATCAGTTGTTTTTTTTTGATAGATCTTCAAATATGCATAATTAAAGACACTTTGTATATCCAAATATATATTGATATAGGAGGAGGTTATTCAAAATTTATCTGAATGTGAATAACAACAAAAAGATTTGAAGGTAATCGCTAAAGTCTCTCAGTTTCTGAGAAAGCACTTTAGATAGATAGATAGATATAAACAGACTGAGATAGATAGATAGATAGATAGATAGATAGAAACAGACTGATATACATACATACATACATACATAGATAATGAACAGATTGAGATAGATATGAACAGATAGAAAGATAGATATATAGAAAGACAGACAGATAAGAACAGATAGAGATAGACAGATACATACATAGATAATGAACAGTTTGAGATAGATAGATAGATAGATAGATAGATAATGAACAGATTGAGATAGATATAAACAGATACAAAGATAGACAGACAGATAAAAACAGATGGAGATAGATTAATAGATAGGTAATGAACAGACTGAGATAGATAGTGATGAACAAAATTAGATATATAGATAAATATAAACAGAATTTAGATAGATAGACAAATAGCCATGAACAGAATTAGAAAAATAGATTTTTTGATATGCATATAACTATGAAAAAAGAGAGACACCAAAATAAAAATTCATCAAAAAATATTTTGCCCCTTAAAATCTTTTCCTCTAAAATTAAATCCCAAATGAGAAAATCTTTGTTCCTTGCAGCATCTAATGTGCCAGTCCAATCAAAATGGACGCAACTGGTAAAAAAAAGGAAGAAAAATTGAAGACAACCGATAAAACAAGTGAAAAGAAATCACTGTGTTAATTGGAAGAACAATGTCTTGTGTAAATTCTGGTTTTAAGGAAGATATTCTGGTTGCTCTACGGGCAGACAGTTGAGAAAATGGCGGAAGGATTCAATACTAACTTCTCCCTTTGAATCTTGCCGAGCCAATTGGTTGTAAAAGGTTTCAAGAGCTTCATGATCATAATTAAATCCAATATTCATGAAAATTTCCTTGATCTAAAATAGGAAAAGAAAAGAAAAAGAAAAAGAAAGATTAATATTTATGTTACACTCTCTTTGTAAAGGAAAAATATGCCTCAGCTTATCCATTTTTCCAAACTTTGTTTCTTTTATATTTATTCTGTTTATTTTTGCTTCATTTGCTTTCATAAATATTCACCCATTATTTAAACAGAAATTAAAACCTATTGATAAAAATGGTTCCTAATTTTGTATGAGGCTCGCTAACATTCTTTTGTTGCATTGTTTAATTAAATATGGTGGCTTGAATAAAACATGATCAAATTATCGCATTGGCTGGTATGAAGAATTGTGAGGTGATAAAACAGTTGAATGTTTTCAGAAGAATTGCTTTTATGTGTGGGAAAAGCTTTACAATAAGCAAACAACCTCACCAAATCCAATTCCTAAAAGAAACTGTTCAGTTCATATCGAGAGTCATTGAAACTGCCAAGAAGATGATGAAGAGAAATCCACAAAGAAACATAAGGAATAATGGCAAAAGAGCTGAATATTTCGGATCGGACACTAAAGAGGAACTAGAGTCAGTTCTAGAGCTAAAACGACACAAGATTCAACAATGACAGTGGCACTCAAATACCTTCACACAAAAATGATTTGGCAGAGGGAAGAAAATGTTGGAAGGGATGCAGTGTGTCACAGGCAAATTCTTTGTTTGTCTGTCAAGTAGCTTTTCACTGTGGAAGCTGTGGTCAACTAACAAAACAATAGCGTTTACACAACTTCCCCAGGAAACACACCAGAAGGTCTCAGCACATGTAATGGGATTTTATTTCAAAAATTTGGTATCTTCTTGGCATCATCACAAAAAACCTATCCAGTCATCACGAACATTAAGACAACATTAGTCACAAATCCTGCTAAGAGCATATGTACCGGATGCAGCATAAATATTTCTGCATTATTTAAACATAAACTGAAACATGCTTATTCATAAAAATAGTTTCAAATTTTGCATAAGGCTTCCTAACATTCTTTTGTGTTATTCATTAGAGTTTAATTAAATATGGCAGCTCAAACAAAACGTGATCAAATTGTCCCATTGAAAATGGTTGGTATGAAGAATTGTGAGGTGATAAAACAGTTGAATGTTTTCAGAAGAATTGCTTTTTATGCGTGGGAAAAGTTTCAAGAGAAGCAAACCTCAGTGAATCCAATTCCAAGAAGAAAACGTTCAGTTTGTACCAGGAAAATCATTGAAGCCGTCAAGAAGAGGATGAAAAGTAATCCACAAAGAAACATAAGGAATAATAGCAAAAGAGCTGGATATTTTGGATAGATTTTTGAGGAGGATTTAGGGCTAAAACTATACAAGAGTCAACATCAACAGCAATGCTTAAATACCTCTACACGGAAGAGAGAAGAAAAATTTAGTGAACATTCAGTATGCCACAGACTAAGTTTTCATTTTGATTCTTTTGGATGCAAAGTTTTTAACTGTAGAGTCTGTGGTCAACTACCAAAATAATAAGGTTTCTGCCACTTCACGAGGAAACATTTCTAAAAGTGTCAGAACGCATTTCAAGCGACAGAAATCATCTGGTGTCATGACTGGAGCTGCTGTTTTTTCTGATGGTTCAAAATAACCCTTGGCATTCATTGACATATAAGCCTTCCCTTCTCCTCTCCAGCTATGGGTTAAATAGCAGGACAGATTACGTTCTATAGTTTTGGTTGGTAATCATTCCAGAGGTGATAACTTGATAAAATCACCTCTCATCCAGCAAGCCTGGATCACTCGTGGGGTGCATCAACTTTGAAAATCCACAGTGACTGCGATTCTTCAGTCATGTGAGTTGCACATTCTGCTACAGGGAGAGAAATATTGGTTAAATATGTTATCAGAAATAACCTATCAAAACATCCTACTGCATCTCACTAACTTTTACACACTTTAGTGTTCAGAATGTTTCATATACATATTTGAATATTATCTGTTACTTCATGACATGTGACACATATCTAACCAATGAGAAATAACCAAACACAAAATACCATCAATCTGTGTCTCTTTGCTTTTTATCATTTCTATCTTGATCTCTGATGATGATGAAACCTTAATAAAGTGAAACATGTTAGACTAGGATCTGTTTCCTACTTATTCTTTATCCTATCACATATATATATATATATATATATATATATATATATATGAGAAACTACTTATGCAGTTTCATAACTGGATTTGGCATATCTCATTCCATATATGCCGCAGAGGAAGGTCATGAAATCAAGTGTGTTGGTCACTTCCTGGCAAGTTGAGATCCAACCTAAACAAATTCACACCATTGGCACTTTTTTATACACTGATTTTCTTTCACCTTCAACCAGTTCTTGCAAAGCGAAGCAGTCACAGGGAATGGATGACAGGAGGGGGTTTTGGTGAAACTGGAAGCTTCTTAGTCCTGAACCTACATGTTGGCAGCAAATTTAGTTATCAGTTGTCATGTATTGCGGATACAACTGACAAGACCAGTGTGGATCTCTTTGGAGTGGAAGCCGGATGGGGGACATAGATGGAGAGGCAGACCATTCAAGACTTGGTAGACGACCATAGAGGAAGACTTGGCTGAGATGGGGTTGATCTGAAGGGAAGCTGCAGAACAAGCCCAGAATCATGCTCGATGGAGAGCATGATTCTGGGTGATCTTGTCTGGGAGGTATCAGCAATTTACTGCTTTGCTGGCCACTTGTTGCTCAATGTTCCATAGAAAATGAAAGGAACTATTCTATATTATATTATCCAGGTCAGGCATGGCACCGCAGAATAAAAAGTTAGGGGTCTAAATCAGATGTTAAAAGTTGCCTGGACTAAGTCAAATGGTAAGTTTTAAAAATTTCTGATTCTATAATTTTCTATCCGATCCTCTCATAAAGTGAATTTATTTTTTATGTCACTTGTTCCATTGTAACTTTTTTTTGGTTCTGACTTTAAATACACATTTTTTGCTGTTAACTTTTCCTTATTTTCTAGAATAAGGACAACAAACCTAAAAAGTAAGATGAAGTTTTCTGATTTATTTTAAAAATGAATGGCAGCAATGATTTTACATGAAAGATACGGCTCAACTCAACAGCACTGAAGCCAAGACAACAATCTCCAGCTTTTATATATATATATATATATATATATATATATATATATATATGAAGAAATATAGTTTTAAGGTGTGCTATATTTATGGGATAAAGTGCTCAATATCAGAGATAGAGCATATGTAAAATATAAATATAAAAATGAACAATGAAGTCAACACTCAGAGGTGACAGGCTGTTTCATGCTGGATGCTGTCATCAGGCCTGAAACAGCCTGTCGCCTCTGAGTGTTGACTTCAATGTTCACCTTTATATTTTTATATATATATATATATATATATATATATATATATATAATTAATACAAGTAAGAGGTTTGTTTGTCACTTAGCTAATCGCTGTTACCTTCAGAATCCCGACTCCAGAGTTTTGTAAATAGACATTCCGGGAATCACTTTGTCCACTTGTCTGGGAGGTATCAGCAATTTACTGCTTTGCTGGCCACTTGTATGTGAGTATGCCTTTCTGCAGATAGCCAATCCCTATTGCAGACACCTGCTCAGGCACATTTGTGCTTGTTAAACACCCATAGAGGCCACCTGTGGTTTATACTGCATCTATACTGAGTGGACATTAGTTACAGTTTCTGGGATAGAGCACGTAATCTGTCACAATCAACAGTCAGAATAAGTCCAGTACACTCAAACCCTCAGTCACGACGAACTGTGACTTCATGTTAGCTCAACCATCAATGCCTCCCAAATAGTTCCATTTATGCAATTTCAATCACAAGGCGTGGTATGGTTTTCAGGCACTTTCCAAAAGTGCCACAGGCAGGGATCACTTTGCAGGAGAATAGAATGAAGTTACCTTCCTGAAAATCAAGATTGGTGAGATTTGAACCCAGGCCCCATGATCAGAAAGTGAACATTCTAACCAGTTATCCTTGTTCCTATATATATATATATATATATATGCATGTATGTGTGTGTGTGTGTGTGTTGTTGTTGTTCTGATGAGTTTTCCTCTATGGTACCTGGACTTTATGAATTTAAGCCTAATACCAGATTGGCAGCAAGGTCACATCCTTTCATAGTTGAAACGGTTAAATGTAACCAAAAGTTTCTTTTCTTGCTTGTAGAATTATCTTCTGGCTTCTTGCTTCACACTCAATTATGATCTTCAAAAATTTAAATGCAATATCAATCATTATCATCTGTCTTCTTAATTCCTGTTCTTTTATTGTTCTCTCTCATTAATAGTATTTTTTTTTCATATACTCTCACACTCAGTAACCCCCTTGTAATTTTGTGGCTTTATTGCCTTGCTTGGGATGAAATGATTAAAAAAATATATATATATTTATATAATTATTTATATATACAGGACCAGTGTAATGGTCTCATGGGCCCCTTTCTGAATTTGTGATACGTAATTGTGTGCAATAACGTATTGTATGCAATGTAGGTGAACAATTCAACTAGAAAAATTGAAAATAAATACAATGTATCTAATTACAAATTAGAGACATGTCATAACAGATCATCTCATGTTAAATAAATCAACAATGTTTCGCGGCAATTTTGAACATCAACTTAAGACTTTTCTTGTTTAAAACACATTCAACATTATGGATAAAAAAAATAGTGAATTTTATATAGTGTTTTTTCAAGAGTTAGAAAAACAACTGATTTGTATGAAAAAAACCCCAAAAAAAACCCGAACCCAAATGATATGAAAATCTGCTAAAATTTAATAGTCATTTGTGCATAGTTTCATTTGTAACATAAATAAATGTAGGTATATGTACTGGGTGTAACAGCAAAATTGTCCAAATCGTGCAACAGCATGGGATAATTGTCCATCCCACAAAATGTTTAAAAAACCCACTGAACTAATTGAGTTTCTTTTTTCCAGGTTTTCAGGGAAGACGTTTAGCCATTTTGACACCATTTGTCGTAAGAATCACTGAAAAACCCGTTGAGTTATTCAGCTAGAAAGAGAACAAGTTAAAATCATTTTTTGTCAGACCCACTATGTCTTCCCACCTGAGCAATGGTGAGAGGAAAAGATCACTCGAGCCATCAGTAATGGTACCAACATTCATACTCTGGCTTCCATCAGGAAAGTCCATTCAAGAACCATTAAGAGAATGGTGAATAAGGTTAAAAAAGGGGAACAATAGAAAAGAAAACTGGATCTGGAATTCGCTACAGCAAGAGGGATCATTTATTTCAACTTAGAGCTAAATACATTCTTATTGTTCAAAGTAGAGTCCAATAGTGTTATAAAAACCTCATAGAATTCCAGTGAGATATCTTTATTCATTTCTAAGATACAATAATTCAAAGCTTAATCTGACAATCAGACAAATGGAAAGTTTTACTGTTACACAATTTGTACAATTTTGCTGTTACACTTTGTATATATATATAATTATTTATTTAAAAATATGATTCCAATGCTACATAAGAGTACTCATGTTTCAAAACAGGAGCAGAAAACTTCCATATAATTATTTGAATTAAATTGAATTAAAGTACTAAGCTCTGTTCCATCTTCAAGCAAATTTTTTTTTTTGGAATAACTTATTCCTGAAATTTACGCGTTTTATAAGCATATTCATTATTGAAATTAAAATTACTATGGTAACGGCAAAAAGCAATTGTTTAAAGAAAAAGTGGCATAAGGGTTAATAATTTGTATCAATATCTCAGTTACATTCACAGACGTCAAGTCAGGGTAAGGTTGGGGTATCTAAATTTAAAGCAGAAGATGACATTGTCTAGTCTGGTTAAGTGTCTATGGAGATTTATTTATTTTTATATTATTTTTTTTTTATTTTTTATATTTTTCTGAAAGGGTTTTGTGTATATAAAAAAAAAACTGTCGTAAGTCACTAACATTTGTTTTTTTGATGACTTCATAAAGGGTTATCTTTATTTTTTTTATTTTTTTTGTAGGGCATTTAAACTATTTATTTAGACTATAGAATTTAAAAAATATATATATATATATATATATATAATATTTTTATTATAATAGATTACAATAAAAACATTTTGCAGCACTAGACAAAAGCTTTCATGTTTCACTACTAAGATTGTACTTCCTCAGGTGATGGTAGATAAATTGTGATAAAAATGATTTATTAGGGAAATTTAAAAACAAATCATTATGTCTTTATAGAATTTAAAGGGATATATATATATATGTATATATATATATATATATAGTGTAACCCGGATATAAGAGAAACTCGGATATAAGAGAGATTTTCTCTGGTCCCAAATTAGAGCCTGTGTTAATGTATATAAATTAGACCAAACCTGGATATAAGAGACTTCTTCTCCGGTCCTGACAACTCTCTTATATCCGGGTTACACTGTATATAGGTTAATGATATATAAATTTTTATATCAAGAACAATTTGTGGGTAAAGATCTATGAGAAAATATAAAACTTTTTCCTCTTTGTCATACATCTTTCTCCCAGATATATATATATATATATATATATATATATATATATATATATATATATATATACTTTATAATTTACATATTAATGTTAAAGAAAAGCAGGTTTCAAATAATCTAGGAAATAAAATTTATTCTGATGCTCTCTTTATTTGAATAGACAGGTAAACAACTCTAAAAGTTTGTTCCCTGGTTTCCTGTCTCCAACAAAGACATCTCAGACCAAATCTGGACAATTATAAAATATCTGACATTTCTGTTTTACTTTTCTTACTCATATTCCTTCACCAAGTTATAAAGGGAAAAAAAAAGACCTCAGCTTTCTTCTTGTTCACAAACAATACACAAAAACCCACCCAACAATGTCTACTTAGCCAATCACAGCATTTAATGTGTCATTAAATAGAAAAAATAGCAAATTATTTATAACAAAGAATCCAGAAAGCTGCTTTACTTAACACACAGCCTGCTCTTAAAGATACAATAAAAACTTTTAAGCGCACCTCATTAAATGATCTTGGAGTTGTCATATCTTTACTGGAAACCCAATTGCAAGCAAAAACAGTTGGGCACACGAGATCATGAGATGTTCCTTCATCCCCATAATTTATTCTGTCAGCAACAGGCTTTATCTGTGGTGGAGTAAGGTCATAACGGATGGAAGGGATACCACTTTTTCTCCAGTCTGTAAATATAATAAAATACAAAAATGAATGTGTGCAACTGTCGTTCAATTCCCCCTCCCTGGAATGAAGTTAAATTACTGCACAGAGAAGAACACTGGAGAATCCAACATCCAAAAGAATCAGCTCATATACTAGGCTATGAAGGCATCCTTAGTAGACCTAGCATAGAAATAAATATGATAAACAACGAAAGAGAAGTGACAGCATGGTTTCAACAACATCAGCAGTTAAAAGTGAAGCCTCAGAAAGTGCAGTCAACCATGACCACTAGCAGCAGCACTCATCAACAGGCACATTGAGTTTAAGGTTCTCATAGTCTAGTGTACAGCACTTCTTAAACTATGGGTCATGAACTCATTTGGGGTCACAAAATGAAATGCTGGGGTCACAAAAATTAAAATCAAACACTTGAATTTCAGTTTATATGTTATTTCACAAACACGCAATATTTAACACGATGCGCCACACAAGCACTGCAGTAATAAAACGCATGTACGGCACCATTGCGGCTAGTGCAGTGACAATGGATGTATTTCCAGTGTAGTTGGTTAATACTTGGGCTCCCAAAAAATTTTGGGATGAAAAATGGGGTCATGAATGAAAAAAGTTTAAGAAGCACTGGTCTTATGGATTAAAGCATTTATAATAGGACATACAACCATTACTCTATCCCACAGGTTAACATACCACTTCACAGATTCCAGTGTGACCTATGCTTACATCAATAAACATATGTCAATTGTTAATATAATCTATAAACACCCATATAATATATAACTGTAAAAAAAGAAAAAATGAATCCAAATATAAGAAGCTGTAACCATAAATTAAAACATCTGAAACTAAACTAAATCTTCATCAACAATGCAGTTTTAAATGTATTTAACAACTGGAGTCACATTTAGCCAATGAAGAAGCTCACTTGAAAAGCAAGTGTCAGTGACATTGCGATACATTTTAATGACCACACCAAGTTTTAAAAAAGTGTAATACTTTCTCGATCATCTTTACCTCAATTTTTCAGACTTCAATTATCCTGACTTGAAATAAAGAATAGAATTGAATTCATACAGGCAATTTTCAATTATCCGAACTAAACCGATTCTAATATTTCCTCTCAGACAGTACTCAACGTTTGATAAAAACACTGGTAAAATCAGTTCAATTAATTCTTGTTACTTTCCTTGTTGTTTTCATGCAAAGAACATACATTTGAATTATCACAGAAATAAATGACTGGTTCAATGCAGACACTCTGGCTTTGAACACCTAAGTGACACTAGGGTATTGTTAAAATTTTAACCATGCTGGAAAATGTTGAAGAGGCGGTGAATGACAATGATATTGGCCAAGTTGAAGTTTCTCATCCAATTTCAAAAACCCAAAGTTATGATTATGTTTGAGTTGGTGGTACTTTCAATCAGAAGCTAACCCATACAAATAAATCTACCTTAATTCAGAATTTGATATGACTTTTAAATACACTTTCTTTCTGCGTAGATGTTATATATATATATATATATATATATATATATATATATACACACACGCACACACACATATATATATGTGTATATGTATATATATATATATATATATATATATATATATATATATATATATATATATATATATATATAAAAGTGAACATTGAAGTCAACACTCAGAGGGGACAGGCTGTTTCATGCTAGACACAATTGTCAGGCCACAAGTGTTGGATTTTTTCTTGACTATTTATATATATGTGTCAGTGGTGCAAATATCATGGAAAATAAGGAAAGATCATCAGCTTACAACAATCAATCGAAAACCTGCAAACTTTGCTTAGAGGAAAAAATAGCTATTATTATCTTCCCAGACCAAAATAAATTACTAAATAAACAATCTCAGCTCATCTCAAAATGCAGACATAAAAACAAATTTTTACTACATTTCTTAAAAATCGAAAACTGAAAAGAATAAATGAAAACAAACAAAATAACAAAAAGAACATGCAAATAATAAACAAATTAAGAAACCACTGCTATTAGAATAAATGAAATAGAATGAATAAAAATAATAAATAAATACATAAAAAACAAGTAAAAAAATCAACCCAAATTTAAACAAATTAACAAACCAATCCTGCCAAAACAACAATTAGAATAGTATTTTCATTATTCGAACTATTGTCCTCATCTTTGTCGCCATATTTATCACAACGTTTCGACCGTTGTACAACCCAGCCTTCTTCAGGTGGTTGGAATTTCGAACTGAACCCTTTATTTCAATCACTGTTCTAGTTCCATGTGCCATGTTTGATGGATGTCAGTTATCCGTTGTCTCCTGTTAATTTTCCCTCTGAAAGTTCTCCACTGCCTTAACCTGGTATTGAACTCACACTCTTTGGATCTAACCAACGCCTTTAACCACTGTGCCATGTGTCCTTGAGGACATTTGGGCATGAATTTCTGGGTATTATAAACCTAATGTTTTCAGCAACCGTTTTTACCAGTGCTCATATTGCAATTTTGCTGTTATCATTTCATGTTTTTACCAGAGCTCATATTGCAACTTTGTTATAATTGCTTTTCTCTGGCACTCCTTATTACTGGTTCCCATATTGTATTTATTTCTATGCTTGGTCACCTCAGGAGATTTTTGTGGCCTAGCATATGTGCTGATTCCTTAAGTTTACGAATTTTCCAATGGTGTTCCTTGTCTACGATCTCAACATGATCCCACAGGGGACGGTGATCTCCCTTCTCTGTCCATATGTGGTCAGCCACGCCTGATTTTTCTACTTCCCCTTGCGTTACAGCTTTCTGGTGTTCTTGAAGCCTTACTTTGTCTCTCCTTTATATTCCTTTCCACAGCTGCACAGGATAGCGTACACACAGTCTTTAGTCATGTTCTCCTCTATGGGGGGTCTCACTCGAGAGAGATATCTGCGAAGTGTCGTCAAGCTTTTGAAGGTTGTCCTGATGTTATATGGACCGCAGATCCTTTGTATTATTCTGATAACCCCTTCACATAAGGCAGGCAGACTGTTTTCTGAGTGTTGTTGTCCTCCTCCTCCTCCTCCTCCTCTTGTACCTGCCTATCCCAGTTTTTGGGGGCTGCTGCCATGTACCCAGGGTAGTTGTTACGTTGTAGGGTACTACTTATACTGACCAATTCTTTATCTAACTTCTCTGGGTCGCCACTTATGACTTTTGCTCGATGTTGTAAGCAACGGACGATCCCTTTCTTTACGCTGTAAGGGTTCAGTTCGAAATTCCAACCACCTGAAGAAGGCTGGAGCGTACAACGGTCAAAACGTTGTGATAAATATGGCGACAAAGATGAGGACAATAGTCCGAATAATGTAAATACTGTACATAATACCTCATCTCAGAAATATAGACAGATATTGAAAGGCCGAAACACTGTAATAAATATGGCAAAAAAGATGAGGACAATAGTCCGAATAATGTAAATAGTGTACATAATACCTCATCTCAGAAATATAGACAGATACTCAAAGGCCGAAACATTGTAATAAATATGGCGACAAAGATGAGGACAATAGTCCGAATAATGTAAATAGTGTACATAATACCTCATCTCAGAAATATAGACAGATACTGAAAGGCCGAAACGTTGGTATAAATATGGCGACAAAGATGAGGACAATAAGCCGAATAATGTAAATAGTGTACATAATACCTCATCTCAGAAATATAGATAGACTCTGTAGAATAGACTACAGCAATCAATCCAAAAATTGGACGAGGAAATATCTATAACTGCTATATAACGATAACAAAAATTGAAAACTGAATAAATAAAAATACACAAAATAAAAAATAAGTAAATAAAGAAAAAATAAGCAAGAATTAATCCAAATAAATAAATAAATGAATAAATTAACAAATTGCTCCCACTAAAATAAACATTAGAACTAATAAAAATAAACATAAATATGCAAAAATAAATAAATAAATAAATAAAATAATATAAAAATTAAAAACTGTCCCCCCACCCCCGCCAAAATAACAGAATAGACTGAGACAATCAATCCAAAAATTGAACGAATAAATAGCTTCAATTATCTTCCCAGACCAAAACAAACTATTAAATAAGCGACCTCAGCAAATCTCCCCCATCAAAAAAATTTTAGTACATTATGCGGTTTAGAGAGACTGATTGAGTGGGCAAGAATAAATTTCAAGCCAAACAAATGTAGATCAGTGGTAATAAAAAAGGGCCGAGTGGTAAAACACTATTTCACAATAGAAGGGAGAGCCATCCCGACGTTGGCCGATAAGCCTGTTAAAAGTCTAGGTAAATCCTTTTGTAATGCTCTGAAGGACACACCAGCTATCGAAGCTATACGTACTGATTTTGACTCGTGGCTGACCAAAATAGATAAATCGGGATTGCCAGGGCGTTTCAAAGCCTGTCTATACCATCACTGTGTGCTCCCACGAGCAATATGGCCACTCCAGACATATTGCGTTTCCATCTCGACTGTGGAGACGTTAGAGAGGAGAGCTAGCAGTTTCCTCCGCAGATGGTTAGGATTACCTCGGTGCTAAAGCAGCGTAGCATTATATGGATCATCCAATGCCATCCAGAGAACAAGTTGAGGAGTTCATGGTTTCACATACAAGGGAAAGCTACCATTATAGAAACTCCAGAGATCCCAAAGTATCAGGCATGGGAATTGAGATCAAGATTGGCAGAAAATTGAGTGCTACTAAGGAACTAGCTATTGCAGAAGGGAATCTCAGGGTAAAAACAATAATGGGTTCAGTCGCACAGGGCAGAGCAGGCCTGGGGTTGATTCCCTCCTACAAATTCGGAAAAAGCACTGTGGAGTGTCAACACCTGATACAGGACGAAGTAAGAGCAGGGATGGAGGAAAAGCAGATGACAAAGATGGCAGGTTGTTGCCAGCAGGGCGCGTGGACCAGGTGGGATGGTGTAGATTGGCGGAAAGTGTTGTGGTCAGATCTTTTTGAATACCGACTTCAGCCAGTCTAGATTCCTGGTTCAGATGGTGTATGACGTACTACTAAGTGCGACCAACCTACACCTATGGGGAAAAATAGATTCACCAAAGTGCCCCTTGTGTTTTGGGAGGGGATCACTGCAACACATATTAAGCGGGTGCAGAACAGCTCTGACAGATGGGTGCTATTGGTGGCATCATGACAAGGTTTTAGAGGTGATAGCACTCATCATTGCTGAAGCTTTGCAGAGCAATAAGCACATCCCAGAAAGAAGAGCTATCCGTTTCATTAAAGCAGGTGCAAAGCCGAGTAAGAAGGTTGCAGGATCCCATTCACTGTTATCGTCCGCGTCGGATTGGCAGATGCGAGTCGATCTCCGGAAACAATTGAAATTCCTAACACATATATCGTCCTCCAAACTCCGTCCAGATTGTATAATCGTTTATGCGGACGCCACAAAACAGATTATTTTGCTGGAGTTAACTGTCCCATGGGAAGAGCACATGCAAGAGGCATTTGAGAGAAAGTATAGTAAATATGAAGGAATCTTAAATGATTGCAGAACTAAAGGATGGCACACTCATTGTTTCCCTGTTGAGATCGGCTGTAGGGGGTTTGTCGGACAGTCAATGATACGAGCCCTTACTAGCCTAGGGACAACTGGACAAAAAAGAAGGCGGGTGATTCAAATGATCCTGGAGTCCGTCGAAAAGGCCACCAGGTGGTTGTGGATAAATAGGGCTAATGAGTGGCCCAAAACTACACAAAATAAGAACGTTCCCAATGCAGATGTATATACGTCATAAATACCATCACTAAATACTTTTAATTTAATGGAATTTAATTTTTTTTTTTTTGGTTTCTTTCATGGATAATTTTTTTTTTTAGGAGCCACTTATTTTTAACTAAACTTACATGCTATTTTTCTTTTAACTATTATTCGACATGTAAATATCTTGAGCATTTATTTGGAGGTATTTTAGTGATGTTATTTCTCTTAGTTTTTAAATGAATTCCTTCCGGTAAGGATAATTTTTTTTTGGGGGGGGGCGGGGGGGTAACTTATTTTATCTAAAATTTACAGGGTTTTTTTTTTTGTTTTTTTTTTAACTAGTATCTAACATGTAAATAGTTTGATTAATTTATTTTTAAGTGATTTTTGTTAAATGTTTTTCTCTTAGTTTTTAAAGTTGTAGATAGTCTGTCATTTTAATCACTCTATTGTAAATTTTATTAAGTTTAGTTTGGAAAAGAAAAGAAAATAAGAATAAAAATAAAAAAGACCAAACAAATTATTTTATTGAAGTTAAAAGGCAAGGTTTTCTTCTATTCTTCCAAAAAAACACCATATCTTGGCCGTATGTAGGAAGATCAATACAACCATGTATACCTAATTTATAACTTCGAATAGCCCAAGTGAAGTCTTGATTGGTTGTTGTTTACTGGGGCAACTTACATAATGCACGTCCTAAAGCTAGTGGCAGATTTTGTTCTAGGTGCGGGCCGAATACTGATCATATTCGGTCGAGTCGCCCATTGAAGAAGTCTGTTGTTTATTCAGACCCGAAACTTCTAGTGACATGGGAGCAACAACACTGACGACGCATCTAGATTCGGCATTTAAAGGTGTATTTTAATAATAATAAAACATTGAAAACCGAAAAGAAGAAATAAATATATCAAATAAAAAACAAGTAAAATAAAATAACCCAAATAAATAAATAAACAAGCCACTCCTACCAAAATAAGCACCAGAATGGAATACCCACAATGCACCACTGACCCATATATAAAAATAGTCGAGAAAAAATCCAACACTCGTGGCCTAACAATTGCATCTTGCATGAAACAGCCTGTTGCCTCCGAGTGTTGACTTCAATGTTCACTTTTATATTTTTTTTTTACATATGTTCTAGCTCTGATATTGAGCACTTTATACCATAAATATAGCACATCTTAAAACTATATTTCTTCATATATATATATATATATATATATATATATATATATATATAGGTAGGAGTTTTTCATTCATACATCTATTATTTTGTTGTCATTGGTGGGGTTCTGTTGTTTTTGTGCAAGTGCCAGTATTGGCAATAAGAACCATGGACTGTGGGTTATTCCACTTGATTTTGCTAAAAAAATTGTCACTAGGGGACACTCTTTAACCCTATAAAAAAAAAAGGTACATTTTTCTCCATACTCTCTCTTTTCTCTTTTACAGCTTTTGGCTGAAAGATATAGTTGCACCCCACCGACCAGGTCATGTTCATTTTCATGGTTTTACTTTTGTCTTTTTGTACTCTTTCACACATGTGTCCATTAGTCTTTAAATGTTTTCCTCTTTTAATGCAATTGTAATTCCTTTTGTCAATACAATAAATTATTTGCTATGTTTTATATTGTTTTGTGTTACTCATTTTTTATCTGAACTCACATAGAATCGAGTAATATTGTTTGTGAATAATTATTAACTCTCCAAAGTGTTGATTCCTGCAACATAATGGTGACTAAATATTTACTTAAACATACCAGCAATCCTGTGACAGGACAATTCCTGCATTGAAATAGCAAGTGCCTTCCAAAAGCAAAACAAAGTATAAAGATATAGGAAAGAAAGAAAAGAGTTCAGAACTGCTATATAATGTCAATCCTGATATATGGCATTGAATATTGAACAACTTTCTAACATATAAAGACAGGGATGTAGTTTTACAGAAGAGTGCTGAGAACGCCATGGACAGGGCATGTGAGTAATGAAGAAGTTTTAAGGAAAATGAAAGTAAAAATGACACTTAGAAACAAAAAGAGATTGGGATCCATAATGAGAAAAGAGGTCTTGACACTCATAAAGCATATAAAGAAAGATAGATAGAAAGAAAAGAAAGAAACATACAGAAAAATACATAAGAAAGAAAAGAAAAGAGAGAAATATTGTTGGAATTTAATTTGAGAACAATATTTTACAAGTTCACATTCTTGCTATTTTTTCTATCCTCACTCCAACCTCTTTTTACTTTCAAAACCGGCTCCCAAAGCCTTGATTTTTATTAGACATAAGAATATATTTTCTGACTAACAAAAGAGCTAGAAAATATAAAAAGGAATTCCACTACCATTATTCTTTCCATGGTGCCATAAAGTCTGGGGGAAACCTCACAGCTTGTTTTCATTACTTTCAAAAACTGGATCCCAGAGCCCTTATTCTTATCAGAGATAAGAATGTTTTCTGACCAGGAGACGGGCCAGGAAATTTGTACAACGATTTTGGAAGGAAAAGTCCCCGATCATTCTGAGCCTCCCAAATCTCCATAAATTTGGAGAATCTACACCTATTTGGCAGTGAGACTTCAGCCCACCATCTGTAAGGTCGATGATAGGGAGCTTAAGTCAACTTCAGAACCACTTTCAAAGAAGAAATTCTTGGTGAACTGGAGAGACAGACCGTCAACCCACTACTGAGTGAAAACCAATTGAAAGCTGCATCCCTTCACCACCCCTTCTGTCGTGCCCACTGGACTTCTGTTGTCAACATACGAACACACTCAACAGCAAGATTTCTATATCTACCAACATTTTCCTACTCTACAAGAACTGTGAGTGTTTCTAAACCTTAACAAAATTCTAATCACTTAAAGAACTTTTAGGCGCTCAGAGAAATATTTTGAGGAAGCCTTTTTTTCTGTTATGAACATTTTCTCTTCCCTAAAGGACATTTTCTCTTTTCCCTTTCTTTCACTCCTAATTGTCTTTATCCTTTTTTTACCCTTTTTTTTTCTGTATATGTAAATAAAAAACACTTTCTTCCTTTATTGTTACACACCGAGCGTGTGTTTTTTCTTTATTCGTACGCGCCTAAAAGAAAGAGTTTGTCCGCTCTAATCTTGCCGTTTTTTACTCGCGTTTTTTTGTCGCAATTTTTAACGAACCTCAACCCAATTTTTGAACCTCAACTCTTGGATGTGGGAAAGCAGGGACAAACTTTCCCCGCAATATATAAAAGAAATAAACATAAAAAAGAAAGATACAAAAGAATAAAAGAAAGATATGTAAAAGAGATACAAAAAAGAAAGAAAAACACAAAAAGCAGCAAACAAAGAAGCATGAAAGAAACAAACAAGAAAAAACAAAGAATCATATGAAAGAAAGAAAGATACATAAGAAAGAAAGACAGAAAAAGAAAGATACATGGATACAAAGAACAGTCCCAAAACCAGAAACCAAATTACCAAAAGACATTCAGCAGCAGCAACAACTAAAAGTTTTTCTCTTTCAAAGAAAAAAAAAATTTAGATTAAAGAACTATAACTCTTCAATATTGAGGCCTGAGTTATCTCCCCTATTATCTCGTAAATTTTGATTATTTGTAGAAGCAAAGAACGTCTGGGTTAATTCACAGGGTTGACCGAACTCTCTAGCTTTGGGTGGAAGGAAAACTTATGAATTCCAAACTGTGGAGAAAACAACAGGAAACCACTCCTGTATCTCTCTCCCCACCCCAAATAAAAAGCTATGGCGATTTACAGATGACAAAGAAAACGCATATTTGGTGAGTCATGATTGCATTTACACCCTGAAGGGACTTGGCATTTAAAAGAAAAAAAAAAAACTTGTGAAAGAGATCAACAATAAACAATAAAGATGAAGAAATAACAACTAAAAATGAATAAATAAATACATATATAAATAAAGCAATGTTTGTGTTAAATGTATTCCAAAGATATGAGAGTGTGAGTTCAAGTTTTGCTGGAGGTTTCATTTATTTCTGATACACAATATTTTCTTCAAAGCTCGTAGGATGTAATAATGATCTGGACACTGTGATTCAAAATAATAATAATAATAATAATAATAATAATAATAATAATAATAAAGAAAAACTAGTGAAAAATTAATAATGAAAATAATCCAAAGAAGAAATTCATACAGTTGGTGCTAATCCCTGAATCCACCCATGAAATACAGCTACTCCTCACTTAATGACTGTTTAACAACCCATTAACTTACAATCACCTATAAAATCTAATAAAATAAAAATTTAAAAAACGTCTAGTCGGTACATAGTATGAAACATTTAATGATGAGTGTTTTCTGTTTCTTCAAAATAAATCAAAATAAATAAAATGAAGAAATACTGAAAAATAAATAAAAATTTACTTGTAATGTATTTACAGGATGCAAACCAAAGTCATGTACAGAATATAGATTTTTGAATTCGTTTATTATGTTTACTGTTCAGTCAACTACTGTACTTTATAAAGATTTAGAAATAAATCAGAAATGCTACTAATGGTGCAAAAGTGATATTAAAGCTATCTGAAGCTGATTAACACAAACCAATTACAGGTGCAGAATACCTGAAATAGCGCTCAGGTACAACTTTTTATTTAATGACCAACTCATTTAGGGATTATGTCATTAAGTGAGGAATGACTGTTTCAAAATATTTTATTCACTGACAACTTTTCATGGAATGGTCAGTTTTATAGACATCAGTTTCCTTTGTCCTGTCATCTTCGTCTAAAAAAGAATTAATCTTCTTTCCATCACTTTCTCTCAGACTGAGCCTCTTGCTCTTGTACTTTGAAGTTGACTCCAATTATTGATAGCAATTGGTCGAAAGTAAATGTTCCATATTGAGTTGTGCAACAGGTCCTGTGGTTTTAAGTTTAACAAAACCTCAGTTTGACTCATATTGCTTAATGAATTTCTCACTTAGTGACCAGGTCATTTAATAACCCCATTGAGCAATTTGGAAAAAAACAGTTAAAACATTTAGAAATAAATCAGAAATGCTACAAATATTGCAAAAGTGACATTAAAACTATCTGAAGCTGGTTGACACAAACCAATTACAGGTGCAGAATGCCTGAAATAGTACTCAAATACTACTTCTCATTTAACGACCAATTCGTTTAGCGACGATGTCATTAAGTGAGGAATGACTGTTTCAAAATATTTTATTCACTGACAACTTTCAATAAGTGAATGTATTATTTTTTTTAACAAGAAATCATGCTCTAAAATAAATATATCGTTTTCCCAAAGTTTTTCTTGAACATTTAAACAATTCCCATTGTGATCAAAAATAAAAAAGTTAACATTAAGGGCAGAAAATCTATTTTCTCTCAATTGTTAAAAGACAAAAAGGTTTTTTTCCCCTTTAACAAGGCAATAATGCCACTAAGACGCAAGGGGCTACTGAGTGTTAGAGAGTATGAGGAAAAAACACTATTAAGGAGAAAGAACAATAAAAGAATAAGAATTAAGAAGACATTGCACTTAAATTTTTGAAGCAAGAAGCCACAAGAAAGTTCCACAAGCAAGAAGTGTGATAGGAGAAACTGTTAGCATAGAACTTACATCTAGCTAATTCAACTGTAAAATGATGAGACCTTGCCGCCAATCTTGTACCATGTTTACATTCATAAAGCCTAGGTACCACCATAGCAATAAGTTCATCAGAACAATTACCATAAAAGTATTTACAGAAGGCACAGGGAAGCTGCATCGTGGTAGTGGGAAAGTGAAGCTGAGATGCCAGGTCAGGACCAATAACATTACAGATTCTTCTTTAAATTTTATCAAAAATCTCTAAATATATAGCAGGACCACTAGACAATAAACATGGCAGCAATATTCAAAGCAAGGGCAAATGGTAGACTTATAAATATGTACGATAATTTCTGGCGAGAAAAATTGTCTAGTATGCCATGGGAAACCAACTTTCCTAGCAGCAGACCTAGCAATTGATTCAATATAATCTTTCTACTTTGTGTCAATGGAAAACATCAGTCCAAGAAAGTGCAATGAGTCACTCTCCTCATGGTTAGCATCTACCATGCTGATGGAAGGTAAAGAGTTCTTTCAGACAATTAAAAGAGAGCATTGAAAGAATGCTTTTCTCTTGACACCGCCATTATTTTAACTACCTTCCCTCCTTAGCAATGTCTACTGTTTTAAAAAGCGATGATTAGAATTGTAATAAAATATAAATATATAAAAATGAATTTACACGAAACATTTTCTTTCTTTTCGAGAAAACAAAAATATTAAACAATATTTATTTTTTATATAGTTTATTGGAATGGTTGGCAAAACATCAGCTAAATGCCAATTGATTTGAAATTTATAAAATGGTAAAAAATAGATTATTATTTGGTTTGCATAATTTAGTAAATGTTTCTCAATTTATGAATAAAAAATGTTTTCATATTTATTTCTTTATAAATTAGTAAATGATAAATATTGCATTAGTTTTAATTGTATTAGTTTTTAGAATGTTGTAATTATAAAATTATTCTTATAAATATACAATCTAATAAATAAATTGTGATTAATATTTTTGTTGTAAATTCTCAAGAACAAAAAAATGTATAAATTCACTTTCATCATATGTTTAGGTTTTATTACAATTCTAATCATTACTTTTTAAAACAATAAACATTGCCAAAGATGGAAGGTAATTAAAATAATAGTATGCTGTGGAGTGATTTCACAGTGGAGGCTTGTATTTGTACTAGGTCGGTCCTAAAATAGGTTTGATGTACAAAACGTTAGGAACTTGATATAGGTATAACGCAGAGTAATCTAGTTGTGGTCGCTGATACTTTAGTATTCGACTAACTGTCGTCCGACATCGACTAACTCACTGACTGACTCGTTACTCTTACTACTCCTACTTATTATAGGTGGGAGAGTCTATTAACTATAGAATAGGTGGGAAAGTCTATTAACAATAGAATAGGTGGGAGAGTCTATTAACTATAGAATAGGTGGGAGAGTCTATTAACAATAGAATAGGGTGTGTTCCACTATAACATAGTTGTAGCATAAAGATCCAAGTTTACCAGATATTTTATAGTCATGGAACTTGCAAGGAGCTTATTCAATCATTAAATCAGGTATTTCTATATTTCATCTTTGATCATTCAAGTAGATTTATTTTATTACAAGAAATATTTTTACACGTAATCTTTCCTTTTCTTTTCTCGCAAATTTTTTTTCGTAATTACCCATTTTTCGTTTTTTTGTGTATTTTTACTCATTTTTTCAATTAGTTCCCTTTAAGGATAAATTTTAGGAGTAACTTATTTTAACTAAAATTTACATATTATTATGTTTTCTTTTTTAACTAGTATTTGACATGTAAATATCTTGATTAATTTTTTTTAAACAATTTTAGTTAAATGTTATTTCTCTTAGTTTATTAGTGTATCAATCAGTATCCCAAATTATTCATGCCGTATTTTAGGAGTTTTTTTTGTAAATAGTCTAAGTCATTTTAATCACTGCATTGTAAACATTTTGTTAAGTGTAGTTAAGAAAACTGAGAATCAAAAGGAAAGTTATAAAAAGAGAAAGACCAAACAAATAAGATATAATAAAGGAGTTAAAAAGGGAGGAAGAGAAAGAAAAGTCGTAAGACGAGCCAATATAATAAATCATTTTTTATTTTATTAATGTATGTATATTTATTGGTTTGTTTTCTTTTCCTCTTCCAAAACAAACACCCTGTCTTGGCCACATGTAGGAAGATCAGTACAATCAAGGACTTTGATCTATAACATCAAATAACTCAAGTGTAGACTTGATTAGTCGCCGTTATCTGGGGCAAATTATATAAAGCATGTCCTAAAGCTAGTAGCAAATTTACTCTGGGTGCAGGCCGAATACTGATCATATTCAGTCGGGTCACGGATCGAAGAAGTCTGTTGTTTATTTAGACCCGAAACTTCTAGTGACATGGGAGCAACAACACTGATGACACACCTAGATTTGACACTTAAAGGTGTAATTTTAACAATAATTCTAAAGAAAATTTTTAGTCTTAGTGTATATTTTTCTGATATTTCATTCAAGTCTTTATTTTCTTCTGTTACTTTTAAGTCCTTGTGGAAACACATACATGCATAATTAGGGGTAGATTATATCTGCACAGAAATGATACAGATTTAGCACTGGTTACAAAAACAAAAAGCAAATTAAAACTGGGAGCCAACATTTCCCTCTCTGGCCTTGAACTTTTACTAGATTTACATGGCCTCTTTAAAACATCATGTAACATCAAGTCCTGCCCTTGACATTATGTTTTGGCAAACAAATTGTTTGTTGTTCTCTTTGGATATTGACAGGCAGTTTGTTTTGGTAAATGTTGACCTGTTTTCGTCTCGTATTTTCCTGATGCACCGAATGGCAAAATGAAAATCTAATGGACAAAGTAATAAATGGAGCCACAACCAACAAAAATGCATTTAATAAATGCATTTAATAAATGCATTTAATAAATGCACAATACAAAAAGAATGACAGAAGCAAACCAACCATCGAACGGAATCTTGTCAATCAAGTAAATACATCCAATTTTTAAAGAACCAATGGATTCATTTTTAATCTGATAACTTTTATTTCTTCACTAAAAAAATGTTTGAAGTAATAAAACCAAGTACATTTACATGGCATTTTTTTTTTATTTGAAATGCTTTCTTTCTCTAATGCAATAACTTAACTAGAAATATTCATGAAAATTTCAGTTTTCCTATTTAAATTTTCTGATGAATCTTAATTTTTAAGTTAATGACTGAATAAATGAATTTAAGTGTACTACTAGGTTGGCATCTTGGTTCCACCCTTTTACTGTCGAAACAGTTAAATGTAACTGCCTCTTCTACTCCAAAAGCTTCAATTCTCGCACTTCCCAACAGTGGAACTCCCTTCTTCCTACTTGCTTCCCTGATAACTATAATCTTCAAATATTCAAATGTAATGTCAATTGACATCTTCTGATGCCTTGATCCTAATCCCCGTCCTTCTCTATATCCTTTCCTCAAACACCCTCTCTTTACTCTTACTTTCACTCTCTGTAACCACATGCATGCTAGTGGCACTCCCAGCTTGCCTGGGGCAAAATGCTTAAAAAAAAAAATAAGCATATGGCAAGTTCTACGACAATAAAATATCCATAGAAATTCCCCCTTAACATCTTTAAATATTTGAGCTTAACAACTTTAACAAAATATTGCAATAACAATCATAAATATGAATGTTGGTCGTTATTTTAAGAAGTAAGGGGGTACAAATGAAAAAAATTTTTGAAATGGTCAACTTTTTCTATATCACTAACAGACGTTAAAGATTTCGATCTTCCCTTTCTTTCTTTCTTTCATTTTCTCACTGAAACCAAGTAGCATCTCGAATATGTCTGTTTTTCCACCCAACTAAAATGGAATAGTCCATTATTTATTAGGTATTAGCATGGCATAACCGTCATGCTAACTAGGTGAGGGTGTAACAAGCAGAATTATTTTAAGATGTTACAACTGGTTTTACTATTTCCTATTATTGTTAAATTTTATCCCAATATTCAACAACAATAGCAATGATTAAGATTATAGCAAAACTGTAGTTACAAGAATAAAATTAAAGAAATTAGTTTTCCTATTTTAAATTTCTGATTAATCGTAATTCTTTAGTTAATGATTCGATAAGCTCATGGTGAATTCTATGACAATAAAATATCCGTAGAAATTCCTGTATCACATCGTTAAATATTTGAGCTTAACAACTTTAACAAAATATTGCAATAACAATCATAAATATGAATTCTGGTCATTATTTTAAGAAGTAAGGGGATACAAATGAAAAGATTTAAAACTGACAATTTTTTTTTCATTTTGCTGAAACATCCATTAAACACTTTTATCTTCTCTTTCTGTCTTTCATTTTCTCACTGAAACCAAGTAGTGTCTTTTCCCTTCTTTCCACATTATTTATGAGGTATTAGCAGAAGATATCAAAGGTTTCTATCTTTCTTTCTTTTATTTTCTCACAGAAACCAAGTAGTGTCTGTTCCACACTTTCCATGCAATCAAACCAGAATAGTCTGTTCAAGAGATATTGGCAGGGCATAATGGTCCTGCAAACTAACGACAAGAGATGATGAATCCTGGGAGGATTTCCAGTTCTCTCAGAATTGCCTCAACGTATAGGTTGAATCTATCTTACATATTTATAAATCTACCATTTGTCCATACTTTGTACATTGCTGCCACATTGGGTCTGATACTCTTGATAAAATCCAAAGAAGAATCTGCAATGTCATTAGTATTGACCTGGCATCTCAGCTTCAGTCTTTTTCCCACTGCTGTACTGTAGCTTCCCTGTGCCTTTCCTATAAATACTTCCAAGTTAAATGTTCTAATGAACTCTCCACTATGGTAAATATTCATTGGGGTTTAATTTTTATAAGTTGTTATTTTTATTCTGCACCCCGCACAGACAAAGTGTACATCTGGGAACTAGTTAGGACTTCATATAAATTTTGAGGTATTGTGGTGGCTGTAGTAAGAATGGTAAGTAAGAATGTCTTGTTTTGGTGTAAGTAATACTGTGGTATGTTTGGGTCAGTAATTGTGGCTAGCTAAGTTTAGGATAAGACAGATTGAATACCATCCTTCCCATTCCCTGCTTTTGAACTTGTCCCACATTTTTGTATTTTTCAAAATGAATATAGCTTTCATCTACAGTTGTTATTTTTATTCCCCCCACCCTCAGACAAATTGTATATATGAGAACTAGTGTGGACTTCATAGAGACTCTGAGGTATTATGTTGACTGTAGTAAAAATGCTAAGAATGTGTTGTTTTGATGCAAGGAATATTATGATATGTTTGGGTCAGTAATCTAAGTTTAAGATAAGACAGACTGAAGACCGTCCTTCCCTTTCATATCCCTCCTTATGGCCTTGTGCCAAATTTTTGTATTTTCAAAATAAATATTATTCTCCTCTATTCTACCTAGACTTTATGAATCTAAGTCCAGTACTAGATTATCGGCAAAATCTCATTTTTTACAGCTGAAATGGTTAAATCTACCTAAGTTCTATTCTAACAGTTTCTTTTCTTGCACTTCTCACCTGTGGAACTCTCTTTTGGCTTCTTACTTTCCAGACAACTTTGATTTTCAAAAATTTAAATGCAATGTTATGCGTTATCTTCTGTCTTCTTGATTTTTCTTCTTTTATTGTTCTCACTCCTAAATAATGTTTTTCTCATTCTTTCACATTCAGTAACCCCTTGTGTCTGAGTAAGGTTACTGCCTTGCTTGGGGTGAAATGGTCAAAAGAAAAAAGTGTTATAAGAACTTAAGAAATTTAACATACCTTTTGTTGAAACTTTGCCAACAAAGGCATTTATATCACGATTTGTAGTCTTAAATGTATCTGGGTTTGGTGCCATTGGCTTTTCACTGTGGCAACATGATTCGACTTTTGTCTCCGGGTTTATATTAAGATCTGGATTGTTCACTTCATTCATCAAAGAGGCTGAAAACAAGAGATAAGAAACTCATTACTTGAAAATATGAAGCATATATAATTTGGTCAAAAAGTTTGTACTCTGTTTCTCAATAAATGACATCAGGACTGTTTAGCTTATACAAACAATATCCAAAAATCATTGACACTACTTAGGTTAATTGGTCTACTTGTAAAAATAAGAGAAAATTGGTGGGGGGGGAATAATTTTTGTAGCTTACCATTTATTAGGCTTTGCTCTACCCAAGACAGGCCTACAACCATATTGCATTGAAACACCAGTTCTTGTACTATCACTGAAGTTATGCAATGTCAAGCCTAGTCAGTAACTAGGTGACCACTTGGGAATACCAGGTGTTGTAAGCTTCGATATACAGATGGTGTAATGGCTCAGAATTGTGATCAAAGACCCAAGTTCCAATTCCTGTTGGGTTTGTTATATTTTGAGTGAATCCCGTGCCACATATACCGCAGCCACAGTAGAAATGGTGTTTCTTGGGCAAGATAGCCTGACGGAGCCCAGCCCTCTCCAGGCAGGTTTTGAATTCAGAGTTTACCTTCTCCAAGACCAATTGCTACCCACTGCTGTAGAACCCAGTCTGTCCTGCTATTTACTCATAGCTAGAAGAAGAAGAAGATTCATATCTTTCCCATGATTGAAAATATGGCTTATATATTATGAAATGCACAGGACATATCATATTGCGAATCCTGTGTCCCATCAAGGTCGTAGGGTCACCACACGTACCGCAGCCACAGGAGAAGTGGTGTTTCTTGGACAAGATAGCCAGACGAAACCCAGCCCTTTCCAGGCCAGTTTTGAGCTACCTCCTCCTCAACTGGTTGCCACCAAAGGTAATCCAGATTATAGAATATAGAATGACCTGCTATTTACACACAGCTGAGGGGAGACAAAGAAAATTCATACCATTCCCAAGAGTATTAAATATAACAGGAGGTATGGTGGAGTAATGGATAGCAGCTCAGATTAAGGAATTGGAGAGCAGAGTTCGAATTCATGACATTCACTTATGTGCAAATACTCTAGGGAAAGGTATGAATGCACCTCTGCTCTCCACCAGCTATGGGTTTATTTGTAGAGTTTGTATAAGTAAAAATTATTATCTCAAAAATAAATTCTTACAATCTAAAATTATTTTCTGGCTTTAAATAACCTGCAAAAGGTTGATAAGCCATAAAAAAACAAATCAATCAATTCATCAATCTACCCATGACATTTGTCAAAATCAAAAAAAGATTTTTTTAATTTTAGAAGTGGGGGTCCTGTTCATAATATAAATACAGTGTCAAATCAGTCACTGACTTCTTAAAGAGTTATCTGTACTTTGTTTTATTATTGATAGCTGAGCAATATTACAAACTAGTAAAAAAGGACAATATCAATGTCATAAGAACTGTTTCAAACTTGACATTTTTCTTTTTTTGGTATATCAATTCCTTGTGGGTCATTTAATGCTGAAATTTAATTTTCTTGGGAGCTTTGATTTGATTTGTTTCTTTAACGACATATCAACTCATTGTGGGTCATTTAATCCTGAAATTTAATTTTTTGGGGAGCATTAGTAAATTCTTTTATAAAAATGTTGCTAGTAATTTTTCTTTTTTTTTCTTCATTATTTGCAAAAAATGTATTGCTGGTAATTTTTTTTTAATATGAAAATGTATTGCTGGTATTTTTATTATAAAAATCTATTTTTATACTTTCATCATGTTTTGACCCCAGTTTAGGGGGTTAACTATTTGCCCATCATTGGAACCCTAACAGGTGCTATCACCCTGGGTCAAGGTGAACCTGGGAACACAAGCAATTAGGAGGTGATTCCGCACTCCTCAAAACCTCCTGATCAGAAGCCTTGCTGCCATATGTAGTTAAGCATCATAGTCAGGACTGTTGAGAGTTGTAAATAGAAACAAAATATAAATAACTTATAAGTCAGGGATCTATTGGACACTGTATTTATATTATGAACAGGACTCCCTATTCTAAAATCATAAAAATTTAACTTTTCTCAATTCTGATCAATTTTACAGATAGAGGAAAACATAATGAATGTTAATCTACAAGAAATTGTTTCAAAGAAAATTCTTCCCCATTTTTCACAAACAAAGCAGTTAACCACAGTAGCACTAAAATGCATTTTCCTAGGCTTACAACAGCTGCGGTATCCAGTAAATTAAATGTTCAGAATTGGCCTATTTTTCTTTATTGATTCTGTAACATGTTGACTCACCCCAGGAAATATCAGAGGACTGAATCAAATTTAATATCAATGAGGAATGTTTGTTCTAAGAAGAGTTGATCTGTGGTGACCCCAGTATATATACTGGGCTCATGCTAAGATTGATTAATTTATTTTTTATGGCTTATCAATCCTTTGCAAGTTATTTAAAGCCAGAAAATATTTTTAGATTATAAGATTTTTTTTTTTTTTTTTGAGATAGTAATGTTTTAGTGATACACCTCTTATTTAATCCATAACTTTCGGGAGAAGTGACAGATCCATACCTTTCCCAAGTTACCAAAAGAGAAATCAAAGTAAGCTTTATACTGGTTGTCATATAAAGCATTAGAAGAGGGTTGTCTTGGAAGGTACCCTTAAAGCTACTAGGTTAGACCTCAAATGATAACAGTGGTTGCCCCAACATCTAAACAGGTGGTTGATCCAACTGAGTTTAGGATGTGCATACATGGGACAACCAGGTAACAGGATGTTATATTAGCACCCCACCTGAGTGGGAAAAGCCAAGAGGATCAGCATTCAAAGAAAATTCTCAAAAACCACACACCTTCATGCTGACAGTAATTGACAAAGTCCAGAAGTAAATGTGGAGACATGGTGGAATAATGGATAGCAGTTCAAATTGGGGAAATAGAGAGCTGAGTTTGAATTCAAGTCAGGTTCGTTACATTCATTCACATGTAAATGCCCTTGGGAAAGGTATGAATTCATCTCTTCACTCCCCATCTATGGGTAAATAGCATGACAGACTGGGCTCTATAGGCTTGGATGGTGATTGGTCTTGTAGAAGGAAAACTGTAAATTCAAAACCTCTATTTGTAAATATAGGGTAGACTGAGCTCTTCAGCCTTGAGTGGCAACCTGTCTAGGAGAAGGACAACTCTGAATACAAAAACCATATGTAGCCCTGGTGAAGCACATACTACACAGCTAATGAAAGGATCATAAAGTTTGCAATAACTCTATAATTCCAACTGTTGTTGGATGAGGAAAATGAGAATAAACAATTATTTTATGTAGGAAAGATTTAGTCTTACATTCTTATTATATGGTTACTATGGTAACATTACAATTCTAGCAATAAAGATGGCAGAAAAACATCATCATTTTTAAATGACAATACAGGAATTTATCCCATAGACAAAAATGGAAATAAAAAATTTAATTAGACATTAGGTAGAGAAGAAAAGAAGGACTCTTAACTCAGTGTAAAATTAAACAGAAGGAATTTGTCTATTTATTATATAATTCCTGGTACAGTAATGCCTTGAGATACAAGTATACTGACATACGAGTTTTTTGAGATATGAGCCGGAGTTCAGATGATTTTCTTGCCTTGAGATACGAGCTGAATTTTGGGATACAAGCAAGTTTCAGTTAAGCATCTGCTAGTTAGCACAGAGAGTACAAAGTTTTGAGTGTATTTACACTCACAGGATGGAAGGATCTCTGTTGTAGTGTGTCTGTTTTGCCGTTATTTTGCAAAATTCCCTTTAGTGACACCAAGGGTCCGAAGAAAGTAAGTGTAAAGAGCAGTGGTGAATTTTTATGGGGCCTGGAACATATCAGAAATATTCCCATTAATTTCAATTGGGGAAATGATTTGAGATACAAATCTTTTGAGTTACAAAGTCAGTCTTGGAATGAATTAAACTCGTATCTCAAGGCATTACTGTATAAGGAAACCTATAGATAAGACAAGATCTGAAATCTAGGTAAATTTTCATGATTTTACCTAATATCCATAGCATCAGACGACCAAAATCATAGGCTAGCCTACATACTATATCAGTTAGGCCTACAAATATAAAATAAAGCTGAAACAAGACATGTCTATTCACATCAGTTGCTAATTAGGCCATAGAGAAGATGGACATCAGAAGCCTACAGCAGTAGGGCATACAGAGAACATAACATGATCTCAACTGGTACATAGAAGATATCACCAGCCTGTCTGTTTTCCCACTGGGTAATATCACAAGTAAGACCTTGTCACTTTTCACCCCTTTCACATTGCTTGTTGTATTCATAGGTTATCATTTCCCTCTGTGGGACAAATTAGTGATTTATGCATTAAGGTGTTAGTACGTCATGGATATACTACTGCCTATAATAGGGAAATGCAGATTGGGAGTATTCTCTCTTGTACAGCATCCCCATTAGTACTATGATGCATGAAACAATCTGAATAGGAGAAAATAAACAAAGAACCAATCATCTTTTCTGGGAAAAAATTATAACATTTGTCAATTAAACCCATATTTCTACAAAATTTGACTTCTTCTTTAAACTTGAGGGATTGCCAACAGGTAACCTTTGACCTGCCTGATCAATGGAAAGGTAACAGTGAAAGTTTAGGACTTTGATAATTTGGGAAAAAGAGGTGATTAGAATTGTAATAAAACCTAAACATATGATGAAAGTGAATGTATACATTTTTTTTTGTTCTTGAAAATTTACAACAAAAAATATTAGATACTATTTATTTATTAGATTGTTTATTTACAAGAATAATTTTATATTTAGAACATTCTAAAAACTAATACAATTGTATTAAAACTAATGCAATGCAATATTTATCATTTACCAATTTATAAAGAAATAAATATGAATATTTTTTATTCATAAATTAAGAAACATTTACTAAATTATTAAAATATGTGAACCAAATATAAATCTTTATTATTTACCATTTTATAAATTTCAAATTAATTGGCAATTAACTGATGTTTTGCCAACCATTCAAATAAATAATCTAATAGTGTAAATAAACTATCTATAGTGTTTATTATTTTTGTTTTCAATTCTCAAGAACAAAGAAAATGTATAAATTAACTTTCATATATTTAAGTTTTATTAAAATTCCAATCATCGCTTTTTAAAACAATAAATATTGCTGAAGAGTGAAGGTAATTAAAATAATAGCGATGTCAAGAGAAAAAACGTCCTTTTTGACACTGAGTTTTTTTTAGCAGGCACAAAGGTCAAAGTTTGCCATATTTTTTTTTACCATCTGCACAAGTTTTCTTTTAATTTTACTGTTTTTGTATTTCTCACTCTATCTAAATTTTAGGATTTGAACTCTCGAATGGTGTCTGAAGTTGATCAGAGAAGATACTTGCATATTTCTACAAATAAATCTCCGAAAAAATAAAGAAAATTATTTGACTTCATGTCTTATTGATTTGCACTTTTTTTCAAGGGTTCAGGATAGATAACTCGATTTGTTTTCTCGATATTTGGAATTTCTAAAATTAGCAACATGGTGGGAATTTATTTCGTTTAGAGCACATTTTGAAAGGGATTGTCAGTGGCCAGCAATGAGAGTAAGCCTTACTGACAAGAAAGCATTATTATATTTCTATTGAACATTATACTTGTTGCGAACCCAGTCCAAATTTTTTTTTTTTAATTGTAATATACAATTTTTGATGTATTTTTTTTTATATTATATTTATATTATCCCATTTATTGTAACTCAAAAAAGAAAATAGAAATATTTATTTTTCAAAAGGCTGACCCCCTCACCAAAAAAAAAAAAAAAAATTATGTGTTGGATCCAATCTAGAGAAATATCAGCTAAAAATCCCTCCTCACCAAAGTTATAGACAAATTGTATAGCTGCAATCCGGGATTTCTTAATCAATAAAAATCGACAATTCTTATCAATTACACTTAGTTTTACTTTTCCTGTAGATGCTACTAATGGCAGATACAAATATTGAGATTCTGTCAGTTTGAAGGATTTATTTTTATTGACAACTGTTTGCAACAATGCCTCAAGTGACAAAGGTTGGTTCCAAAATCTGTGAATGTCTGCTAAAAATCCCCTCTCTTCAAATTTATAAACAAAATGAATTCTGGGATTTCTTCTGAGTCAATAAAAATCAACAATTGTTACCCACATATCTTTTTTTTTCTTACCTTGAAGTCAGAAGATTATAACCACTTGACTGTATCCCTTTTGCATATGAACACTGTTTCTTTTTTACTGTCTTATAATTGTTTTCCTTTGCTTATACTTACCTTTCCTTATCTCGCAGTGTTCATTTCTTGTATTATGTTATTCTATTTTCTTTTTTATTGTCATTATTGTTGCTTGTGGTAATTTTGTCAGCCCCACGTAAAAATGCCTGAATATTCAAGAATATATAATACTTAAACAAACCGGCTTTAAAAATTTGAGGAATTAAAAATAAAACAGGGACTTTTCCCCCTTTCCAAAACTGAAATATTTACCTTCTTTGACAGGGAATTCATCAAAACTGGGCAGAGGTCTGGTCCAGTTTATAAAATCCACAAAATTCTTGTAGTAGATCATCCCATCTCCAGGATTGCAATTTTGCAGTAGGGAACCCAGTACACAAAAGTCCACAGGTAGTTTGTACTCCAAGCAAAGGTCCATCACCGTTGACACTGGAAGACGCCCACTGGCTTCCTGTCCCACAATCAAACGAAAAAGTTAGTTTTCACTAATTAACAAATAGGGGAGAGTTAATTATTTCACACTAGCAGCATGGCCCGGCGTTGCCCGTGCTTGATTCAAATATCGTACGACTCATATAGCAATCGCTATCACTTGACTTAAAATATTTTTGCCCTTCCTTGTCTTTAAAGGAGTGCCCTTTGCCGTGCTGATGTTGCTACATGCCTTACTTCTTGCCTATCTCACACTGCGAATTTTTCTAAGCTTTATACTAAACTTTAAATCTGTTACGAAAAAAGAACTAAACAAAATGAACACAAAACGATCAGCTTTAAAAAAAGGACTCGTAACTGGAAAAACCAAACGAAAAAAGAATGTTAACAACAAATACTTTTTCACACCCAATCCAGTTCTGCAGAATCAGACTCAACATTGAGTTTAAGCAAGCGAATGAGCCAATTGGAGTAAAGTGCCATGCAGATTTAAATTTTTCCCACTTGTGACGAATGCACCTATCAATTTTTTTTGCATGCTAGCATGCTAGTTAACATTCATGTCAGTCAGCTGTTGGTTCTCATGCTGGCCAATAGAATCTTCCTGCCTATTCGTGGCAGACAGATATTGGCTCTCACTCTGGCCAGTACAAAATGGCCGCAAACTACATGAAAACTACTCTAGAAGCATGAAAAAATCGATTATTTCCACTATCGATGGGAGTTGGGAAATGCAAAGTCAGTCTTTGCCTTCCCACTAACTTGGAGCATGTGCATGTAAATTTTAGTGCAAATCCATCAAAAATTGTGGCCATGCATTCGTTACACACACACACATATCCTGCCTTTTATAGATAGAGATTAACTAACTGAATACGTGTCCTGTGGACAGAAAAAAGTAAGTTGTAATAAAAGTTCTATTCTTGCAATAAAATTTATATATAAACAAGATAAGATTTTCAGCTTGTCATCTATATCATTTTTGTCATTATAAGGTCAAATTGGCAACTGATCAAAAAATGACCTAAAATCTGCTGTTAATTGGAGCAAGGAATGGGTTATTAATTTTAATGCCTTGAAAACAAAACTGCTCTCTAATAATCATCTGAGAGACCCGTTGCTGCTTTTCGTCAGTATGGCTGATGCTAACCTTCAGGAAAGTGACTCGTTGCACTTTTTGGATTAACTTTCTCTGCTAACACGAAGTGGAAAGATGATATTAAATCAACTGCTAGGTCTTCTGCTAGGAAATTTGGTTCACTGTTTCATGCTAGACAATTTTTATCTTCAGAATCTATCTTAAATATTTATAAGTCTACCATTTGTCCAGGCACTGCATATTGCTGCCACATATGGTCCAGTACTCCTGCTATATATTTAGAGATTCTTGATAAAATCCAATCGATAATGTTATTGGTTCTGTGGGTGTCTCAGCTTCAGTCAGTTTTGCGCTGCCATAATAGAGCTTCCTTGTACCTTTTCTAGAAATACTTTAATTAGTCATTGTTCAGCTGAATTATTATGTTACCCCAACTTTATGAATTTAATCACAGGACTAGATTGGGCATCAAAGCTTCATCAATTTACAATTGAATTGACCCAATGCAACCAAAAGTTCTATGCTAACAGTTTCTTTTCTTGTACTTCTTGATCTCTTTTCTGGCTCAGTGCTTTCCAGCCAACTTTGATCTTCAAAAATTTAAATGCAATGTCAATCGTTATCTACTGTCATCTTGATTCCTGTTCTTTTATTGTTCTCACGCCTTAATAATGTTTCTCTTTTTCTTATTCTTTCACATTCAGCCACCCTTTGTGTCTTAGAGGCTTTATTGCCTTGTTTGGGTTGAAATGATCTATAAAAATGGGTAAAATCAGCAGCTGATCTAAAAAAAAAAAAAAAGAAGAAATGTCTTGTTAATTTTAACACCTGCAAAACAAAGCTACTCTCTTTTAATCATCTTAGAGAACCATTTTTACCTTCCATTAGCAATGAAATGATTAAAAAGAAAGGTAAATCAATGTATGAAGGGTGATGAATAGATCAAGATAAATTTATTGTAACCTCAAAGTCAAAATATTGAATAAGTAAACAAACCGTCAAATTTACACACTCAGGAGATACATCAGAGATTATGAAATTCAAAGTGGATAATCAGATTATTTAGAAATTGTCTTTTTTTAAATACAATGTATTTTTTAAATACCATGTCTTTTTTAAAATACTATGCCTTTTAAATTGAATGTCTTTTAAAGTACAATGTCTTTTTTAAAATACCATGTCTTTTTTAAACAATATCTTTTTTAAATACTATGTTTTTTTAATAATGTCTTTTTAACACTATGTTTTTAAACATGTCTTTTTGAAATACCATGTCTTTTTTTGAATACTATATCTTAAAATACAATACCTTTTCTTAATACAATATCTTTTTAAATACCATAAATTTTGTTTAATACCATGCCTTTTTTAAATACCATGTCTTTTTAAAAATATTATGCCTTTTTAAATACAATGTCTTTTAAAATATGCCTTTTTTAAAATACAATGACTTTTTTAAACATTGTATTTTTTAAATACTATGTCTTACTTAATAACATGTTTTTAATAGCATGTTTTTAACATGTTTTTTGAATACCATGTCTTTTTTAAATACAATATCTTTTCTTAATACAATGTCTTTTTTAAATAGCATGTTTTTTTATACAATGTTTTTTAAAATACCATATCTTTTGTTCAATAAAATGTCTTTTTTAAATACCATGTCTTTTTTTAATACTATGTATTTTTATGACATAGCCAATAGCCATAGTTCTTCACGGATTCTTTTTCTTTGTAATTGCTATGACATCTCAGGAAACTTAATGGTGGATGGTTTCCAGTTTCCAACTCCTTGGTTTTAAACAGAGTTGTCCAATTTCTAGACTGGCTGCTACACAAGGCTCAAGATCCCATGCTGCTAATTAACCTATTCCAGAGAGAATGGAAACAGACTCATGTTTTTCTGAAGAACATTAGTGCAAAATAAATGCCATAGATAAGGGATTGATTGACTGTTTTTTTTTACAGTTTATCAACCCTTTTGCAAGTTATTTAAAACCCAAAAATATTTTTAGACCGTAAGAATTTTTTCAAGATAATAATGATTTACTGATACAAGTTTGACTAATTAACCCATTAATGACAAAGAAACTGCATAAAAAAAAAAACAGGAGACTAAATGGGAATAACTGGGTCACAATCTGAGATAAGATACAGATCATCAACTTTTGCAGGTTATTTAAAGCCAGGAATAGCTGGGGAAAAGAGATGGATTCATACTTTTCCAAAGGGTATTTGCATGTAAGTGAATATAATGAACCCAACTGGAATTGGAACTCAGCTCTTCAATTTTCAATGCTAAGCTGTTATCCACTAAATCACCTGCACACCAAAGCTTACAGCATCTCATATTCCCAAGCAGTCACCCATCTAGATACTGACCAGACTCAACGTGGCTTAACTTGTGTCATTATAGGGGAAACGATGTTACATGATATGGCCCTAAGCACATTACACCACCAGCACATCCAAGCTTAAAAGCCCTTGGTATTCCCAAGCAGTCACCCATCTAGGTACTGATCAGACTCAACGTGGCTTAACTTGTGTCATCATATGGGAAACGATGTTACATTATATGGCTCTAAGCACATTACACCACCAGCACATCCAAGCTTACAGCACTTGGTATTCCCAAGCAGTCACCCATCTAGGTACTGACCAGAATCGACATTGCTTAACTTGTGTCATCATATGGGAAACGATGTTACATGATATGGCTGTAAGCGCATTACACCACCAGCACATCCAAGCTTACAACACCTGGTATTCCCAAGCTGTCACCCATCTAGGTACTGACCAGAATCGATATTGCTTAACTTGTGTCATCATATGGGAAATGATGTTACATGATATGGCTGTAAGCACATTACACCACCAGCACATCCAAGCTTACAACACCTGGTATTCCCAAGCAGTGTTACTTAACTTTGGTAATTGCACAGGAACCAGAACCAAGAATAGGGAGGATGGAGAAAAGAACAAAAGGTGAATGGGGTTCAAGAAGACAGAAGATGGCAATTGATGTTGCATTTGAATTTTTGAAGATTGCAGTTATCAGGGAAGCAAGGAAATGGAAAGGAGTTCCACAGGTAGGAAGTACGAGAAAAGAAACTGTTGGAGTAGAAGTGGTGGTTGCATTTAGCTTGTCTAACAGTAAATAAGTGAGAGCTAAATGCCAATTTAGTAGCACGCTTAAGTTCATGTATTTTGGACATGAGAGGAAAAGGCTTGTCAGAGCAGTTGCCATGAAAATATTTGTAGAAAAGACAGAAGCCAAGTTACAGTGACTGAAGTTGAGATGCCTGGTCAGGACCGATTATATAACAGGCTGTTCTTTGGTTTTTGTCAAGAATCTCAAGATATACAGCAGGAACACCAGACCAGATATGGCAACAATATTCAATGCATAGATGAATGATAGATTTGTAAAAGTGCAAGATGGATTCTGATGAGAAAAGTTTTCTGACATGACACAGTGACCCAACTTTGCTTGCATTAGATGCAGCTATTGATTTGATATTAGTTGCTCCACTTCATGTCAGTTGAAAATGTAAGGCCAAGAAAGCCTAGTGTGTTGCTCTCCTGAAGTTTAGTGTCAGCCATGTTGATGGCAGGTAGAAAAGGTTCTCTGTGGTGATTAAATGAAAGCAGGTTTGTTTAGGAGGCATTAAAATTTACAAGCCATTTCTTGTCTCAGTCAATGACTGATTAGAGGTCCTTTTCAAGAGCAGCTGACCTACCTAAGAGGGAAGCCACATCACATTAGTGATAGAGTGACTTGAATTTGAAATTGGTTTGCCAATTCAACTTATAGAAAAATGAAAAAGAATGAGTCATTTTGCAGCTTTAAACTGCTATTCACAGACTTTGAATTCATGACAATCGTGATTTCACTAAAAGATCAAAAAACGATGTTCCCTGATTTTTCTTACCCTGTCACATTGCGTCAAACTTCTAATGAGATCTTCAAATTGCTGATATTGACAATGACGTAGAAATCGCCGAGTTGACATGAGTAGTCCTCTCTGCCGAAGAGGATCTTTGATGTTTTGGAGTGGACAACCATAGTGCATCAGATCTCTCACACCATAACCGTCATTAGGAGGGACCCAGCCAAAGCAGTGGTCAAAGGGGACGAGTAAGGTGTCCTTGATTCTGAAACACAAAAAGACAATTTGGTGATTATAAACATTTGATAAAGAAACAAATACAACTCAATTAAATTTCAGCATTTGGTTCAATTATGGTTCAGCCATTTTTCAAATATTTTAAATATAAATCTACCAAAACTTTTTTGACATTAGTTTATCACTATGACACTAAATTTGAGACACTAACAAGATGAAGAAAGTGTGATTTTATCTCAATCTGAACTGTTTCTGCTTTATGGTGATTTTCTAAGCTTAAATTAGATGTGACACAAGGCTCAAGTATGAGACACCCAGTGAGGATTGAACTCACTACTCAGTTGTAATTGTTCTAGCAAGACAAGCTTGATAACCATTACACCATATTGAGGTGCCCAAATATTTCTGCTTTATGGCCAACAAATAGGATTTTTGACTGTATTCATCATTATTATATTGCACTATTCTTACATTGAGCTCTCTTTGGATCAATATCATCCTTGGAATTATCCAGACTAATCATCAGTTGATATTATATATATATATATATATATATATATATATATATATATATATATATATATGCTACAATAATTTTTCCTTTTATCTATATTCATATAAATTTATTAGTAAATAAAGGAGATTAGACTACTAATAAATTTATTTCTTGTTTAATACTATCTTTTTAGGGGATATTTTTACTTTTTAATAATTTAAAATACAGAATTCTTTTTTTACATTTTAAAATAGAATTAATTGTAAAGATAAAAATCCAAGATTACTCGTACAGAAAATAAAACCAGTGCAATTGCAAAATTAAATATGTCTGACATTTTTTGAGAGTAGCAGTCTAGTTATTTTTTGGAGGGATATTTTTACTTTTAATGATTTAAAATACCAAATTCTTTCTTAGAAAAGGCAATAGAGTTTTTTATACAAGTTAAAATCCAAGATTACTTATGCAAAAAATTCAACCAATGCAATTGCAAAATTACTTAAATATGGCTGTCATATTTTGATGGAATGGGCCATGTTAACTTTGGATATGTAACTTTATATATTTATTGGACACACAGCCTGATCTTCTCTTTTTAGTAATAAGATTAGCATGTTAAGAGAAAGCATTACTCACTGCCAATTGACAAACATAACTCATGTTTCTATAACAATGGTATATCTTATTAGTAAGATTTGATGTCAACTTATATATTGTTTTTTTCCCCTTTTGTTTTGTGTTAGCATTCTTTGGATATTTAGTTTCCATGAATTTAAAAGCATAATTCTTTCTTAAATATGACAATGGAGTTAATTGTAAAAACAAGAAAAATCCTTGATTCCTCATGCAGAAAATATAGCCACTGCAATTGCAAAATTACTTAAATATGGCTGTCATATTTTGATGGAATGGACCATGTCATGTTTTTGTTAGTATGGGTCAGGGTCATTTTTTCTTGAATATTTTTACTTTTCATGATTTACTAAGCAGAATTCTTTGTCCATATGACAATAGAGTTTATTATATAGATAAGAACTGCCAATTACTCTTGCAAAAAATATAAGTGATACAATTACAAAATTATTTAAATATGTCTGTCGTGTTTTGACAGAACAAGTCCTGTTTGCTTTCTTTGGATATTTTTACTTTTAATGATTCAAAAAATAGAATTCTTTCAAGAGAGTTAATTTTATAGATAAAAATTCTAGATTCCTCATGCAGAAAATATAAACAATGCAATCGAAAAATTACTTAAATATGGCTGTCATATATTGACAGTTGTGATAAAATGTAAGTAATTTTCTCCTCTATACAAAAAGAATATTTGGCTAAGCAAGGTTGAAAATAACAGTTGGCCCATATAAAAAAAAAAGACCAATATGATCACATCAAATTAACTTCTTTCCACCATATTCTAATTTAAATCATGTTTCAAGTGAAATTCTATCTCAACAAGTAACCTGTTTGTCAAGTTATAGTACCAACGTGTTTATAACCTATTAACAGACTTGGCAAACTAATAACAAACCTTTCATTGCTTTCCTATAAGTATTAGGTGAATGTTTAAGAAAGCTAATAACAAGAGGAATCAGTTTGTGGGGATTGCCCTACCTAGTCTACCAAGCACCTAGTGAGGATCAAGTTTGCTAACCATTACACCATATCAAGCCCTTCCTATCAGTAATCCCTAGGCAACATACATTCTTGCCCACTGTACTATTCTTTCAGCACATAATGGCCCCTTTGTATCTTTAAGATCTCTGCTTTAAAGTAACATATGAATTAAACAATTGCACTCTTTTAAGATTGATGTCAGCAGCTGGATTATATAACACCATCAAAAGAGTTAAAAATTGTCAGCCATTATTGCATACTCTGTATTTTGATCTGTCAATCACAATCTCATTTTGATATTAATCAATGTCTTAAATAAAAACAAGTCTATCAATAAAAGACACATGAGGTCAATGTATTGATGTTGAGGGGGGAGGGGTCTATGCTGATGACATAGGTATTCATAGTGGGGATAAGAATGAACAGAAAGTCGGCATGCTCTATCAAGTGTTCCAAGAAATAGGACACAAGATAAACCTTTCTAAAACAGAAACTGGAATTGAAATGAAAGCAGGGATGACATCTACCCTGAATCTGTCATAAAAATTCAGGATGTGGAATTAGTAAATACTTCAGATACCTTGGAGTATGGATCAACTATAACAAATTAAGTATAGGAGAAAAAGAATTGAATATAGAATAGGCTGAGCCAGCAGTTTCACACAATAGCATAAATTACTACCAAATCAAATCATCAACCTGAAAATTGGAGTTATGTTCTTAAATAGCCTTGTCAGATCAAGCCTTTAATATGCATGGCGCCAAACCCATTCAGAAATATCTAAACTGTCAGCTGTATACAACTGCTTCCTAAGATCAATGGTGAAAAAAGGCTTTGAGCAAGTGAAGCCTGATGCTCTTAGCAAGGACCATCCTGTTTTTAACCTTGTGAACTAGTGCCACAGAATTACAAAGAATTACACCAATAGAAACCACATCACGTAAGTAATTTTGGTGGATTGATTTATTGATAGTAATATAAAATCGGTCCCCCACTTTATGTCTAACAGAATCATATATTCATATTAGTTTAGGTACCTCTACACATTTGTAATAACTAAGATTTAAAATTAATTTTTAAAAATGAAAAATCTTTCTTAAGGTTTTTATTTTAGTCTTATTTCCAAGCTAATAGATTAAATTTAACATTTCCAATAAGGAAAATACTTTATTTGTATTTCAAAACTAATTTAAATTGACTGGAAGGGGTTTTTGTTTTGAAATTGCTGAAATTTTTATTTTAGCGCCATTTTTAGTGATCTGTCATCAGAATGTAATTCTCTTTATTAAAAATCTTCCAAAAATAAAATATACTTTTCTGAAACTTTATTTGAGGAATATTAACTGATTTAAAATATAATTAATCTGATTTGAAACAAATATTATTTACTTTAAGTTTAAAATATCACAGAAATACATTTTTTTAACCCAGAGGTAGCTGTTTAAGATGTTGACATTTTAACAGAATTAGATTATTTATCTAATGTTATTCTATATTTGTAGAATATAATTGGTGAATATAATGTGAACACCTTCTTTAAATAATCTTTAAGTACTCAGCAATCTTAAAAATTTAGGAAAATATATCAACAACAACTAAAATGGATAGCATTTGTAACTCAAAGAGAAAATAATGACAATGAAGATGTTGATGTTCTACATTAATTCAAACAAAAGGTTAGGAAGGAAATCCCTATCGATACTGGAAAGAGCAATAAAAGCTACTGGACTTGAGAAACCTGTTTTCCTAAAAAAAAGTGTTTCAAGAGAAAGATTTTATAAATTTCAACCCAGAACAGTATTGTCTGCTCTGTTAATGAATGCCAAATGTTTTCTTGTAGGCAAATGGCTAATATTACCATTGAATATTGCTGCCACATATGGTATGGTGCTTATGATAGATATCTTGAGATTCTCGACAAAATCCAAAGAATAATCTGCAATATTATTGATCCTGATCTAGCATCTCAGCTTCAGTCACTTTCTCACTGTGCTTTTCCTATAAATATTTTTATGACAATTCTTATGATGAGCTTTCCTCTTCAGTACATGAATTTAAATGCAGTACTAGATTGGTAGCTAGGTCTCATAATTTTACTGCTACAATTGCTAAGTGTGACTGTAAGTTCTATTCTAATAATTTCTTCACTTGCACTTCTTGCTTGTGGAACTCTCTTCTAGTTTCTTGCTTTCCTTTAGACTACAATCTACAAAAATTTAAATGAAACATCAATCATCATCGTCTGTATCCTAAAATCTTTCTCTTTTCATTGTCGTTTCTCCTCAACAATGATTTCTCAATTACCTTCATTATATTAGTGAAGAAAGATGACACTTGTGTCTTAGTGGCATTTTTGCCTTGCTTAGAGTGAAATGACTAATGAAAAATTAAAATAAAAACAAACAAACCATGTGTTACATTGTATGCAACCAACAGCACTGTCATCTTGTTAAAAACTCATGCAACCACAATATTTCATTGATTATTTAACATAAATAAATCTCTCTTTCCAAATATCCCAGTTCAACAAATCAGAAAACACTACAACACATTGATGACTCCAATAACAAACTGGTAACCATTAGAAAATCATTCTGGTTTTATATTAGGGTGGATCAAAATATGATATTTTTTATTTCACTAAACACAAAAATCAAATAAGCAATATCGTTTCTTAAATGGAGGATTGTCAATTATTATTAACTTTTTAATTAGTGTTTCTTTTATCTTAATTTCAATTAATATTGATATAATGGAATATGCATACATCTGTGTTCCCCCTCACTGGAATATGATTGGCTGGTGTCCGTCATAAATACCGACAGATGTGTAGGTGAGTCAGAGTCTTAGTCTGAGAGCTAAGTCTATAACGACACCCATTGGACTACGCCATTGATCTACACTTCTTACCTGCGACTATGACGCATACAAGTCAATTACTGCTACCGTATTATACTTGGTTATAGTAGCCAAAACCACTTAGCTACTTTGTGCAAATATATTTCCGGGACATATTAAATATATATATTAATATATAATATAATTAATATATTGAATCCATTGCTAGGTCAGCTGCTAATAAAGTTGGTTCACTGTGTTGTGCAGGACAATTTTTCTCTCCAGAATCTATCTTACATATCTATAAGTCTACCATTCATCCATACTTAGAATATTGCTGCCACATATGGTCCCGTGCCCGTGCTGTTTACCTTGAGCTCCTTGATAAAATACAAAGAAGAATCAGCAATATTATTGGTCTTGATCTGGCAGCACGGGTTCAGTCACTTTCCCAATGTCACAAGGTTGCCTCCACCCTGTGCCTTTTCTATAAATACTTTTAGGGTAATTGTTCGAATGAGCACTTCACTTTTATTTCTGTCCCTATTTTCTTTAGTTTAATTCCCCTTCCCTCCCCCATTTAGGTGAACAGAGAGTTCATTTCTCTGGTGGATGCAGGGCGCCTTTCGTTTCGTGTGTGATTTTCGTATTTGTTTTTGTGTTTGAATGAGTGCTTGGAATGAATCTTTCCGCTCTTAAAAAAAAAAGACTTCTTTTTGCAATTCTCAGACCTTCATCCTACAACTAAAGCTATAAGATCCAGTTTGTCCTGCTATTTAACCCATAGCTTAGGAGGTGGTACAGAAGAGATGGATCCATACCTTTCCCAAGTGTATTTGCACATAAGTGAATGTTATTCGACAGGAATATGAACTCAGTTCCCCAATTTATCATTCCGAGCCATTATCCATTACACGACCCACACATGCAAGCTTACAGTACCTGGTATTCCTAAGCTATCACCAATCTAGATACTGACCAATCTTAATGTTGCTTAACTTTGGTGATGAGACAAGAACCAGTGTTTCAACATGATATTTCATCTAGTAAAATATTACTACTAATAATACTTCTAGTGGAAAAAAAGCAATTGAAATAAAGATGAAATAAATATTCATCAAAAATTGCTTCACAATGCATTATTTACATTATTCAGACTGTTATCCTCCTCTTCACTGCCATATTCACAATGTTTCAGCCGTTATATACTCCTACCTTCTTCAGGTGATTGGAATTTCAAACCACACCCTTTATTTCATCCGCCGGGGTAGATTGTTCTAGCTCCACGTGTCATGCTTCATCCGGATGTCTCAGTTATTTCCAAGAGTTATTTACCAGAGTTTATATTGCAATTTTTGCTATCCATTGATTTTCTTTAGCACTCCTTATTACTGGTAAAAAAATGCAATAATAATAACAGAAAAAATTGCAATATGAGCACTGGTAAGAAAAACAATTGCCGAGACATTAGGTTTATAAGTCCCAAAAATTCATAGACTGATGTCCTCAAGGTCACATGGCCCAGTGGATAAAGACGTTGGTCAGATCCAGTGACTAGACCCAAAGAGTTATGAGTTCAATACCTGAATAAGAAGTGACACTAGAACAATCTACCCAGGTTTGGTTTGAAATTCCAATCACCATGGCCAATACATAAGATAAAGTCCAAAAAGCAAGTAACCATAATACCTTAGAGATATAGACAATGCTTCGTTGACTAATAAAATCTCAGATAATATTAGTACTACTAATAAAACAATTGGAACTAAGTTGAAAGAAATACTAGTCAAAAATTAATAATGTTTAACAGTAATTTATCTAAGATATTTTTTTTAAAATTAATATGACTAGTGTATGTAAATAAAGATGGCGGTATATCAGATGATTGGAAAAAATGAGAAATAGCTATGTGATTAGATTTGCAAGACCACAGCTAGGCTAGTGATCTCTGTTGCCTCATCATGGTAGGTCCTTAACAACAGGAGATGCAAATTTGAGTTTCATCAGAGTCTTATATATATATATATATATATATATATATATATAAAGAAATATAGTCTTAAGATGTGTTATATTTATGGGATAAAGTGCTCAATATCAGAGATAGAGCGTGTGTAAATATAAAAGTGAACATAGAAGTCAACACTTAGAGACGACCGTCTGTTTCATGCTAGATGCAATCGTCAGGCCACGAGTACTGTTATTTTCCTTGGCTATATATATACGGATCAGTGGTGCATTGTGGGTAGTCTATTTTGGCGGTTATTTTACCGGAAGTCATTTATTTGTTTATTTATTTATTTGGGTTAAATTATTTTGCTTGTTTTTATTTATTTTATTTTTTATTTTTATTTTCATATTTTTATTTTTTTTATTTCTTATCTTATACATTTATTTATTTATTTTATTTTATTTATTTTTTTTATTTTTATTTTTAATCGGTGTTTTTATTAATGTAGTAAAAATTTGTTTATATCGCTTATTTAATAGTTTTGTTTTGGGAAGATAATTAAAGCTATTTACTCAATTTTGGGGTTGATTGTTGTAGTTTATTCAAACTATTATTTTGGCGGGAACAATTTTTAATTTCTTTATTACTTCATGTATTTATTTGGATTGATTATCTTTATTTGTTTTTTCTAATGGTTAGTTTATCGGGATCCGTTTGTTAGTTTATTTATTTATTTGAATGAATTTAGGTCAATTTATTTTACTTGTCATTATTTATTTGTTATACTGTATATTTTCTATTTTTGGTTTTCGATTTTTAAGTAACGTAGTATTTGTTTTTTATCATTATATAGCTATTTTTCGTCCAATCTTTGGTTTGATTTTTATAGTCTAACTAATATTTTGGTCATAATGGTTTCCTAATTTGTTTATTATTTACTTTATTGATTTGGGTTCATTGATTTTTTTTGATTTTTTATTCTATTTTGTCTATTCTAACAGGTATGATTTGGTAATTTGTTTGATGTTAATTTATTTTGATGTCATATATATATATATATATATATATATATATATATATATATATATATATATATATATTAATTCTGACCTCTAATGATGACTAACAATTAAGTAATAAAAGTTTGTGACTTGCCCTCGCTTATAAATAACTAAGTCTTTGTTTTCTTGTTTTCACATTTCCTTATTGCATAACAACTTGCTAAATATTTCTCCCCAAACAAGTCTGGCAAGTAACAAGTGCTGAACACCAAGATAAGTAAATATTTCTTCATGTTTTCAAGTCGAAACTTGTTACTTTTGCTGTCATTATTGTCATTCTAAATACGACAAGTTTACACATGCTATCAAAAATGACCTTACTATTATTAAAAAGGTTTTCACAAGTTAGTCTTTAAATACATTTTTCGAATTATTACAGTAATATTTAGTAATTTTGGTGGTGGAGGATCAGTCTATTACTTAATAACAATAAAAAACCGATCCCTCATTTTATATCAATTATAAATATACTCATTTAACCATACATGACAACATATTATGTTAAATCCTGACTATTATTAAAAATGTTTTCAAGTGTAAGTCTTTAAATGTATTTTTGTCAATATTACATGTAATAATTTTGTAGGGGGTCAGTTTATTACTTAATAACAATAGAAAACCAATCCCTCACTTTATGACCAGTAGAATCTTATAGTAATACTAATTTAGTCATGACATCAAAAATTACAGCATGTAACACCGAGTATTATATTTTTACATATGGGTCTTTAAATATATGAGGTCTGATCAAAAAGTATTGGAACTGGTGTTATAAAAAGAAAACTACAACACATATCAATTCAGCATTTAATCTCCTTCAAAAACACACACTTAACTTGGTGTCATTTCTATTGATGGAAGTATTCCTGGAACTCCTTTTTCTGGGATAGCAAGCAGCTGCATCATCGCATTCTCTTGGATTTTCTCTTGGCATCTCAGAATCTTGTCCCTTTCAAGTGGGATTTTCTTTTTGAGGAGGAAAAAGTTGAAAGGGATGAGATCTGGGGTATATGGTGGTTGTGAAACATGAAGAATGTTGACCTTAGCCAAGAACTGGTGCATAAGCAATGGTCACTGAACCTCTGTGATGTGGTGAGATGACCACACTCTACACACTTTCCCTCCAAGCAAAGTTATAAATACCAAAAGTGATCAAGTATGTTATAACTTAGTGTGCATACATGATATTTCAAGTTCAGTCTTTCCCAAGTGGCTTCCGTCTTCACTCTGTGTACTTTAGCGCCATTACCATAGCAACAGTACTGATACTTTTTGACCAGACCTAGTATTTTTATCAATGTAGTAATTCTGAAGAGGTTCAATTAATTACATAAAAACAATAGTAAAATGAGCCCCCACTTTATGCCCGGTAGTATCTTAAATTTGAATACTGTTATCTGCAGTCTGTTAAAAATGCCAGCATATTTCATTAACTCTTTAGCATTCAACATGCTCTAACCTGTTCTGTCAGAGTGTCACTGTTTGTCGTCAAAGTCTCACAGTTTGTATGACTTCCTGTGTTACTTGCAATGATGTCCTTATATACTATGGCAGAGCATACATAGGGTGGGATACGGAGAAAAGCTTTTGACAGGATTTAGCATACAGGTCTCCTTCACAAATTGAAAAGCTATGGACAAATTTTTGAGCATATCCAGTCTTTCTTTTCAAATCATGAAATGTAAGTTATCTTGAATGAACACTCTTCTAGATCCTTTTGTACTAATGCTGGTGTTCCCCAAGGTGCTATCCTTGTTCCTACTTTGTTTTTAATTTTCATTAATAACATGCCTGATGACATCAGCTCTCACCTTGGTATCTATGCTGATAACATAACCATTTACTCCTGTCGCAGTACTCCTGTCCAATCAGCTACATAAGGTCAAAACTGGCAGTTGATGTCAAAAACAACCTTCAGTCTGTTGTTAACTGGAGAAAAGGATGGTTTATTAATTTTAATACCCCAAAACTAAACAGCTCTCTATTAATCATCAGAGAAACTTCTTTCTGCCTTCCATCCGCATGGTTGATGCTCACCTCCAAGAGAGTGACCCGTTGCACTTTCTTGGGCTAATGTTCTCAGCTGATATGAAGTGGAAAGACTAAACTGAATCTATTGCAAGGTCAGCTGCTAAGTTAGTTCACTCTGTTGTACTAGACAATTTTTCTCTCCAGAATCTATCTTACATATCTATAAGTCTACTATTCATTCCTGCTTAGAATATTGCTGCCTCATATAGTCCAGTGCCCCACTGCTATATATCTAGAGATCCTTGAAAATATCCATAGAAGAATCAGCAATATTACTTGTCCTGATTTTGTGTCTCAGCTTCAGTCACTTTCCTACTGCCATAAAGTTGCCACCCTTTGCCTTTTCTATAAATACTTTTAATGTAATTGTTTGAATGAGCTCTTCGCTACGATTGCCATACTTTATGAATATAAGTGCAGTACTAGACTGGCAATGAGGTCTCATCGATATACAGTTGAATTGGATCGATGTCACCACAAGTTCTATGCTAACAGTTTCTTTTCTCACACTTCTTCACCATTTTTTGGCAAGGAAAATGAAATTCATTATTCAGCAGTAATGATCAACCAGACTAGCTTGTTAACCATTACTCCATGTCAAGTCACCATTGCATTTAATAAAGCTTAACTTAGCCCTACCATAAAGCCACAAGTTTGGGATGGCCAGTAAGAATCAAAATTGCTACTTGGTAGTAATGATCATCCATACAAGCTTGTATATTACCCTATACTCTCACCCACTCATTTACTGAGCTTAGCTTTGCTTTAAACACAAGGCCACAAGTATGGATCATATTACTCATTAGTAATGATCAATCACACTAGCTCATTAACCATTACCCCACATTGGGGCAAATAGTTATTAACTAAGCTTAGCTTATTTTTGCAGAAATATGAAGCAACTAGTGGGGATCAAACTCACTAGTCAGTGGTAATAGCCATTCAAACTAGCTCGTTCACCATTACCCCATGCCATGTTGCCTTCTCATCCACTTTAACACGAGGCCACAATGAGAATCATACTATTTAATATGAATGATTATATAATCAGACTAGCTCATTAACCATTACCCCACATTGGAGAAAATGGTTGTTTATTAAGCTTAGTTTATTTTTTGTACAAGGCCACAAGAATGAGGTACCTAGTGAGGAGCAATCTCAGTAATAAATGTTAATGGTCAACTAGACTATCTCACTAACCATAAACCCATCTTCAGGCATGCTTGTGTGTCTGTGTGCGTGTGTCCGTGCACATGTTTAAGTACTTATACAGTTGGGGTCAACTTCTGTTTTTACTTTTTATTGTAAAAAAAATCCATTTCCATTAGCAAATTTAATTAAATGAAAAAAAGAATATTTTCATTTAATTAAAATAATTAATCCTGCTCTGAAAAGAAATGTAATAATATATAGGCAGCTTCTATATTTTTGATTCTTGGTGATGAGATGCAACAAATTACAAAGTTATTTTTGACTTTCTTTTTCTCTCTTCTTCTTTCTTTCTCTCTCACGCTTTCTGTTTCCTTTCTTTCTATCTTCCCTTATTTTTTCATCTCCTTTTTTTCTTACCTTCCTCTCTTTCTTTCTCACCTTCCCTCTTTTTTCCACTTTCTCTTTGATATTTCTCTCTCTCTCTTTCTAGGCTTATGTCCACATCACGTAGAAACACTGGTTCCTGTATGGCTTCGTTTGATTTGTTTAATGGCACATCAATTCCTTATGGGTCATTTAATACTGAAATTTAATTTTCTTGGGAGATTTGGTAATTTTTCCATGCTTAGAATATTGCTGCCACATATGGTCCGGTGCCCCTGCTATTTACCTTGAGCTCCTTGATAAAATCCAAAGAAGAATCTGCAATATTATTGGTCCTGATCTGGTGACTCAGCTCCAGTCACTTTCCCACCACCATAAGGTTGCTTCTCTGGGTCTTTTCTATAAATAATTTCATGGTAATTTTTTGAATGAGCTCTTCACTATGGTACATAGAGTTTTTGAATTTAAACACAGCACTAAACTGGCATCGAGATCTCATCAGTTTACAGTTGAGCTTACTAGAATAGCTGTAAGTTCTATGTTAACAGTTTCTTCTCTTGCACTTCTCGCCTGTGAAACTCCTCTCCATGCTTTCCAGCCTACTTTAATCTGCAAAAATTTAAATGCAATGTCAATCACTATCTACTGTCCTCCTGATTACTCTTTTCTCTTTCTGCTGATCATTAATGTTTCTGTTCCTAATTCTTCCACACCTGTAACACCTTGTGTCTTAATGGCTTTCTTGCCTTGCTTCAGGTGATTCCAATTAAAAGAAAAAAAAAATTATTTATTTTTTTCCAAAATGTATTTTTATATTTTCATAATGTTTTAACCCAAGTTTGGGGGGGTTCACTATTTTCCCGTAGCTGGGACCCTAACAGGTGCTATCACCCCAGGACAGGGTGGACCTGGGAACAACAGTAATTAAGTGGTGATTTCACACTCCATAAAACCTACTGATCAAAGGTCTTGCTACCAGATGTAGTTTGTCGTCATATCCAGGATCATCAAAGTTAAGCAACGTCGAGCCTGGTTGGTACCTAGATATGTGACCACTTGGGAATACCAGGTTTTGTAAGCTTGGATGTTCAGGTGATGTAAATGATAATGGCTCAGAATTATTAATCAGAGAGCTGAGTTCCAATTCCTCTTCCTTATATTCACTTACACACAAATGTCTTTGGGAAAAGTATGTATCTATCTCTTCTCCTCCCAGCTATGGGTTAATTAGTAAGAATTGTATCACTAAACCATTAGTATCTAAAAAAAAAAATCTTACAATCTAAAAATATTTTCTGGCTTTAAATAACCTGCAAAGAGTTGATAAGCCATAAAAAACACATCACTCTCTCTTTTTCTATCTTTCTGATTCTTTCTTTCCCTCCTTGTTTCTCTTTTTCTTTTCTACATTTCTCACCTTCTTTCTACCCTCCTTCCTTTCTTTCTTTCTCCTGCTTTCTATTGTTCTCTTTTCTATATTTGTCTTTCTTTCTTCCTTTTTCTTTCTCTGTCTTTCTTTTTCCTGCATTTCTCGCCGTCTTTCTTCCTTTCTTTTTCAATACTTTCCTCTCTTTCTTTTTACATCTATTTTTATTTCCCTGCCATTTTCTTTTCTTCCCTTTTCTTTCTCTCTCTTTCCTTCTTACTATCTCCTCTCTTTCTCTCTCACATTTTTTCTCTCCCTATCCTCCTTTGCCTCCTCCTTCTTCTCTTTCCTTTCCTTCTCCCCCTCTTCTCTAACAGCACAAAAGATGAAATGCAACACAGAATTCTCAAGTTAAAGAGATTATTGTGTAACATTTCATTGTGAACTCCACTGTATTATTGTTTCATCGTTCTTGTCTTGTTGATAGAAAAATCAAGCAATGAAGACAAAAAAAAAAATGTCTGCAAATAAAACCAGTAACAACAGAATTAAAAAATCAATAAAATGCTAAACTATTGTAATAAACAAATGAAATACATGTGGAGAGTAAACAAAAAAAAAAAAAATTAAAATTAAGCCAGGATGAAGGATAATGCAAAGAGAGAAAGAAAAACTAAACATTAATGTAATGCAAACTTTAAACTGGGACCTAAAAAACAAAAAAAGAACAAACTTTTTCTTCTCTCGCACTTTTGCATGTTTAAGCTGTGTGTCTAGTGGTTAACTGACAGCAAGTCTTTTCAAGCACTTTTCTCAGGATAATTCTTGTTAACATTTGCATTTGAAGTGACCCACACACCTGATTTTTATGACCTTCCTCTGCAGCACATATAGAAAGAGACATAGAGAAAGAGGCATATTGAATACGCCTGCCATATCTGCTTTTGTGTTCCTACTATATATCTCTAGGCCCTTGACAAAATCCAAAGAAGAATCAGCAAAACTATCTCCCCTGATCTGGCATCCCAACTTCAATCATTTTCCCACTGCTTTAACATAGCTACCCTTTGCTTCTTCTATAAATATTTTTTATGTTAATTGTTTTGATGAGCTTTCCTCGTTAGTTCACAAAAGTTCAAGTTCACAAAATTAAGCACAGTACTAGATTGGCAGGTAGGTCTCATAAATTCACGATTGAAATTGTTAGTTGCAGCCATAAGTTCTATGCTAATAGTTTTTTCTCTCACACTTCTCGCCTGTGGAACTCTCTTCCAGCTTCCTGCTTTCCTGTCAACTATGATCTACAAAAATTGAAATGCAATTCTTCTATCTCCTTGATTATTGTTCTTTTATTATCCTCCCTGTTTCTTTCACTCTCAGTAACCACTTGCGTCTTAGTGGCTTTAATGCCTTGCTTGGGGTGAAATGATTAAAGAAAAACAAAAATAAACTCAAAAACTTTCAATAGCAGCAACAACTCCATAATTTGTACAATATTTGATATACTCATATATCTCGGATGAAATACAATTTATCAGAGATCAGAACTTGTCTGGCACTTCCTCCCCACATTCCAGAATAAAATTTTCAAATGTTTTTTCCAATGCCTCCAGTCCTTAGAAGTGTTAGGGGCAATGTGATCTAGGGCCAGGTTTGGACATGTTAAATTTTTCCCTTTTTTGTTGAATAAATTGTTATGAATTTAAAAGCAATTCAAAACAGCAAGAAGACGTTGATAACCTTAAGAAAGGCTTTATTCAACAAAAGAAACTGAGTCAAACAACACTATCGGTGTCTCTCCACATAATCCACCCCACCCAAAATACAGAAGAATTTATAAAAGAAAATGTATGTTCCTTAGCATACAATACATTTACATACAAAACACCAAAGAAGAGTTCATTTCATAATGCTCTTAAAAGAAAAGAGAAGAATGTCTAATTTGTTTCTTTACTCTAACCAGCTTCCACCTCGGATCATGTACAAGGAATATTCTCAAATCAAGATCAATGTGAGGATGGCCACATATATTATATTCGAATAGTTTTGAAGGACATAGCCAGGACTTCAGTGATCTTTACATGAAGCTGGTTTGAATGGAATCAAAATCAATTATAATACGCCAAGACAAGCATGTAAAACTCATCTATTATTTGTTTAGCTTCTTCTTGTAAAAAGGCTTCAACATTTCAGTCTTTATATTTATATTAGCTGTATTCTTTGGAATGTGAAGATTCAAATGGGTTATACAATCAAAATCAGAATGCAAGATCATATTATCAAACTGTAAATATTGATGTTCAATCAGAATGAATGCTTATAACTAAATATATTAGGTTGGTGCAAAAATAATTGTTTTCTCACATATGTTTCTATGTGAGAAAACGATATTATTTTTGCACCAACCTAATATATCAGGACATTTTCTGAAAAACAAAGAAAACGATTCAATGTGAGTATGATGACCATATTTAGAATTTCCTGAATATCTTTATTGAAATTATACGATATATAATCGGAAAGTATTGGGACTGGTGCTATAAAAAGAAAACCACTGAACTGAATTTATAATCAGATTTTTTTAATAAGATTTCTCGAACATTCAGCCTGATAGATGAAAATAAATAAATATACTGTTTAATAAATAAACAAACCATCTACCCAAATATAAGTACCCAAAAATAAACTCAAAAACATTCAACAGCAGCAACAACTCCATAATTTGTACAATATTCGATATACTCAAAATAATGTTTAAAGTGATATATATATATATATATATATATATATATATATATATAAAGAAGGTCAGAGTGTACAATGGACAAAATGTCATAAATATGGCAGTAAAGATGAGGACAACAATCCGAACGATGTAAGTAGTGTAAATAAGTTACTATGAATTTAAAAGCAATACAAAAACAAGACAAGACAACGAGAATTTTAAGAAAGGTTTTTTATTCAACAAAAGAAACTGAGCTGAACGACACCATCAATGTCTCTCAACATCATCCCACTCCCCAAAATACAACAGAATTTATAAAAGAAAATGTATGTTCCTTTGCATGCAATAAATTTACATACAAAACACCAAAGAAGAGTTCATTTAATGACTGACAGCACATGTAATATGAAGAGAAAATAACGACATATTCAAGATGTTGACTTTCCACACAACCTTAAACATAAGATTAGGATGGAAACCCTGATCTGTACTAGAAGGAGCAACAACAGTTAGTGGACTTGAGAAATCTATTTTTCTGAAAAATTGTTTTAACAGAAAGATTTTATAAATTCCAACTAACAGTAACATTGTCTGATTGATTAAACCATGGTGGGAACTAGTAAATATAGAGAAAGAAAACCAAACCTTGTGACTTAGTTATTTACTGCCAGCATCGGTGGTTAAGTCCAGTTGAAAAAATAAATTCAAAATGCTGATTTTCAAAGTCTTCTCACTTTGTGAGAAACTGACACAACACAATCTTCATTTCACCTATTTAGGCACAAGGAAGATTGTGTTCCAATTTCACTTTGTGAGTTGTACGAAGCCAACCTTAGTATTATTATCAATATAATAAACTATCATGGTTTAGTTTAGTTCCAAATAGAAGCGAGAATCAATTTATTCATCATGAAGAACGTAATGAGGACAGTAGGACAAACGTACACCACCTCAACCTTTCGAGAGTTAAAGTAAAAGAGTGATAAGTAAAATAAAGAGGGGAGCAGGGAAGGCTTTTTGTTTGAGAGAGAAAAAGAAGTGACATACACAGAGGTGAAAAAAAGATTAAAAACAGAGTAGCAAAAGAAAAAAAAAGTCGGGATTTTTAGATCAGGAAATAAAAGGCTATCAAGTGGAACTTTACAAGAGAACGGTAGCAATAGTTTGTATTAAAAAAAACTTCCAGTGAATGAATAAACTGTAACAAAAAAAGACAATGAATGAACATTAATCAGCCAATCAATGTAAAGAATGATAGGAGAAGGAGGAGAAAGAAACATAACGAGACAAAAGAGAGGAGTAGTCGGAGGAGAAAATAGCACTGGAAAGAAGAAATATCACTTACACAAGGTCCAACTTTCGGGGAAAGCATTTTTATTTAATTGTCTCTAAAAGATTCAGTTGTTAGAATTCAAGAAGGAGCATTCAGATATTGAAAACGCCAACGAGCTTATATCTCCATAATTTCAGCCCGAGATCCCCCCTCTCCACATCTCTGATAATCATCCAGAAGAAGAGAAAAAAAATAAATGCTTACTGACGAGTGACTTTAAGTTTATACAACCGATTACGGGATGATACATTTCGTTCCAGTAAAACGGAAGGGGAAAAAATCTGATCGTTTCTCCATAAGCTTTCTTTCTTTCTTCTTCTTCTTCTTCTTATATAATAATAATAATAAGAAGAAGAATAAGAATTCATTTATGTTTGTTTACGATTCTGTTCAGGGATTTTTTAAAAGCCAAAATCACTTGTGTATCCAGCTCAAGGTTACCTTTTTTTCTTTCATCTCCAAGAGAATTCATAATTACATCTCTAAGCATCTATTCTCTTGACAGAAACGTAAACTTCTCAATCGTGAATACACACATCGTACAAGCTGTCTTCAAAATCATACGCACTTTCGACACGTGAAGATAAAAGAAAAGGCCCGATACCCCACGTTTTTAAAAATTTACCAAAAATCAGGGAATTGTCAGATTTCATTTAAATTGTCACCATTTTATTCATTAATGAATGAACTTTATATTGAACCTCTATTTTTAAGTTTTATGGAAGTAGTGGGGTGGGGGATGGCAGTTATTTATATCCGTGGCCGGTAAATAAAGCCACAGGAAAAAAATAAGGTCACAACTTATTTTACGAGCGACATGTTTGGTATTTGGTATATATTAGGTTGGTGCAAAAATAATGTCGTTTTTTGACGTTCAACTTCAAAAGAAAAACGACATTATTTTTGCACCAACCTAAAGGTTGGTGCAAAAAATAATGACGTAATAATGTCGTTTTTTGACGTATTTTTAACGTCAAAAAATGACATTATTACGTCATTATTTTTGCACCAACCTAATACTTGTTGAAATGAACATCAATTAACAGATTTTTGAACCACGTTTATCACTGTCAATAATTTCTATGGCGGGAGGCATCAAAATTATTTTTCACTAATAATTCCATGTATTGCCAATGCACAACAGTACTGAGATCCGGGATTTCCACTTATCACGCTGTCTTTATTTATTTATTAAATTTATTTATTTACAGTAAGGTTCATTCTGTACAAGGCCCAGGGCCTCTCGAGGTTACAAAGGACAGTTTATTACACATGGATAGAAGGGGAAGATAACAGTTAACTCTCTAGAGACTTGGACAGGTTCGTTAAGTCAAAGAAGTTGTAATGATCAGGGAAACACCCTTTTGGGAATCTGTTCCACAGGGCAGCAGTTCACGGGAAGAAACTGTTTGAGTAGAACTTACTTCTGATAGAGAATACAGAGGGTGACTTATGCAAGTGGCATGGCGGGTCCTAGCCGTGAAGGTGAGACCTGGCAGAAACTAGAAATTTAGTTCGTCTGAGCACTTTCTAGCGATATAGAGGAATGAAAGACATGCCACACTCTGCCTGTGGGAGAGAGGTTGGAGGGTGGAAAATAATTCTTCTCCAACAAGAAGTTGGAAACACTTTTGAACTCTTTATGGTTAGAGATAGGCATAGACGATTATGGCTCTCCACAACTTCCTATTTCTTGTAGTTCTTAGTACATTTTGTTGTTTTACTCTTGTTCTGCCACCTATTTACACAATCTTGTTTTTTTTCTCTATGAGCTATGTTCCTTCAAGATGGAAGCGATCATGGCTCTCCACAATTTCCTCTCCTCCGTAGCTCTTAATAAATTTTGTCTTTTTTGTTATTTCTCCAAAACCTCTTTCCACCATTCCTTTATTCAAGCTGACTAATTATGTGTTGTTTTCCTCTGTCTCTCTTGCCTTCACCTGTCCTGTGAGTATCAGATTTTCCAAGCCCTCTTTCCTCATGTCATAGAAATTTCAACTGTTTTTTCCTGATGTTAAGCATACATTTCCTTTTTGTTTCCATTTTCTCTAAAACTTTGTTGTTGCTCACAGATTCAGTCCATGATATTCTCAGCATCCTCCTGTAGAACCACATTTCTGTTGCTTCAATTTTCTTCTTCATCTGTGAGGAGATTGTCCAGCATTCACTGCCATATAAGTGGATTGATATTATGTAACAGTTCAGTACTCTTTTCTTTGTTTTTAACGAAATTTTTCTGTTTCTTAATAGTAATACTCTGCTTAACTTTTTGAATGCATCTTTGTCTATTCCAATGGGCCTTCATATTTCAGTGCTGTACGTTCTGTTCTCTATTAAAAAAAACACTTCTAGATATTTAAATTGTTGTACCTGTTTGATTTTGGCATTTCCAATTTGTAATTTGCATGTTGGGCTCTTCTTTTGTTACAATGCCAACATTGTCCAGTTTCTTTTTTTCCATCACGTTTTTTCCTATAACTTATTATCTCCCTTTACTTAACTCGTGGCTAATTTGTACCAGTGTATTTTGGGGGTTCATAATTTTTACATTTTTATAAAGCTAAATCCTCAAAGGCATTAATTGTATCATCAAAAAAAAAAAAAAAAATTATTATCAAGCATGAAATATGGTTCGAAATTTTAAAAGAATTCAGAGAATCTCAAAAATTATTTTTTGTGGATAGTTGATAATACTTAGTTTTAATAAAATATACTGAATAATTCTGTATATTTTTGGCTTCCCCAGCAAAAAAAAAACATCTAATGTAGTTTGTGAAAAATAAATTTTTACAATATGATGTTAAAATTCTTCCAGAACTTGGTCGTTGCTGATAAATTTTGATATGGAACAAAGATGTGTTTGAAAAAACCAAAATGTTAATTATAATGCCATTTTCTTGTGTGAATATTTTTTAAAATAATTTTATTTACTTTTCTTGTTTTACAACTATTTCATATTTTTTTTTATTCTGCAGATGATCACAAAATAAAATATTGAATTATGTCCCTTGACATAAAAAATAATGGCCATTTTCAGAGCCACGAAAAAATTATTGAAAGTTTTGATTCACCTACTCATGCTGGTAGTATTTTTGTCTTTTTAATAAAATTTTGAGGTCATTATAATAATTTTAGAAATACAAGGATAATAAAGAAATCACTTGACAAAAGAGTTGTTACTGATCTGAAAAATATTTCCACAAAGTTTTCTAATTTATGGACTCCTATATTTTGGGAATTTATGAGGTAAATTTTTTTGAGTAGTAGTGAGTTTGTAACATTACTATTGGATGTGTTGATGGGCAAGAACATGTGTTGTTAAAGAAATATATTTTTATATTTTCTCTAGAAAGTAAGCTGTATTTTTACAAAACTTAATTAATTCATCCTAGAATTTAATATTTTTCTGTAAAACAAATGTCTTAAATGGCTATTGTACTTTGAAGAGATTTTTAAAATGTTTATATTTCTCTATCGTCGATGTTCATTAAATTCATTTATTGATCTGGACAGAAGTGAGTTGGGTTTTACTTCTTTTTTTTTTTTTTTTTTTTAACAACATGACTTAAGAGCTGTGGCACCCATAATAATCCTCAGTGACTCTACTGGACTTGAGAACTGTAGCCCCATAATCCTCAGGGAGTCTATGGGACTTGAGAACTGTGATCCCATACTCCTCAGGGAATCTGGCACTTGGGTGCTGTGGCTCCATACTCCTCAGGGAATCAACAGGACTTGAGAGCTGTGGCCCCATAATCATCAGGAACATGAAGTAATTATTCGTAATGATGTAAAAATACTTTTTCTTAAGAATGCAAAATAATAGGTGTATCTATAAAAAAAACTTGGATGGCTAGAACCCGGCAACTGATCTCTCCTCAGACCTAGAGGCTCAACGGGGGAGAGTGGTTGGCTTGTAAAATTCAATATGTCCAAAACCAAACTAGTAATATCTGACCACCACCAAGCAAATCTTAAACTTTCAACTTCCATAATGGATGGGTGTTTTCTCAAGGAGCTCCTTGCTTTGAATGTCTATTGGGACTTGAGCTAATCCCAGAACTCTCGTGGAATTCATATATACAATCTATTGCTAAAGGCACTGGAAAAATGGTTACTTCTTCGTGCTGCTCCAGTGAGTATTTTATGACCCAAGATATACTATATCTTTACAAGAGCCAGATAAGACTAAAAATAGAGTACTGCTGCCATATCTGGGCTGAAGCTGCCTAATCCTCATTTTCAAGCCTTGATAGAGTCTTGCCATGCTTCATCTTTACAAGAGTCAGATTAGACCAAGTATGGAGTATTGCTGCCACATCTGAGCTGGAGCTGCCCAATCTTTACTTTTCGAGTCCTTCTGCCAGGCTTCATCTTTACAAGCATCAGATTAGACCAAAAATGAAGTATTGCTGCTATATCAGAGCTGGAACTGGCCAATCCTCACTTTCCAGCCTTGATTGAATCCTTCTGCCATGCTTCAGCATTACAAGAGCCAGATCAGACCAAAATGGAGTATTGATGCCATATCTGGGTTGGAGATGCCCAATCCTCACTTTCCAACCTTGGTAGAGTCCTTCTGCCATGCTTCATCTTTACAAGAGTCAGATTAGACACAAAATGGAGTATTGATGCCATATCTGGGCTGGAGCTGCCCAATCCTCACTTTCCAACCTTGATAGAGTCCATCTGCCATGCTTCATCTTTACAAGAGTCAGATTAGACCAAAATGGAGTATTGCTGCCATATCTGGGCTGGAGCTGCCCAATCCTCACTTTCCAGCCTTGATAGAGTCCATCTGCCATGCTTCATCTTTACAAGAGTCAGATTAGACCAAAATGGAGTATTGATGCCATATCTCGGCTGGAGCTGCCCAATCTTCACTTTCCAGCCTTGATAGAGTCCATCTGCCATGCTTCATCTTTACAAGAGTCAGATTAGACCAAAATGGAGTATTGATGCCATATCTAGGCTGGAGCTGTCCAATCCTCACTTTCCAGCCTTGATAGAGTCCTTCTGCCATGCTTCATCTTTACAAGAGTCAGATTATTTTGGCTGAAGCTGCCTAACCCTAACTTGCCCATCTTAATGGAGTTCAGTTAACTACATCAGAGAAAAATACGAGTTCCAAAAAATGCACACATTTTTATTTAATTGGTATGTTTTTTTTTTAATCTCTAAATTCTTTCCAAGAATGAGTAAACACATTACAGCTAGGATTCTTTCTTTCTTTTGTTTTTACTCTCTACAAATCCAAAGAGCCACTTGTAGAGGGTTACAGAATAAGAGGCACAGTTTATGAACTTATGTCTCACTAATGGAATATGAAGTTGATTTGCTACAATGTGTGTGGCATGGTGGGTATTAGCTGTGAAGGTTAGAATTGGTGGAACTAAGGAATATAGTTTGTCTGAACACTTTCCATGGAAAGCGATAGAATAGTGGGAGGCTTGCAACATTTAGTTTGTGAGAAAGGGGTTGTAAGGTAGAAAACAATTCATTGCCCACAAAATTGTGTAGATGCTTTTGGACTCTATAGTGAAGTTTTTTTGCCTCAGAATGTGGTTCCACTTTAAGCAAATTAGCACCTCCTCAAAAGGACCTTCCTCTTCTCTGAAATTAAATGGCCTCCTCCTTTATCTAAGATTTCAAATAGCATTTTGCATACATGCCACCAAACAAGCATTAAAATAACTCACAAGTATTCACAACATTTTGGCCGTTGCATGCTCCAGCCTTTTTCAGGTGATATACTTTGGAATTTCAAACCAAACACTTTATTTCATCCACTGAGGTAGATTGTTCTATTTCCACATGCCATACTTTTTCTGGATATGTTAATATCAGTTTTTTCTCTTTTTGTAACTCAACTCTTTATGGTTTTGTTCCCCTCTGATGTGGCCAGGTATTGAACTCACAACTCTTTGGGTCAAGTCACTGGATTACTTCAACCAATGCTTTTATCCCCTGGGCCATGTGATCTTGTGAAACATCATGAATGACGACAAAGATGAGGACAACAGTCAGAACAAATGTAAATAATGTAAATAGTTACGATAACTCAGTTCAGAAAGATCAACAGATCCTGAAAAAAGCTGGAGCGTACAACGACTGGAACATTGTGAATATAACAACAAAGATGAGGACAACAGTAAAAAGTAAATAGTTGCAATACCACATCTCAAAAATAAAGACAGATCCAGAAGAAGGCTGGAGAGTACAATGATCGAAATGTTGTAATATGACAACAAAGATGAGGATAACACTCTGAACAATGTAAATTGCGTAAATAATTAAAATACCTCATCTCAGAAATATAGACAGATCCTGAAGAAGGCCGGAGTGTACAACAGTTGAAGAGTCATGAATATGGCAATAATGATAAGGACAACAGTGTGAACAATGTAAATAGTGTAAATAATTACAATACCTCATCTTAGAAATATAGACAGATCCTGAAGAAGGCTGGAGCGTACAATGGCCTAAACATTGTGAATATGGCAACGAAGATGAGGACAACAGTCTGAACAATGTAAATAGTGTAAATAACTACAATACGTCATCTTAGAAATGAAACAGATAGTGAACAATTGTGTTGATAATTCGATAATATTCTGTTATAATTCAATTCAAGCTACCTTTCACCTTGGAAATAAATGCACATGCAGTTTACAGTAAAAAAAAAAAGTGGGGTAGAAAGGCAGTTGGAAGATGGTGTTACTGCCAAGTTAGAAAGTATTCGAAATACTTACTTTTTCACTTACCTCGGCAAACAATAATTCTTATTTCCAGTCCAGGTGTGAAATGAATAAAAATGTTAACAATTTTAGCAGTTACAAGGAAAATCTAAAATAAAATGCCTTCATTTTAGTAGTAAGTAATTCCAAATAAAGAAAAACGTGTAGTATATTAAGTTTTGCTAATCTTTCAAATGGGGAGAGTTTTCTGACTTTAGAAATATTAGGTACCACCACAAACTTCCTCAAAAAAAATAAACATAAACATCATTTTTTATGATGGGAATAAAAAATCAGTAGTTTTCCTCAGACATGAAGTGTAAGGATTATATTGAATCAATTGCTAGATCTACTGCTGGGAAAGTGGGTTCACTATGTCTACTAGTGGAAAAGTCGGTTTATTATATCCGCTGGTAGGAAAGTAGGCTCACTGTGTCCACTGGTGGAAATGTGGGTTCACTGTGTCTATAAGTAGGTAAGTGGGTTCACTGTGTCTACATGTGGGAAAGTAGGTTCACTGTGTCTACTGGTGAGAAAGTGGGTTCACTATGTCTAGTGATTGGAAAGTTGGTTCACTGTATCTACTTGTGGGAAAGTGGGTTCACTGTGTCTACTGGTGAGAAAGCTGGCCAATCACAGCAGTTCAATTCATGTTTGCATCCCCATAAAAGCAGTTGCCGAAAGAGCAGAAATAAGATTGACCTGGTCTTGCCAAATGAATGACCAGGGTGCCTAAATCAGCTGATGTCCATTTCTCTGCACCACTTTTTGAAATCCTTCGATCAACTGCCCTCAGTTAAACAGTTGAACAACTCTGAACTGTTTAACCATAACTGAAACTGCCTGTCAACCTCTTCTCCTCTGAGCTTAAGATTTCTTTATACGGGGAAACTTTTTCAAATCCCTTTTCTTTATGTATTCATGATCTTAATAAATCATAATATCAGGACAGAGAGAAGTCAAGTCTGATTTTCGACAGTTCTTTACGAATATTCCTATGGATACTGAAGCACAAAAACATAATGTGGAGACATAAGATTGGTACAGAGTGGAGACAGACCAACAGAAATGGACCAAAGTAAACAAGTGGCATTTAACAAAGCATACAGCAACAGGGCCACAAAGCCATGATTGCTGGCATCCTGCAGAGAGACTGCATATAGAAGAACGAGCTTGTGTAAATAGTTAACAGAACAGAAATTAGGAGAGATAACATAAATACAAACTTTACTAGGAACTACAAAGGACAGGAAGTTGTGAAGTGCCATGATCGCCCACATCCTGAAAGGATACAGCACATATAAGAAGCTGAAGAAACTTGTGTAAATAGTTGACAGAACAAGGATTAATAAAAAGACAAACTTTACTAAGAGTTCTAAGAGACAAGAAGTTGTGGAGAGCCATGATCACCTATGTCCTGAAGGAAACTGCATATAGAAGAAGAATGAGCTTGTGCAAATAGTTGACAGAACAGGGATTAGGAGAGATAGCAAAAAGAAAAACTTTACAAAGAACTACAAAGGACAGGAAGTTGTGGAGAACCATGATCACCCACATCTTAAGGGATAAAACACACAGAAGAAGAAAAAGAAGCAGAAGAAGCTTGTGTAAACTGTTGACAGAACAAGGATTAGTAAATATACAAACTTTACTAAGTCCAAGAGACAGGAAGCTGTGGAGAGCCATGAAGGGATACAGAACATAGAAGAAGAAGCCCAATAAATAGTAGTCAATCTGTGTATTTATTTATTGATTTCTAGAAGTGTAATCTTAAGTGCCTACCTCACCCACATTATTAAAACTCCCACCCCAAAGAGTAATAACATATAGTTCCTGTTGTCCACATCTTTATTGGCACATTCACAACCTTTTGACCATTGTACACTCCAGTCTTCTTCAGGTGATATTTTTTTGAATTTCGAACTGAACTTTGCCTATTCTGGGTTAGGTTCAAAATTTAAAAAAATATCACCTGAAGAAGGCCGAAGCGTACAAGAACCAAAACATTAAGAATCTGACAATAAAGATTAGAACGATAGTCTGAACAATGTAAATAGTGTAAATAGAAATATAGACAGATATAGCCCCCTTGTCTGCCTTTAATAATAGCAACAATGAGACATAAGAGACTGTCTCCTTGAAACCTGTTCTTATATTGCCCTCTCTGTTTTGTTCCCCCTTGCATCTTAGTGGCTTTTATTACTTTGCCTTGCTTGAGGTGAAATGATTTTTAAAAAAAGACAAAATAAAAGACAAAATCCGGAGACGGATATGCAATGTGATAGGTCCTGATCTGGCATCTCATCTACAGTCACTTTCTCACAGATGTGAAGTGGCTTCCCTCTGTCTTTTCTACAGATATTTTTATGGCAACTGCTCTGATGAGCTACTTTCATTGGTACCCCATCTGCATGAGTTTAAGTGTGCTACTAGGTTAGCATCTTGGTCCCACCTTTTCACTGGTGAAATAGTTAAATGTAGCTGTGTCTTCAACCTTAACAGCTTATTTTCTCACATCTCCTGACAGTGGAACTCAACTTCCCTCTACTTGCTTCCCTGATAGCTATAATCCTAAAATATTCAATTGTAATGTCAATCAACATCATCTGATGTCTTGATCCTAACCCCTGTTTTTCTCTATATCCTTTCTTCAAACACCCCTCTTTACTCTTGCTCTCACTCTCTGTTACACCTTGTGTGCTAGTGGCTTCCTGCCTTGCTTGGGGCGAAATGCTTAAAAAAAAAAATAAAAATAACTGAATTTGAGGCTGAAGGAAATTTAGTGAAGTCTGCAAATAATGCAGTCAGTCGAGTATACCCTGAAACCAGTTTCAGGTTACCTGCACACAATGGTCAGCAGTTTAGGAGCAGGTATTTTTCTGGAACAAACCATCCTGAGTGGTATACATGGCAGGTATAACATGGTGTCTGGTATTCATAGGTTTCTGCAGCATTTTTGCTTAGATTAACACAAAACTTTATCAGAAACATATGAAATGATTAATAGTTTTGATCAGGAGGAGATGAAAACGGGTGTAACAACGAACCTGGACAACTTCACTTTGGTTGGTTATGGTATGCACAACTGGGATTTGAACCTTAATTCTCTTTCCAATGCCATTAATCAGGATGCCATCTCTGCATCTCAACATCTACACTGAAGGTCTCCCAAAAACAAATAAAGTCAATGGTATTTTTTTTTTCTCGAGAAGTTGAGCGTCAGACATTCTGATGGAGGGAAGGGAAGGATCTCTGTGGTGATTAATAGAGAGCAGTTTTGTCTTAGAAGCGTTGAAGTTGACCAGCCAATTCATGCCCCAGTTCACAATCGCTTGGAGGTCCTTTTCGAGACGCACGGCCAGGCGAGTTTTGTCAGCGAGACTAGAGTATCAACTAAAAATAATAAAACCTGTATTGATTGATTCGTTTATACACAAGATCCAATTGTAATTAACAGTGTATTTTCTATTTGATTCTTTTTTAAGGCTTGACTCATTTTACCCACACTTTCATAGCTATGACAATTGTATGTTTATGCTAAGACTTTTGCAATAATTATTCACAATACAATGTAATTATATTAACCTTTTCCTGTCTAATCTAAACCTGTTCCTTCTACATAATGTCGACTACCATAGAACTGTTTTATTCTTGCCATTGTCATTTTTGTATACAGGTTCCCATAGAAGTATTGCAATAGTTATTCACTATACAATGTAATTATATTAGCTTTTTCCTGACTGGACCAATCTAAACCTGTTCACTTTATGCAGTCTTGTGGTAAAAGACTTATTCTTCATTCTGCAACTGCTTTCACACTGTTGCAGATGGCAAAACATTTTCCTAGACACACGTGTTGATAACACTATCAACAGCAGCAACACATTTTCAGCTTTTGGGAATGTGTAAAAAGAAAAAAAAATAGGACCATGTGTGCTGTGAATCTGAAGAGACAAGCTCTTTTTTACTTATGCCTAAGGTTGAGATAGGACACTAAAACCAGCGTTCCTTTAGTAGTTGCACATGGCTTAGGCAATATACATCATTTACTCTTTAACTAACCAATAAAGTAGGTTCAACTTTTCTTTCATTCTTTACAGAGACTCTTAATAATATTTCTTGAATTCTCATTTCCTTCTAGGAATTGTCCACAAAATTTTCACCATGTGAAAAATATTCCTGATAGAATAAAACTTTAAGTTTCTGTTCATCACCAATGACACCTTCTGTAACATGAGAGAAAATGCCTTACCTCCTGGTAGAAAGTGGGTTCGAATGTGTCTTACGTGTAAAGTGTCCCAAAAAGAAAACGGTAGCTTTACAAGTTGTATATTTAAGAAACGATAGATCTCAAAGTCGGGTTTGTCTTGCAAGACTATTTTTTTGCACCTATGCAAATTTGACCTGTCACTCAAGATACAAAAAGTGTTTGACAAGGTGACCTAGCAGTGCAATTTTGGGTACTGAACAGGAGACACATGTGGTGGATTGTTTGGCTTGTGTGGTGCTGTTTGGTGAATGAAACAGATTAGGGAATTTTATTCCAAGCACGATGAAACTGACTACAGATTAGAGAATTTCAAACTTCATATGATGAACCCCTACTACTTATGCAATGTTGCAAGACTATCATTACTCTGTTTCTATTTCCATAGCAAATGTTCAGATGAGATACATTTATTTTTAATACAACCATTGCATCTCACATGCCTGAGAAAGTATCAAAAGTTGCAATAATTAAATGTTCAGATGAGCTCCATTCTTTACTTCTGCCAGTTCAGACTTTTACAGATAGGGACTTGCTGTGCCACTTCCACGGATTCAAATCAGTCCCATATTCCAAATGTAAGAAGAAAATTCCACTCAGAGAGCTTTTTTCTGAAGAACTGCTACATTGTAGAACAGACACCCACGTGGATGCTTCCACAGACACTGCTATCTTAACCTCTCCAAATCAAAGATTAATTTTCTATCTTCCTTCTATATAATAAATGCAAATGTCAGTGTATTATACTTTTTCAATTAAAGGGACACAACTCTCTAACTTTCAATAGCCCATCTTCTATATAATAAATGTGAATGTCAGTATGTCACACTTTTTCATCTTTACTCCTAGAGGCCATAGCCCAACATATCATACCATTTTGAAATCAGGCTAACTCTATGAATATATTAAAAACATTCCAGGCCAGATCTGGACTGCAATCCTGAAATTTTGGATACCGAAGTTTTCATTACTGCGATTGTTTTTGGCAATTTTTGTACATGTTTTTTTTTGCAACAAATTTGTTTTATGCAATAATAATTTTTATTATTTGCAGATAAATTTGGGAATAATCAAAATTAATTACAAAATCCAGCAAAAGTCAGCCATGAAATAAAAATAATTGTTTGTATGGAAAGTAAGGACCTACGAACATCAAATTGTCATTAAATTAAATGGTGGCAAAAGAATTATCATTGGACTTTTTAAAGGTAAGCTTAAATATTAATCTAATACTTGAATGCAGCAATCAATTTTGAGTTCTTCCATAGTTTATTGTTGCCTATCGCATCTACTCCTCTATATCTTACTTTTAGGGAGTGGCTTGTTTCATTAAATGGACAGTACTAAAAATAAAAACTAGACGAGACATCTCTAAACATGGCCAGTGAAATGATAACAATCTACCTCTGGAGATTCAATAAAGTGTTTCATTTGGAATTCTCTGAAGATTACCTGGATTGACAAGCACAGTGAGCACAACATTGTGATAATAACAACAAAGATGAGGACAATAGTCCGCATTTAAATAATATTGAAAAATGTAAACTGTGGGTTACCTCACTTGGTTTTGCCAAATGCCAGTTAGGTGGCACTGTTTAAGTCAATAAAAAGTCAAACATTTTCTTGCTTCAATATGAAGTAGTACATATGAAGCGTCCCTGTCAGGTCATGATCGTTTCCTCAGCCCACTGATACCTGAACTCTCTCACATGTGTATTCCACTTGCTTGTATCAAACAGTAAAATAAGCACATTTTTAATAGCTAAATTTTTAATATCTTTTACATTCCTTTTCAACCGTGTATTAATCTAATTTCTTTGTTTCGGATATTACAATGGTAGAAAAGTATTTAAATTCTGTCAATTTTAAACCAGTCCTCAAAGACATTACCGCTGTTTGCAGAACTCAGAAATTCAAAGAAAATAAAATAATATCTGACCAAATTGCCTTTTAATGGTGATAATAAAACCCAGAAGTGGGTGTCCATCAGTTGTCATTTCTTCTTCAAAATGCAACACAAAGAAGAAGCTAGCATTCCAATAACTCTTAGAAGAACTTGTGGGTTACCCTACTTGATTTTGCGAAATGCCTGCTAGGTGGCGCTATTTAATTTTCTTCCTTTTCCTCATTCTTCAAGATGTAGCATTAATATAGATAAGGGCATCTTTGCTGGGACACATTCATTCCCCTCCCCGGTCCACTGATAACTGAATTTTCATATACAAACAAACACATTCTTAAAAACCTTTTAATGTCATTTCCTTTCCTTTTCAACTCTGTACACATTAATGTAATTTCTTTTTATTAATACATCCATTAATTCTTTGTTTAAGATCCTTGTTTTGTTCATATTTTTGCCTGGACTCCATGAGTTTGCCAAATATTGTTTGTAGGGAAAATGTGCCAGGAACCATTGAATATTTATTGAAAAACATCCACACCTCTCAGCAAATGTGGTGCTTCCCACAACAAAATGAAAAAATTTGGTGACAGGGTTTTAAGTTGTCTCTTATGAAAAAAAAATTAGTTTTTCATTTTGTGAGTTTCTTCACATAATAATATAATTTTTTTTTTAATTTTATGGATTTATCTTTTGGAAGAAAAATGACACACATAAAAAAAAAAGAAATGCAGACACTGACATTTTTTTTTCTCATCTATAGAAATTTACTTTTACTAGAATTTTTTTGCAGATGTGTTTTGAAATCCTCAGTATTTAATATTGTTGAAGTTACTGCTAAGATTTTTTATCAAGATTTACAAACTCTGCGCTTCATTCAATTTTGCAAACTAATTGATGAAATTTGAATAAGATGATTTGTTTGGAAAAATATTTTGACAAAAAAACCTATTTTGCAGTTTAATAACTTCTTTAATTTAATGTAATTTTAAAGGATTTCATGGTAAACAATATCTTTTAAGAAAATTTCTTTTTTTTTTCCTTTTTAACAGCAAAGAATAAATTCTTAAGATTTCTTACTCTTGAGCATGCAAAAAACAACTGACCATGTGTAAATATTTCTTTCTGGCACCAAATTTCAACTTTTTGAAGCATTTGGCCTTGTGATTTGTTTATAGTTCTTGCAAATGCAGGACAAACTGGAAACTGAATTCTTGTAGATATAAAAACTTAAAGAAAAGATATGCAAAAAACAATATTGCATTTTTATTAAACAAATATTTGTTATTTTAATCATTCATTTTTTTTTTAAATTAGTGGGAGTATTTTGTATGTTAAATAATAAAACTTTTAATTTTTCCAAAAGAATGAATGAAAATTTATTGTTCTAAGTTACATACCCTAGTAAAACCAATTGAAATTTGTACCCACCTTACCTGTTTGCATTTCTCCCCAAAATATGGTTTTGATTGGTGAATGTATAGTTATTTTAGAGGGTGTGATGGACAGACAGATGTCACAGAATTTTATATATAGATAGATTTTAAAAAACAATCATGGTAAATTGAAAAATAAAAATGTAAAAATCAAAGAAAATTTTTAATCTTGTCTCTGTAACATTTAAAAATACGCATTTTCAACATATAGCAAATATTTTTTTTTAATACCATCCCCCTTCAGGACACAAACGATCATGGCTCTCCACAGATTCCTGTTCTTTATTATCTGTGAATTGCCATACATTCTTGGGAAAGATAGTGGAGTAGTTTCTCGTTACCTTCTCTGTGGTTTTGAATTCAGTTTTCCTTTTCCTACACTGGCTGCCATCCAAAGATAGAGAGGTCATTTTGCCCTGCTATTTAACCCATAGTTGGAGGAAGAAGAAAAAATGGATTCATGCCTTTCTCAAGAGTATGAAGGTAAATGCTGAAGACTAAGCCAGAATTTAAACTTGTCTCAAATTGAACTTTACATGTTAATAACTGTTACTTTTCAAGAAACATATCTTATTTCAAGTAATAATAGAAGTTATATAAGTATTTTACTAATGTACTATATGTACTAATAGCACTACTAAGTCTTCAGAAAACACTAATGAAGAAAAAAATTAACTCGACTCTAAAAAAAAATTATTCATCATCATTTTTATTTTTTGACTAGCTGAGAAGCTGCCCTTTGGGTAGACTTTAGGCTCGCTCCAGGAGAGGGCTTTTGAACCTTCAACTTTATATTTTCAGTGTCCTCTGTACGTAAAAGTTATAAGAATTTAGAAATAATAAAATTATTTTATCTTTATTCGACACTTTAATTCGGCATAATCTTTCTTCAAATACACAACTGATCGCCATAGTTTGTTTACATTTATTTTGTGTGCAATTTTTATTTTCTTTTGAAATCACCATTCTTTATGATCCCTTCACATAAAGTCATGCTTAAAAGACATTAGTGAACCCCAAACTATGTAACATTTTGAATACGCCACAGTACATGTGCTAGAAAAAGAAAAAAAAACATATGAGCAACGTACTGTGCTTCGCTTAAGTTTTAATTACAGTTTAATTAGATGATATCAATTGGAATTTGTGATGAAAAGTGAAATTAAAGTTAAGCCTTTAATAAATAATTGTTTTTTTTAAACCTTTCACTCTGTTCGATATTTAAATTTAACTTTAAATGAGTTATTTATTTAATTTTTAAGTCACGTTGCTTCAAGTTTGTTGAGATTGAAAAACAGATGGATGAATGGACACATGTACACTTTATTTATATAGATTTATTTATTTTTACAATGATGTTCACCCTTTACCTAGCCCAGGAACCACTCAAGGTAGAGACAGTTTATGTAGATATGTGGAGAAGATAACAGACAACCCTAGACTTGAATGGGTCAAGATTGTAGTGACCAGGGAAGTATCCTCTTGGGAGTCAGTTCCACAAAGTAGCAGTTCATGGGAAGAAGCTGCTCAAGTGGAACTTAATCTCACTAACAGAATCCAGAGGGAATAAAAGTGGTTCACTACAATGGGTGTGGCATGGCAGGTCTATGCTTTGAGGGTAAGAACTGGTGAAAAGAAATGAAGTTCATCTGAACACTTTCCATGGAAATAGCAATAGAGCAGCCAGAGGCTTGTGACGTCTCATCTGTGAGATAGAGATTGTAGGATGGAAAATAATTCATCACCCACAAGGATAAGGACACAATTTTGGACTCTATCAGGACTGGAAAGTGAAGACTGGTCAACTCCAGTCCAGATATAGCAGCAATACTCCATTTTCGGCCTGATCTGGCTCTTGTAAAGGTAGAGGATAGCAAAAGGAGTCAGATACTTACTACACTGGTACAGTGATCCAACCATTTTCCCAGCATTTTTAGTGATGGATTGTATCTACATTTTCCACTTGAAATCTGGATTGAGTTTAAATCCCAACAGGCACTCAAAGTATGGGGCCTCCTGAGGGAACATCTATTCATTGTGATTGGTGATAGTTCAATGTCCAATCGGCAATGATGGAATGTAGCTAGTTTGGTTTTCAAGGCCTTGAATGTAACCAGTCAGTTTTTCTCCAACTGATCTGCTAGAGCTAGGACAGCGGTGAGATCAGCAGCCAGTCTCTGGTTATCTAGAGTTTTGGAGGTGTACTCATATACCATTATATCATTCGCATAGATATTCACAAATGATCGGGGTATACTCTTAAGCAGATCATTTATATAAAGTAAAATGAGGGTTGGTCCAAGAAGGAAAGCTTGGGAGATACTGGAGTTGATTGCTAGGGCCTTGGAGGACTGGCCATTAACAACTACCTTCAGGGACCTACCTGTTAGGAAGAACTTCATTACTGAGAAAACTCTTCCAGTGATTCCATAGCGAGAGAGCTTGTGCAGTAATCCTTCATGCCACACTTTGTCAAAGGCCTTTGAAATATCTAGTGTGATAGTCCTTGAGAAGTATTTGTTGTCTAGTACCTCACTGATTCTGTGAGTAATGGCAGTTAGGACATCAGCAGTGGATCAGGCTGATTGAAACCCATACTGTTTGTCGCTCAAGAGGTTGTTCCTAGGTGATCAACAACCTTCTTATTGATTATAACCTTAAAAAGCTTGCTAATGGCACTGAGACTGATGAGTCTATAGTGAGAGGGGGGTTGAGTCCTCATCAGTGTTCTTGATAATCAAAAAAATAAGAAGAATAAAGGAGATACATAAAGTAAAAGAAAAAGAAAGAAGAAAAATAAAAAAGGAAAGAAAAGATCTGCATTAAAAAAAAGAAAAAAGAAAACAGGAAAATATGAATAGGGAATAAAGACATTATGATTGTGAAAAAAGGAAATCAAAGTTGAAACAAAAAGGAAAGAAAGAAAAATAAGAAAGAAGAGAAAACAAAGAAAAAAAGAAGAAGAACAAAAAGAGAAAAGAAATAACAGTTATTATTTACATTATTCAGATTGTTATCTTCATCTTCATTGACATATTCATAACATTTCGACCGTTATACACTCCAGCCTTCTTCAGGTGATTGAAACTTCAAACCGAACCCTTTATTTCGTCCACTCCGGTATATTTTTCTAGTTCCATGCACCATACCTCTTCCCAGGGTCTCAGTTATTTCCCTTTAACTCAATTCTCCAAGTTTTTTTGGTTCACCACTGCTGTAGCCTGGTATTGAACTCACAACTCTTTGTGTCTAGTCACTGGATCTAACCAACATCTTTATCCACTGCCTTGAGATGAGGATAACAGTCCGAATAATGTAAACAAACATAATACCTCATCTCAGAGATATAGACAGATATTAAAAATAACAGCGATATTGATGAGAAAGAAATAAAGGAAAAACTTGAAAAAAAAAATGACATAAATTAATTATAGAATCATCAGCAGCATTTTAGCCGCAATCAAAGTGTAGTATCTGTTCTGTCCTTATTTGAGATGAGAGAAGGTGCTTGGTCCTGGGGATCCCAATCCTGCAGTAGCACATTCCCCATTGCAGTAAGAGAGGTGGGGATCAGTGTGATATTGATGCTAGCATGACAATGATCGCATGAACAGGGCAATTTTTCTCTCTGGTCCATATGTATGCGTACAAACAACCCCACATAAAAAAAAAACCCTGTGTCACATCCTGCATTAATAGAGAGGTATTGTAAGGTAATAAGCAGACAGACATTGCCTGAATCAAAGCCACATGAAATCAACCTCAAATATGGATGATGACATGACAAGATATGTACACTCGCCACGTTTCTTTTCATCCAGAAAGAAAAGTAAAAGTAAAATAAAAAAATCATATGATTCAATTTAACTTAGCGATATCATACCAGGTAGAAACGGAAAATAAGAGTTTGACAAAGACAGGTATTCTAACGGTGAGTCTGAGAAAGAAAAGAAAAAGAAAAGACAGTTTGGTTTAAATTCAATTACTTTTTATTCGCAACCAACCAACCATTCACTAGAGGGAGACATTCACACACACATACACATACACACACATATTTGTAGTGGTAACTTGTATGTTTAAATGTAATAATGTATAATAAATAACTATTGCTCTACTTTTTGTATTGAGCTCTCTTTTAAATTAATGTTATGAGCGTTTGAACTTATATTGGTTTTGTTCTTTTTGGATACATATATATGTATAGATAGATATATTAAGGTCACATCTCCTCAAACATTCTGATAAGCTATTCAACAGTCAGTCGAATCTTGGTGTATGGAGGGCGTAGTAGAATTGTACTTATCAACCTACCGACACCAAACTAAATATGTAGTCGTTATTTTGTTTAACGACGGTTACTACTTCTCTTTATCCACTAATTCACGGTATTTTTTTTGCAAAAACTAAAAGACATCTTGTCCCGACCAATAGTAGAATAATTCTGAAAAAAAAGTGACTGCAACAAGAAGAAACATGAGATTACTACTTTTTTTCTTGCTTCATAATCTGAAATTCACCTCTGAAAAAAAAAAAAAAAACTTACAAAAAAAAAACCCAATGTTCTGAAGTTGTAAAATTAAAAAATAAATAAAACCGAAAATTTGTAATTAAAATGAGTGTTTAAAAGTAAAAACTATTTTCATAAAACTAAGTAACAATAAACATTTTTATTATTTTAAATTTTTTAAATTATTAATTCAGTTGTCATTTTTTAAAAGTTTCCGTTCAGTTTGAAAGAAAATAAAAGTTAATGAAATTTTAAAATAAATGCATTTTGAAAGCACTTTTATCATTTATGTTCGTAAATTTTAAAACCCATTTTTTGTAGTTGGTGAAGTAAAGTTGTTAAAAAAAAATTGTGTTCGAATTTATTTAGTTTCGGGATCGTTGCCCCCCAAAAGTAAAAAAAAATGCCAATTTGTGGACATAAAAAAAATATTTATTCTGTTTCTGTGATATTTTAATAAAAATTAAAAAAAAAAAAAAAAAAAAAAAAAAAAAAGAAGTTTTTTTCTTCTTCAATGACCTCGCCAAAGACACAAATTCGATAATGCTAAAAACATAAAAAGTAAAAACTGACATTTATCAAAGGACATGTCCATTCATGTAAAAGAAAAACAAACATGATCATTGAGTTTGTTGTTGAGTCTCTTTTCTTGCCAAGAGCTTTGTTTTGTTTGTTAGAATAGCCTTCTTCTTCTTCTATTAATAATAGATATAATTAACTTTTATAACAAAAAAAAAAAAAAAAAAATGAAATAACCCTCAACAAGTGTTGAACTAAAAATCATTTTGAATTCCGATACTACGCGATCTTTTAATTTAAATATAAAAACCTGCCGCATTTTGACTTCGTTTCTAAAAAAAGTAACGTTGGTTGGAACCATTATTCAAAAAACTAAAAAAACTAATCACTTTCACTAGAAAAAACATTTGCCAGGAATAAATTAGTTTTACAGAAAAATATTGGTCGGAATGATGTATAGTAATTTTATCTATTTCGTAATTATCAAGTCATACAAATTTGTTTGTTTTTTTAATAAATATAATTAAAATCAAATAATTACCATATTATATGGCAACCCAACACTGAGCTTGGCATTTTAAAAACCATGCCACTATTAATTGGAGTTACTTCCCTTTGTTATGAATTGATTTCCTTCCAAAAGCACTGACTCAACCGGGAGAAAGGAATCCTACCTGGAGTACGTGACCTTTTTCTGTATTACAAATAAAAATAAATAAAACAATTCGTGTTCTTTATTTTAACACAAAACTTAAAAATTAAGGCACTTGCATATTCTTATTTAACACCTTTTCTTTGGAAATTTTTTACAATGCAGTGTAGGCATTCACTTCAGTTGAGTAGCAACTGTTTTTTTTTGTTTAAATTCGGTTTTTGAAGTTTAAACTAAAAAAACAAATTATCTTCGTTCTCATTAGGTTTTTATGACAGTGACAGGCTTTAAAATGCTAAGAAAACAGGTCTGGGCATTCTTTTGTTTTCTCCATTTAAGTATATAGCTGGTAAGGGCTTTTGATTTGTAAACTACGACATCAATAGTTATCTTTTTCTCTTTTATTTTTCGTATGAATAACTCAAACTGTCAGCTCAGCTGAAATATGTCATTCCTCTGTCCTAAGCTGAAGAAGCACCACAAACACTTAAGAAGACTAAAAGGAAAAACCGTTTTAAAAATTTAGTGATCTCTCTCGTATGGATATTTGATTTATTCATTTTTTTTTCTTTTATTCTCTATTTTCTTTTCTTTTTCTCTCTGTGTCTGTTCGTGACGTCCTTCAAAAGTCAAAACTAATAAATAGAACGAATGTTCGAGTCAACTACAGAGTGTTTGGTACTGAATCAGAATTGTGGTGATTTTCGGCGCTAGAACAAGATAAAATCCCCATGAGACATAAAAGAAAAATGACAAAAAAACAACAAAAAAAAAAAACAGTTAAAAATTTAAAATGCAACGTAGGACAAAGCCCCCCTTTTATCTATTTTTTAAAATTTATGAATAAGACACGAGGAAAAAAAAACGACGCGTTTCGTCCTCTAAGTGACTTGGTAATTACCATAAGTCAATGTAAGATTTTTTTTTTTTTTTTGCTGCACGTGCTTATATAGAAAGGCAAGGATGTCATTGGTTTATCAAGGCTTTTAAATTTGAGAACTTTCATGAATGTCCATCAGGTGGTTGAATGGTCAGTCAAAGCATGTGGAGGTCGTAAAGTGTCCTAATTCAAAGTCTGGCAAAAAAAGTAAAGTGAGCAAAAATTCTTTTTTCAAATGAATATTGTTCGGATTGTGATTAGCTTGTTATGGTACAAAATGGACGTATGTGCTGTACATCTTCAAAAACACAAGGTGATGGATTTAAGCGTTTTCTTTTGATTTTTCAACATATTTGCTGTTATGTATGTTGGCTTGGGAAAACAGTAATTCTTTCAGGAAAGGTGAGATTGGGACAAAACTGGGACATAGATTCATATTTTGATTATAATTAATGAACAAATACCAAATCACCACATATAGGAAATAAGCTTATTTTGGCAGATGAACATATAGGTCGTCTTATCAACCCCAGTATAGACTAAGTTTGTGTCAGAAATAGAAATTTAACTGTGAAAGCTTAAAAAAAAGACATTAAAAAAAAATAATACAGAATGTATCCATTTCAATGTTTCAGTCAGACGAAAGGCACAAGACAGGAGTCAGAGGAGGCTGGAAGGTATTTGTCTAAAAGGGAATAAATTTTATAAACCTAAACCCGAATATTAAGCTTTTGACATTAATTTGGGGTTATCTGAAATATGAATTTAAAATTAAAAGAGGAATAAAAAGGGGTTTAAAAATAACTTTAAAATATATAGATAAAAGGATGTAAGGGATTAAAGGAAAGAGAGTTATTGCAATGGATAAATTCTGTATTATTTTTTTGACCGTTTTTTTTTTTTTATTAATTATAATTTATAAATTTTCCCCTACTCTAAGAACTCTCTTTCCTTTAATCTGTTACATCCCTCTATCTATATATTTTAAGGTTATTAAACGTGTCATTGTCACCTCTATCTGAAAGTGTGTCATATCCCTGATGAAAACAAACCTGACCTGTAAAGATTTGCTTTGTGTCAATCATTTCAATGAAAAATTCCTTTATCAAATTTAAATAACACTCAAGTTAAACAAACCTAAGACCGTGATGTGCCTAACAACCAGTCCCACCCAATTTCACCTCTCACACTACACTCCATAAGTGACACAAACAAGAAAATTCATGGTATTGCATAAAAATGTTGTCGGCATTAAATAACCCATTGAGGTTGATATGCCATAAAACAAAATAAACCAAACCAATCTAAACCAAAGAATACATATTCTATTCATACGAATCTATCCTAAAAATGTTGTTGGCATTAAATAACCCATTGAGGTTGATATGCCGTAAAACAAAATAAACCAAACCAATCTAAACCAAAGAATACATATTCTATTCATACGAATCTATCCTAAAAATGTTGTTGGCATTAAATAACCAATTGAGGTTGATATGCCATAAAACAAAATAAACCAAACCAATCTATACCAAAGAATACATATTCTATTCATACGAATCTATCCTAAAAATGTTGTCGGAATTAAATAACCCATTGAGGTTGATATGCCGTAAAACAAAATAAACCAAACCAATCTATACCAAAGAATACATATTCTATTCATACGAATCTATCCTAAAATGTTGTCAGCATTAAATAACCCATTGAAGTTGATATGCCGTAAAACAAACCAAACCAATCTAAACCAAAGAATACATATTCTATTTATACGAATCTATCCTAAAAATGTTGTCGGAAGAAAATAACCCATTGAGGTTGATATGCCGTAAAACAAAATAAACCAAACCAATCTAAACCAAAGAATACATATTCTATTCATACGAATCTATCCTAAAAATGTTGTCGGCATTAAATAACCCATTGAGGTTGATATGCCATAAAACAAAATAAACCAAACCAATCTATACCAAAGAATACATATTCTATTCATACGAATCTATCCTAAAAATGTTGTCGGAATTAAATAACCCATTGAGGTTGATATGCCGTAAAACAAAATAAACCAAACCAATCTAAACCAAAGAATACATATTCTATTCATACGAATCTATCCTAAAACTGTTGTCGGCATTAAATAACCCATTGAGGTTGATATGCCAGAAAACAAAATAAACCAAACCAAAGAATACATATTCTATTCATACGAATCTATCCTAAAACTGTTGTTGGCATTAAATAACCCATTGAGGTTGATATGCCATAAAACAAAATAAACCAAACCAATCTAAACCAAAGAATACATATTCTATTCATACGAATCTATCCTAAAAATGTTGTTGGCATTAAATAACCCATTGAGGTTGATATGCCGTAAAACAAAATAAACCAAACCAATCTAAACCAAAGAATACATATTCTATTCATACGAATCTATCCTAAAATGTTGTCAGCATTAAATAACCCATTGAAGTTGATATGCCGTAAAACAAATTAAACCTAACCAATCTAAACCAAAGAATACATATTCTATTCATACGAATCTATCCTAAAACTGTTGTTGGCATTAAATAACCCATTGAGGTTGATATGCCATAAAACAAAATAAACCAAACCAATCTAAACCAAAGAATACATATTCTATTCATACGAATCTATCCTAAAAATGTTGTTGGCATTAAATAACCCATTGAGGTTGATATGCCGTAAAACAAAATAAACCAAACCAATCTAAACCAAAGAATACATATTCTATTCATACGAATCTATCCTAAAATGTTGTCAGCATTAAATAACCCATTGAGGTTGATATGCCGTAAAACAAAATAAACCAAACCAATCTAAACCAAAGAATACATATTCTATTCATACGAATCTATCCTAAAATGTTGTCAGCATTAAATACCCATTGAGGTTGATATGCCATAAAACAAATTAAACCAAACCAATCTATACCAAAGAATACATATTCTATTCATACAAATCTATCCTAAAATGTTGTCAGCATTAAATAACCCATTGAGGTTGATATGCCGTAAAACAAACCAAACCAGTCTAAACTAAAGAATACATATTCTATTCATACGAATGTATCCTAAAAATGTTGTCGGCATTAAATAACCCATTGAGAAACAAAATAAACCAAACCAAATATTTTTCTTTCTTTTGAAATATAAATTAGATCACCAGTCAATTTTTCACACCAGTGATATAAAAAGGCAAACATTTCCTGACTCAATCTCTTTCTTTTCTTTCTCAAAGATGTCTTACCATGTGGTAATTACGTTCCTGCTGAGGAATGTTTTTTTCTCCAGTCAACTGACAAATGAACTCTCTTTTCACTTACTAACACATTTTCACATGGCTTCCAAAACCTCCGACAATAAAGTAAGTATAAAATTACTTTGGTTGTTCCAACTCTGCACAAGGCTGACTTGAGCTCAACCATTAATTTGTTACTTATACTTACTCTAACTCCTGAACCAAAAGAAAAGAGACATACCAAAGAGACATTGTCAACTTTTTTTCACTACAGTTTAATATATAAAAAGGAGAATAAACATCTGTAGTAGAAACCTAAGCTTTTGTATGCTTCTTTGTTTATCAGATGTGAACATGCACATGCCTAAAACACACACAAACATGCAACCTTTTAAATTCCATAATCTTATTAGAAACATAAATATGTGTCCAACTGAGGTCAACAATGAGACAAGACTGTTTTACTGTGGCAAAATTTTTGATCATTAAAACGTCACCCCAGTTTTTTTTGTTTTTTTTTCATATCAAAACTTCACCCTAGTTTTCATTTATATAAATGGCCTGGTGGGGAGAGCATACAATTTGCAAGGATCCTTTGAGTTACCTTATTTTCTAATGTCATTCTCTATTATTCTAATTATATTTCACATGTTGGTAATCTCTTTTTTACCTTCACACATGATCAGCCATGCTTGGTTTCATAATCTTTCCATGGATTATAGCTTTTTAATGTTCTTCAGCCTTACTCTTGCTTTATAGTCCCTACCACAACTGCATATACAGAGCTATTTTCTTTTGTTAGAGTCTTGGCTTTTGTGAGAAGACTTGATATTTTGGTTACTTCTGTCTTGGATTACCTGCCCTTGAGGTAGTTAGACTTTAGGGAAAAAAATGGACAACGTGTTGAATAGATTCCTACTATGTATGCAGACAATTTCGTAGCAGAGCATAGTTTCAAAAAAGTGTTTGTTTGATTTTGTTTAGTGGTATATCAACACCTCTATGGGTTATTTAATGCTGAAATCTAAATAATTTGGACACAATTTTATGGATTCAACTGAATATATTTTTAACACAATTGGATGCCTTCAACTACAGATAAAATATATTGCTGCCATGTTACTTTCAAAATGTTCTGTTGCTAATTTTATTATAAATAGGTATTGTTGCTATTTTTTTACATAAAAATGTATTGCTGGTATTTTTACTATAAAAATATATTTTTATGCTATTATAGTGTGCTGTTTGGGGGTGGGGTCACTATTTGCCCATAGCTGGAATTCTAACAGGGAAAAACAGCAATTAAGAGCTGGTTTCACAAAAAAAAAAATCTAAAAATATTTTCTCACTGTAAATAACCTGAAAAGAGTTGATAAGCTGTAGAAAATGAATGAATCAATCAATAAATCAGAAAAAAAAAAACAGGGAAAAATTGTTTTTCAAGCAATTTTTGTAGTTTAGCATTCATTAGACCTTGTTCTATCCATGACATTTGTTAGAATCAAAAAATATTGACTTTTATCATTTTAGAAGTGAGGGTCTTGTTCATAATATAAATACAGTGTCAAACTGATCCCTGACTTCTTAAAGAGTTATCTTTACTTTGTTTTTATTTACAAATGTCAAGTTTGAAAGTGAGCCTAGATCATTGATAACTGTGTACTACTGTTGTTTTCCTTTATCCTAATTTGTAATCGTACAGTTATGAATGATGTAAGCATAATTTCCAACATGACATTTGTAAATAAAAATAAAATACAAATTGTCCTCAACTTACGACAAAGTTCCACTCCAATGATGATGATGATGTGTTGTTGTAACACAATTTTCTGCATAAGTTGGAATGTACATGTGATTTTCTGTGAATAAGCATTTACGTCATTCACCTATGCTAATGCAATAGTAAAGTAATAATCTAGGACATAACAATGCATTTTTATGACATATGTTAACATAATTAAAACTAAAAAGACACGAGGAGTTCCTAAATATAATACATATAATGAAATGAAATTGTTTTAAGCTTCTTGTATATCTACTGCCAGTGATGTCATTGGCTCTCAGTAAATGAGATGAAACATAATACATATAATGACATGTTGTTTTAAGCTGCTTTTATATCTACTGCCAGTGATGTCATTGGCTCTCAGTAGATGAGATGACACATAATACATATAATGAAACGAAATTGTTTTAAGCCGCTTGTATATCTACTGCCAGTAATGTCATTAGCTTTCATTAGATGAGATGAAACATAATATATATAATGAAATGAAATTGTTTTAAGCTGCTTGTATATTTATTGGCAGATGAGATGATGAATCATAAGATCTTGTCTCTCTTCTGTCATATATACAAGGTAAATGGCATAAGTTGAAACAATTGATGGAGATTGTGTCATAATCACAAATCATTGTAGGATGGAACTGTCATAACTTGGTGACCAATTTGACAGTATTTATATTATCAATATCAATACCTTCTAAAATGATAAAAATTAGGTACATCCCCCAAAAAAAAAAATAAAATAATAAAACAATATCTAAGGTTAAAAATGAATTTTTAAAAATGAAAAATCTTTTTGAAGCTTTTATTTTACTTTTAATTTCAAGCTAATAAATTCAACTTAATATTTCCAACAAGCAAAATACTTTGCTGTATTTCAATAACAAAATTAAAATGACTGGAAGAGGTTTTTTTTTTTTTTTTTTTTTGCTAAAACATCTATCTAATTAGCACCCTTTTTTAGTCATCTTTCATTGCAATGTAATTCTCTATATTAAAAATCTTCCAAAAATAAAATATACCTTTTTGAAACTTTGAGGAATATTAGCTGATTTAAAGTATAATTAATCTGATTTGAAACAAATATTATTTACTTTATATTTAAAATATCACACAAATGCATTTTTTAACCCAACAGTAGCTGTGTTGACAGCCTGATAACAGGACTAATGTTGTTCTACAAAGACTTTATCTGTAAAACATAATTTAAGAAAATGCCATGAGTGCCTTTTTTATATAATTTTTAAGTACTCAGTAATCTTAAAAATTTAGGAAACTATTCTCTGTAATCTAATGTTTTACTAAATTTTAGAAATGTTGACTTTAAATTTACTATAGTTATTGCTCTTATTTTCTGATAATGTCATGAATGGTTGCCAATACTTGCAACTTGGGCATGTTTATACATATACAAAAAATTCAAAATTATTTTTAAAATACTGGTGTTTGATAATTTGTATTAAGCTTCTCTATTTGATTACTAAATAAAGTTTTCACTTAATAATATCCTCTAAAAGGCTGAAATTAATACAGAATTTTAAAAGATTTAAAACTTAATAAATTTTTCTAATTAAAATTTTTAAAAATGAAAACAATTCTTGTAAAAATTCATTATTCATCAAAAAAAAATTTTTTTTAACTCAATAGTGTCCTTAATGTATCTTATTTATTAAAGCATTTAAAAGCTTTGCTAATAAAATAATGTTATAGTTTTATTGCATTTTTTATTTTATGATTCTGAGCAGATTTTCAGTAAATGGTGTTTCTGTTTAACAAAAACGAATTGATAATTTAAATTCTCCAAGTAGTCCTGCTTTTAATTAATATAAATATGAAAAGGCTGAAATTTTAAAATTAAGTAAGTGGGTGTAACAAATGTAAAAAAATAATTTTTACCAAGATTTTCTAAAAAAGAAATTTCAAAAATAATTTCATTCATTTGTGAATAAGTCCTGAAAATTTTATTAAAATCTAACAATTATTTGATTTTTGCAAGAATTTCCAAAACAATGTATTTTTAATGTCCAAAATGACACTAAAAATTCCTATGCTAATCTTTGGCTCACCTGCTGACACAAGAAAAACAAGACTTGTAACCAAAATTTCAAACATGCTAGAAAGGATTAAAAAATTTAATAAAATAATCAAAAAATACTTTAGTCATTCCTCTTAATAATAACATAAGTATTTTGACGGTAAAACTTTGTTTTTATCAAATTTGGAGCCTTTTTTCATCACAGTATGCTCTTTTTCAAAAAAATTTTGGAGGTACCTATAAAAAATCAATATTTTTTGATTGTAACAAATGCCAAGATTAGAATAAAGTCTCATGAATGCTAATCTACAAAAATTGTTATAAAAGATTCTTTCCTATTTTGAACAAGTGGACCAGTTAATTTGAATCATATCAAGTTTAGAAATAAATTTGGTCTGAAAAGGATTAGTATTAAAATTTCAAAAAGGAATTTCACAGTAGAATTATAAGCAGAAAGTATTTCAGATATGGAATTTAAAATGGACATTTATTTAAAATTTTATATTAAAAGTTAAATCGGTACAATTGTTCTGTGTTTAAGCAGAGAAGGAAGGAAGTACTCAGTAAAAGGAAATCAGTCATAGATTGTAAAACAATTGAGTCCTTATTAAGGAGGAAAAGAACAAGAGAGAAAGAGAAAGGGAAAAAGAGAGGAAGAAAAAGGGAAATAAGAGAGAAATGGAATAAGAGAGAGAGAGAGAATAAGAGAGAAAAAGAAAAGGAATGAAAGAGAAAAGAAATGAAAGAGAAAAGGAATAATTGAAAAGGAAAAAGAGAAAGGGAATAAGAGAGAAAGATGAAAGGAATGAAAGAGAATAAGAGAGACAGACAAAGAGAATGAGAGAGAGAGAGAAAAGGTACAAGAGAGAAAGAGAAAAGGAATAAGAAAGAAAAAAGAGAACAATAAAAAATGAAGCAAAGAGAAAGTGAAAGGGAATAAGAGAGGAGAAAGAGAAAGGGAATATGAGAGAAAGAAGAGAACAAAATAGAAAAATGAAGGGAATAAGAGAGAAAGAGAGAGAGAAGAAAAGAGAAAGAGAAAGGGAATAAGAGAGGAAAAAGAGAGAAAGAGAAAGGGAAATATAAGAGAAAGAATAGAACAAAAGAGAAAAAGGAAGGGAATCAGAAAGAAAGGGAATAAGAGAGAAAGAGAGAGAGAAGAAAAGAGAAAGAGAAAGGGAATAAGAGAGGAAAAAGAGAGAAAGAGAAAGGGAAATATAAGAGAAAGAATAGAACAAAAGAGAAAAAGGAAGGGAATCAGAAAGAAAGGGAATGAGAGAGAACAAAAGAGAAAGAGGAAATGAGGGGAAAAAGAGAGAAAGGGAATATGAGAGAAAGAAGAGAACAAAAGAGGAAAGGAATCAGAAAGAAAGGGAATAAGAAAGAAAGGGAACAAAAGAGAAAAAGAACAAGAAAGAAAAAGAGGAATAGGAAGGTAATAGGAAAGAAAGAGGATGAGAACAAAAGAGAAAAAGTAAAAGAAAGAGAAAGGTAAGAAAAAAGAGAAAGGGAATAAGAGACACAGGAGAGATTTGGAATGGGGTGTGGGGAGTGGATTGTTTCTCTAATAAATTGAAATACGTCTGTCATGTCCTAGATTTGAATGGATAAGTAGATGTGTCAAGAGAAAAAGGAAAAGGTCATTTTTAAGGAACAATGACATCAATGGTGAAAAACGGACAGTGGCCCACTGAAGGTACATCCCAGCTGCACCTATTTTGTCTCCTGGTTTGTTAAAAACAGAAAAATCTCAGCATTTGTCACAAAAAAAAGGTCATAATTTCTAAAAATAGCCATAAAAATGCCAACACCATCAATTCTCTAAAAAAAAAAAAAAAAAATTCATAAAAGCATTTGAAAATGGATCAGAGCAAGTATATATTGATAACTTATATATATATTTTAAGACATTTTTTATGTTTATACATTCTTTTTATAGATACAAATATTTAAGTAAATGCTCTGTTTATAATAAACAGCATTAACAACATTTACCAGCCCGAATGTCCGAGAAATTTTCATAGAAAAAATGCGTCCACTGACAGGAATCGAACCTGTATCCTATATGGAACTGTCATATAGCCTGACGTGCTTTATCGATTTAGCCACAGGGGAGCGTTTCGGTTAGCAAGGTCGATTTTTACTGTTTTTAAACTACAATTCTCCATGATTTTCTCTCATGCATTCATATTTACTCGATGCGTATCCAAATGTAAACAAATGATGTCATACATTATGAAATGGACAAAGTCCGACAATTATTTTAAGACATTTTTTATGTTTATACGTTCTTTTTATAAAAATATAAGATATAGGACACAGGTTCAATTCCTGTCGGAGGAAGCATATTTTCTATGAAAATTTCTCGGACATTTAGGCCAGTAAATATTAATACTGTTTATTATAAACAGAGCATTTACTTAAATATTTGTATCTATAAAAAGAATGTATAAACATAAAAAATGTCTTAAAATAATATAATTTCATTATTTATATATATATATATATATATATATATATATATATATATATATATATATATATATTGATAACTTATATATATATTATATATATATTGATTATATATGTATATTGATAACTTATATATATATATATTGATAGAGAGATAGTTTGTAGAAGATTTAAAGTTAAATAATTTGAAAATTTTACGAAATCTTTGTCATTAATTTAATAAATATATTCCAATAATGTAAATATTTAATCTTATTGAGACAATATTAAGTAAAGTTTGTACCCACCAAAAAGCAGGTGTGTCAAAAGAACAGTTTTTCTCTTGACACTGCAATTATTGTATGCCCCTTTGGTCATTTTTTTTTTTTTTTTATTTAAAAAGCGACTTTTAGAATTTTAATAAAACCCAAACAGATGAAACTTGATTTACGGATTTTCTTCTTTCTTGAGAATTTGCTACATAAGAATTAAACACTGTTCTTGTAAATAAATAGTCTAATAAATAGTATTTAACATTTTTGTTGTCAGTTGAGATGACTCAAATATTTGTGCTACATATAGTTTGGTGATCCTGGTATATATTTAGAGATTCTTCATTAAACCCAAAGAAGAATCAACAATGTGTCATTTTGGCTTTAGTCACTTTTCCATGACCATAAAGTTGCTTTTCTATAAATATTTTCATGGTAATTGTTTGGAAGAACTTTTTGCTATGGTACCTAGATTTTATGAATTTAAGCACAGTACTAGATTGGCAGCAAGGTCTCATAAATTTACAGTTGAATTGGCTAGGTGTAACCATAAATTCTACACCAACAGTTTCTTTTCTTGCACTTCTCGCTTGCACTATTCTGGTTTCTTGCTTTCCAGTTAAGTTTGATCTTCAAAATTTAAATGCAATGTCAATTGTTGTCTTTCTGATTACTCTTTTATTGTTCTAGCTTCTCAATAATGCTTCTGTTTTATAATTATTTCACATTCAGAAACCTCTTGTGTTTTAGTGGCTTTATTGCCTTGCATGGGTGAATTTGATTAAAAAAATTTGGTAAATAATATAAATTTTTCTAAAGAAATAAATATAAAATTATTCATGTAAATAAACAATTTAATAAAATAGTGCTTAATTATTTGGTTAGGGTTAGAAAAAAGACAATACATAAAACTAGTTTCATATGTTTGGGTTTTTCGTTAAAATTCTAAAAATAGCTTTTTAAAAAAATAAAAATTGCCGAGGGAGTGTAAAGTAACAGCAGTGTCGAGGGGAAAGCTGTCCTTTTGACAGGGTTTTTGACAGGTATGAATATTAAACTTTGCCAATATGGTTTCTAAAAAATCTGTATACTATTAGCGGTCTGATTTTGCATGTCTGTCTGTAATCTCTAAGCTTGTTATTTTTACTAAATTCTATCCAATAAAAGTCCAGAGAGCTACTCAAGGTAGAGGTTTACAGTTACAAGTGTAATAATGCCAACTCTTTCAGTGGTGCTGGGAGGCTCCTAGTTTTGAGCTCATTTTCTTGGTCTCCCGATTTGTAACATGTGTTCTCCTGGTTAACTTTAAAATGTTGGTATTCTGCCAGTTTTCCCAAGATTCTCCCTGAAAAAAAATTGTTGAACACTTTCCAGTGGATACACTTATCATTACTCAGTACACATGTGTTTGAGAAGTGTTTCCTTGTCTCGTGTCATGATTTGGTTAAGTTATTGAAGATATGATATTTTTCAATAACAGATTTACCAAACTGAGGTTTGTTTACAAGTGAAACATTGAACCAAAATGGATTAATGTTCGTCCCAAATCTTTCTTCTCTTGGAAATAACTGCTGCGAATTCATAAAATGATGCTTAGAGTTAACATTTTGGGACTTCTGTTTCTCTCTGTTTTTGGTAAAATCTCCATGTTTTCTGAAGTTAGCAAACTAAATCTTCATACTTCAATATTTTTCGGCTGATAGATCTGATGATGAATGAGGTGTGGGATATAAATGAAAGAGACGGTGACAGGAAGTAGAGATTATCAAAATAAGGAGGATAGATAATAATTGACCCTTGACTTGAAGAGGTCAAGAGGTTTTCAGAGAAGCATCCACACAGCACTGTTCCACAAAGTGGCAGTTCTTGAGAAAAAAGCTTTCTTCTTTCATTTGAAACATGGGGGTAATAATGTTAATTCAACTCTGTGGAAGTGGCATGATGTGTCCTAGTAGTAAAGACCTAGCAAAATGGTGCATTTTAACTAAAGATATTGCTTTAAGGTTCCCTTAGAATACTAAGGGTATGATTTGCAACTGAATAATGTTGTGGGGTCTGCATTCACTATGAAAATCACAAGTCTCATAACCCCTTAGAGTCATAGGGGCACCATGCCCTGCAAATGCAACAGCACCTTCTTCCTAAGAACATACTCAGATCATTAGTAAATATCTATGCAGATGATACAATCAGGGCTGGTTTGTAGTACACCTGAATCCTTCGACCAGAGTGTTCCCAAGCCTGTTCAGGGGCCCCAAGCTATCTGCTTTTTTCTACCTACATTTATATACATTACAAATTAAACTATTAAAGGATGAAAAGAATTTTACAGATTTTGATGTCATTCTGAGATTTAATTTTTTCATCCAAAATACGTGGATTTATTTTGCTAATACACACAAAAAAAAACACTATATAAAATTCAATATTTTTTTATTCATAATGTTGAATATGTTAAAATTATTCAAATTTTAACAAGAAAAATCTCGAGCTGATGTTAAAAATTGCTGCAAGACATTATTGATTTATTTAAGATGGAATGATCTATTATGACATGTTTCTAATTTTTATTTAGATACATTGTATTTATTTTCAATTTTTCTAGTCGAATTGTTCACCTATATTGCATATAATCCATTAATGTACATAATTAGGTTACAATAAAATTTGTATTTTATATACTACCTTATGAAAATTGAGATGTAGTAGAGTGGGGGAGCATATAATAGATTTGGAGGGAGGGGACACAAAACTCTTGCACCAGCCTTGGATACAACAGTATATCAGTGCATCTCTAAAAATCTAGATGACTAGAGTCTGGTAGCTGATCTTTCATCTGATCTAGCTCTAACAGCTCAACAAGAAAAAACTGTCTTTACATTCAATACTTTCAAAACCAAACTAGTAACATTCTATCATGACAAGAACATAAAAAATATTCTGAAAGAATCTCCAGATTTAATACAGAAACAAGAAAATACGAAAAGAAAATAATTTAAACTTACGGATCAAATGGTTGTGCAAGTTGAGGTTGTGTCCTTTCTCGAAAGTCATCCTGCAATTTCGGTACAATATGAGCAGCATTTTTATCTTGGGTTAATGTTGTCCAGTTCAACGTTTCTTTCATGTGACGTCCATCATTCCAATGAGATACAGACTCTCCGAATCTCAGCTTTGGGTCAAAAGCGGGGAATGTGTAGCTGCGTTTGATTTGCTCCCCAGGTAAAAAATCTTTGTGTGTTTGGACGTACAGTTCATGGCCCTTTTGCGCAGCATCCATCACCTCAGAGTAAGGCAGGGGAGGGTTTACAATCTCATAAAGATTTTCACCTGATTTTAAAAAACATAGATTAATCCTCAGAAACTGTTTTCAGCATTGTTTTGTAAAATGCATAAAACAACAAATATATTTACACATAATAATTCTGAAGCAGGTATATATAAAATAAACTGTCACAACTGCTCCTTACAATATATTGGGGAAACCGCACAGAATTGAAAAAAAAACGTATCTATGAACCCAAAAGGGATCTTATATACAACAATTTATCAAATGCATTAGTCATACACAGAAATAAGTTCAACCACAACTTTGATCTAAAGAATGTCACACTTGTTAAAAGAGCAAAAGTGTGCTCCTGAACTGGCTCCTGTTCTCTGTAAACTGTACAATAAATGTCTTACTGCATCTTGCTTTCCTGCTTGTTGGAAATCCTCATCTATTGTTCCAGTCTTTAAGAACTCAAGTGAACCATCCAACCCTTCTAATTATTGGCCTATTAGCTTGTTATATTGGAATAAAGTGTCACTACCGATGATGGAATTTGAACACAGATCACCAGAGAGCAAACACAAGCGATCCCATTTTAGTAGATCATATGATGGTAAAGGAAATGTATATATGAAAATTAGCATTGCATTAGTGATCACTATACAGTGGTTACTTTTCAAGTGAGTATTATGGAGCAAGTACTATTAGTATGATTATTATTCAAAGGCATCTGACACCAGTATTGTTCAACAGTATTACTATAGTTGCATCTATGATTACAAAGTCTCTACTACAACGACCATTACAAAAGTGACAACAAGTATTTGTCGACATTACAAAAGTGACAACAAGTGTTCATTGACATCATAAAATAGCCCCTTTTTGGTAAACTACTAAAAGACATAATCAATGCTGAATTAATTAAGCATCTCACATCACAGACAAATAATATGGCTTTTCTTTCTCTAGGTCAACTGTTGATGTATTGATGATCATTGCAGAAATAGTCTATCAAACTTTAGATAAGAATGGTGAAGCTCAGGCTTTTTACTTTGGACATTTCAAAAGCATTCAATAGGTTTTGGCATACAGGTCTTCTTCACAAGTTGAAAATTTATGGTGACTCCGGAAAAATTTTTGTACTGAGATTCAGTCTTTCCTCCAACTTCTTACTTTCCAGTCAAGTTTGATCTTCAAAAATTAAAATGCAATGCCAATTGTTATCTACTGTTTTCCTGATTGCTCTTCTAATGTTCTTGCTCCTTAGTAATGTTTCTCTTTTCTTATTCTTCAACATCCAGTATCCCATTGTCTTTACTGCTTTGCTTGGAGTGAATTCAATTAAAAAAAGAAAAACTTACTTAGAAGAAAAGTTCTTGAGAGTGCCAGTATTGAGTCTTGCCAAAATGTTAACCTATGTCCTGGATTTTTTAAAATATCTCCTATCCTAAAAGTGATACTGCTTTCTCATGATTATAAAATATTTTAAACATTAAAAGAAAATGTTTAAATCAAAACTTTCTATAATTTAGAATAAATAAATACACAAATAATTTATCAAATTAAAACAAAATAATAATTGCATTAATATTCTTAAAAAACAAATATATATATATATATATATATATATATAGTCTCCAACTGATACCAAATCAGTTAGGTTTCAATTTCATCTTGAGGCAATCAGATGTCTAGCCACACTGATAAGCTGAGAAACAGTCTGTCTGTGGATGACAATATATACATGCTCCTGAAAAAATTATTTTGGTTGAGCTCTCAGGAAGAAAACTGAATTTGTAAACAGTGACTATTTACTACTGCTGATGCAAGACTCTTCGTTAAGATGAGTCAAGTTCTCCAGTCACTGGAATGTTTATCTAAAAATAAATACATCTAAATTCACCTTCATCCCTGCTGTGCACCACTGGCTTATGGGTAGAGTCTCCGATTGATTTGATATTTTGATCCTGGCTTGAGGCAATTGGATGTCTAACCACTCTGATGAGCTGTTAAACAGCAAAACAGTCTGTCTGTGGATGACAATATATATATATATATATATATATATATATATATATATATATTAAAAAGAAGAGAGAAACTGCAAGCTTATTTGGTTGTAATGTGGATTTTTTTAAAAATATATATTATGCTTTATGGAAAATAAAGCATAATATATATATATTTAAAAAAAATCCACATTACAACCAAAAATGTTTGCGGTTTTTCTCTTCTTTTTAATATATACACATTTCTCTTGTAGGAACAGCTATAACCTCATCTCTTTATACATATATATATATATATATATATATATATATATATATATATATATAAGAAAATAAAGTTTCAATAACAATAAAATTTACTCACTTTTGTTTATTAGGCATTAAATTACATCACTTAGAATTGTTCATAGTTTACCTTGACTTTCATAGTTAGCCTTAAGAATATTTTTGAGTGTACTTGAATTTAAAAGTTTTGAAATCCTTAACAATATTCTTCCTTCTCTCTATAAATCCATGTTGCAGAATAAAATCCTTATGTTTACCTTGATAAAGTTGTTCAGGGGACAAAACGCGTTGGTAAAAAACATTTTTCCTGTGCAGGAAAATGCTTTTGTGATGCATTTCATCTGTTAGGACTTCATTGGATGAAACACATCACAAAAACTTTTTCCAATTTGTCATAATCTTTTGTTTCAAAACTGTTCTTAATATATAAAAAATATATGAAAATTTATATATTGTTATCCCATACTATCGACAGAAAAATATATAAAAAAATTTTTTTTTATCCCGTGACCCACAGAGTTGTAGGGGTACCATGTGTACTGCAGCTACAGTAGAAGTGGTGTTTCTTGGGCAATATATTGCTCATATCTATCTTAATATCTTCATTATCTATCTATATAAATCTGTTTATATGTATCTACTTTTTTATCAGACCTCATAGATAGATATATAGACTAGCATAAAAACAACCCTATCAGGCAGCATTTAAGCTAGCTCCCGCAGAGGGCTCTTGATCAGGCCTTCATCACAATAGGTAGGGAGAAAAACTCAAAATTGATCACTGCATTTAAGTATTGCATTAATATTACATATTATTATATTAATATTATTATAATATATTATTAATTATATTATATATAATATTATATTAAGCTTACTTTTTAAAAGTTCAATGATAGTTCTTCTGCTGCCACTTAATTTAAAGACAATTTGATGTGCATAGGTCCTTACTTTCCATACAAACAATTATTTTTATTTCATGGGTGATTTTTGCTGGATTTTGTAATTAATTTATATCCAAGTTATAAAAATCGTTATTGTACAAAACAATTTGTTGCAGGAAAATCACGTTAAAAAATTACGGAAAATAATCCCAGTAATGAAAACTTGGGAATCCACACTTTTTGTAACATGAGCTATTGAAAGTTGTATTCCTTTAATTGAAAAAGTGTGATACACTGACATTTGCATCTATTATATAGACATGAACAGACTGACATAGATAGATAGATAGATAGATAGACAGATAGATATGAACAAACTGAGATAGATAGATATGAATAGACTGAGATAATTAGATATGAATGAATTGAGGTAGATAGCTTGCTAGATAGATATGAACAGAATGAGATAGATAGGTATGAACAGAATGAGATAGATAGATAGATAGATAGATAGATAGATATACAAGTAGTGTTATTATTGTTTTCTGTTTGAATTTCTGGGATGAGGTATTATTATCATTTATATAATTTACTATCCTTATTGCTGTCATTATCAGTAACCTTCAAGTATCTGCCAAACCATGTAACCTTCATGGAATTCAAATCGAACCTTTTATTTAATTTAGGGGTGGGAGAAGGCAGATTATTTTTGTTTCAGTCAATGTCCAGGGATATCTCATCTGATTCTTTTTTAATCCTATTCACAATGCTTTCTTGTTGACACTGAGTCTGTAATACCTGGTCACATCAGAGATTGAATTTGCAATTATTATGTCAGAAAATTCTCAAACTAATGCTTTAACCTGCTGGGCTATCTAATGGTTAGATTTACGCAATCAACCAAGTAAAGTCAATAGTGGAAATGTCTTTGGTGTGAATATACAAGAATTTTAGAATCAGGACTTTGAGAATGTAATCTTTCTATCAAGATTATTTTCTGAGAGTCAAGATTGTTCATTTTAATGCCAAGATTTTCCTCTTTAGCATCAAGAATTTTGGTATCAGATTACATGTGACACTCTGCCATTTTTCGTGACAGGGAGCCACTGAAATATGAACTTGAATGTTTTTAGTTAGCACAGGAATTCTGTGAAAGGAAATATGCAGAAACCCAAGGGACCTAAATGAGTCTGCGTTCCACAGTTCTACAGTAAAGTCATAGCTTGTCTCTGTTTCCCATGTCTGATGCAGGCGTGTGAAACAGCCCTCAGGCCTACGCTAGGGAAGTTTTGAGCTCAGGAGAGGTGTATTAATCCTATAATTGTTAATCTCTCTCTAGCATGTTAAGAAGTTGCAACAGAAGTGTATAAGGTGTTAGCAAAAAATAGTTTCTATTATTTTCCCACTATTACCAATGGAATATAAAAGGAATGAGACTGATTTCTGTGTACGTAGCATGACAGGTCGTAGCTGTGAAGGTATGGACTGGTGAAACTAAAGAATGAAGTTTCATCTGAATTTCTGGGATGGCAAGTTATCATTATTAACTCGATTTATATTCAGCATATTATCCTCATCTGGGTTTGGTAGTGTATACTTGCACTCAGTGGAAATGGGTGAGCTATAACTGAACAGTGGTAAATAAAATAAGAACTAGACGATATCCCTAGACATGAGCAGTGGAACGAGAACAGTCTATTCTTATCTCATGTAGACTACATAATGGGTTCAGTTTAGAATTCCCTGTAGGTTACCCAGATCAATATCCACCAGAGGGCACAATGGCTGAAACATTGTGATAAAAACAACAAAGATGAGGAAATTAGTCCTGATTATAAATAGTGTAAATAAAAAATGAAGACTATTTGAACATATGCTATAGAAATAGGGATAGAGTAGTGATAGTCTGTGTAAACACTTTTGAACTCTGTCAAAGGTGGGAAGTGAGAACTGGGCAGCTCCATCCCAGATATGGCAACAATTCTTGATTTTTGGTCTTGTCTTGTAAAGATAAAGCATGGCAGAAGGAACCAGATACTTTCTTGGGTGATACACAGAGTTTTCTAGCATTTTTATTGATGGATTGGATACATGAATTCCACTTGAGGTCTGGAGTGAGCTTGAGTTCAAATAGAGGTCAGCTTCATGATGATTAAAAATTACTAGCTTGATTTTGGAGGTATTTAAAGTTAAAAGCTGCAGTGAGCTGTTAAAGCTGGATCAGAGGATAGATCTGCTGCCAGGCTCTGATCATCTTGAGCTTTCAAAGAGCACCTATTATTATTTGGGCTCAGAAAATTTTTAAAATTGTAAACATTCTAATAGACAATATAATAGTATAAATAAACAGTCTAATAAATAATGTTTAACATTTTTGCTGTCATTTCTCATGAGAAAAAAGGATAAATCTGGATGCTGTCATTTCTCAAGAGAAAAAAGGATAAATCTGTATGCTCTCAACTTATTAGTGAATTCATGTAGCAATTAGCCAATGATTTGTCAACCATTCCAATAAACAACATAATAAATAGTGTTTAACATTTCATTATTGAATCTGTATATAAGAATAGTAAAGCTTGGGCTCTGACTCTTGAAGTATGCTACTAGATTGGCAATTAGGTCTCTCCATTTTACTATTGAACTAGATAGATGTAACCACCCCTTTGACACTAATGGTTATATTTCTCGCACTTCTCACCTGTGGAATTCCTTTCTGATTTTTTTGCTTCCCTGATAACTACAACCTTCAAAGATCTAAAAGCAACTTCAATTACCATCTTCTGTCTTGAACCCTGTTCCTTTATTGTTCTTTCCTCAAACCTCCCCACTTCTAATTATTTTTTTACTCTCTGTACGCCCCTGCATCCAAATGGCTTTATCACCTCGCTTGGGAGGAAACAATTAAAAAAAATTCTTAAGAAAGAGAAAAGTATAAATCCAGATGCTCACAATCTATAAATGTTAATCGTTATCTTCTATCTTCTAAATTCCTGTTTTTTTATTGTTCTTTCTCTTTAATAGTGTTTTTTTTTTCTTATATTCTCTAACACTCAGTAATCCTTGCATCTTAGTGGCTTCATTGCCTTGGTTGGGGTGAAATTATTAAGATAAAAAAAAAAAAGGTCAACATAGACACCAGCATTTGGGATGTTCTTGCTTCTGAAATATCTACTTCAAAGACACTGCCAATGACAGGTATTAATGACTATGAGAAAGACAGGATTAAGTATGAAGCGTTAAAATTGGTTGCTTGCTACCATTGAGAACATAAAAACCTCCTTAAAAGAAAAGGTACTAAAACAATTAACAACTCTCATCTGTGCAGAACGTGGGCCAATATGACTTTTACAAAATAGCTTGATTAGTCACACAGGTCACCATAACAACACAATCTATCACTATGATATCTGTTTATATCACTGAGATGAGCTATTATGATTACTTAGATTATTTACATTATTCAAACTATTATCTGCATCTTCATTGCCATATTCACAATGTTTCAGCCATTGTATGCTCCTGCTTTTTTCAGGTGATTGGAAAATCAATTGCCTCAAGGACACATGGCCCAGTGAATAAAGATGTTGGTTAGACCCAGTGACTAGACCCAAAGAGTTGTGGGTTCAATACCAGGCTACAGCAGTGGAGTTAAAAAAAAAAGGAAATAACTCAGAAGAGACATGGCACGTGGAACTAGAACAATCTACCCTGGTGGATGAAATAAAGGGTTTGGTTCGAAATTGCAATCAGCTGAATAAGGCCGGAGCATACAATGACCGAAACGTTTTGAATATGGCAATGAAAATAAGGATAACAGTCCAAATAATGCAAGTAAAAATAATACCTCATCTCAGGGATATAGACAAATATATAGATATATGTATACATAATCTTTCATTCATAATGTAAGTTATCACCATGATGTCCAGCCTGATTTCACTTGCAATCTATGCAACAAATTCAGTGAGTTAACTTACCTGGAATGATAAGTCACAGTACCAGAGTAAGGGTAAGCTTGCTTGCAAAACTTGTGGCTTAAAATGTAGGTCGCTCACTAGACTAATGAGTCACTGGAGACGTTATCAGTGGTAACGAAATCAACAATAAAGTTATGAAAGTGGTCGAGGTCAAACACGAGTTGACAATGAGATTGTACGAAAAAATAATGAAATTTAAACACTGACAAAAAGGGAATTTATATATCAGAAAATTTAACTTTAACTCCATGTGCCAACAGTGAAGAGAGCTGAGTTTCTTTTTTTTTTTTCCCACTACTCTTCATCCAATGAAAGCTCTCAAAAGCCACTCAAGGTAGAGTTTTACTAAAAGGGGTTGTTTTAAATATATACAGTAGGGTGGGGAGCAAGTGGTGTATATTATGAGGATATGTAGGATAGATAGTAGTTGACCCTAAACTTGATGATGATGGGCACTTTGACACTTTGATGTTTAGCAAATTTGTCTTGCTAGGTCAGTTACGACTGAGTAGTGAGTTCAGTCCTCACTGGGATCTGGCTCTTGTAAAGACAGAGCATGGCAGGTGGAGTCAAGTAGTTTTTGGGGTGGTGTCTGCATTAGAGAAAGTAGGGCAATCTGTTAACACTAACAGTTGTACGAGATCAGAAAGTTTTCACACCGTCACTAAAATAAATTATTTCAAATAACTTACTCTTAACTAGAGGCTTCCCAAAAATATCCAAGGAAGATTTTAAATTCTTGGGGGCAAATAATGGCTGCGGACAGCTTTTCCCAAGCGGTGCCCGTTTATTGCTGGCATAAATATTTTCTTTAAGTTCTCCAAGTTTATTCTGAAAATTCGTCTTCAAAGGTAGATGGAGGAGTTCTTTGCAGGAAGTGGTATCCTTGCTCAACATCCCATGACAAATCTTGGCAGCCAGTTCTCGTTGAGGGTCAAAAGCTTTGCCATAAAAAATCCTCTGGACCCCAGGGTCTGGTATTGTGAAAGCATGGAACTTCTTTATGACTTCAGGAGAAATTTCCTTTGAAATAGAAAAATAGCACAAGTGAGATAAAACAAAAAAAAAAATTATTATTTTCTTGCAAGCCAACACTTACTATATTTGACAAAATAAAAAGATGCCTGGCTAAATTTCTGAGATGAAATATTGTAATTATTTACACTGTTTACATTTTTCGGAGGGTTGTCCTCATCTTCATTGCCATATTTATGACGTTTTGGCTGTTGTGTGCTCTGGCCTTCTTCAAGTGAAGTGGAATTTCAAACTGAACCCTTGGTTTCATCCACCAGGATAGATTGACATATGGCCCAGTGGATAAAAGCATTAGTTGAATTCAGTGACTTGACCTAAAAGTTGTGAGTTCAATACCTGGCTACAGCAGAGAGTCTTGGGGAGTTGAGTTAAAAGGGAAATAACTGATATTGAGACATTCTGAAAAGGCATGGCATGTGGAACTAGATCTACCCCAGTGGATGGAACAAAGGGTTCAGTTCAAAATTCCAATCACTGAATGAAGAAGAAGCACTAAATAAAACATCTATATATAATATGGGAAACCTTGTAGATTAAATAAAGAATTCATTTGGAAATTCCTTGCAGGTTACCTGAATTGACATACACCTGATGAAGGTCAGAGGGCATCATGGTTGAAACATTGTGATGACAACAACAAAGATGAGAACAATAGTGCGCATATCAAAAGTGTAAATAATATCTCTATTACAAAATGATTTGTTTCTATGATCCATATATTGAAATCCTGCTTATTTTCTTCTGTAAGGAATGCTTTCATGCTACCATAGAAGTAAATATTAAATTGACTTTTGAAGACCTTATTTTGAAGCTAATTTTAAGGAGGTCACATCATATAAAATGTAAAATTATCGTGTTGACTGCTGGCCCTGACCACGCCGTTGACCAAACTATATATCCATTTACTGTCGTAAAATTAGCTTCAAAATTAGTCATTCAAAAGTTGCATGATACGCAAGTATATACAATAACTAAAAAAAATCCTTATAGATAATCAAAGGAAGCAATTGTAAAAAGTGAGGGATCAGTTTTGTATTGATCTTTAGTATTAAACACATCCCCCATTTCTTGGCCATAGTACTCATAGATGAAATTCTAAAACATCCTTATAGATAATCAAATGAAATGATGATAGAAAGTGAGGGATCAGTTTTGTATTGTTCTTTAGTATCAAACACATCTCCCATTTCTGGGCCACTGCATATACTATCCATTTCTATAATCTAGGCAGGATTTAAGTAGCTTCCAAAAAATATTCTTATAGGTTGGTTTGTTATATATATCGTATATACTCTTGTATCATGCAACTTTTAAAGACCTAATTTTGAAGCTAATTTTAAGAGAGTCGCATCATACACAAGATGTAAAATTAGCGTATGTACTGCTGGCCCTGGCTACGTCGTTGACCAAACTATATAACCATTTACTGTAGTTAGAAAGTATAGATGTATTTAAAATAAATATGATTTTGATAAAACTGATGTTTTACTTAACTGTATCCAATAATAATGCATGTAATATTCACATATTAATATCATATTATAAAATACAAACATAGCGAATGTGCATCTTTTCCATTGTTTATGTTTAGAAGATGTTTAGCTGTTTTTTGTTCAGTTGTTTATGGTTGTAGGCATTTATACAACGGGTATGGCGTTACTAACGATACTTTTATCACTCTCTTTTACTTATTTAACTAGAAGATGGGATAAAGAGATAGAGAAAAAGAGGTTTGCCTACTGTAATTTGGTCTCTTAAAACAGAACTCACATGATACATGAGATACATGATAAAATCATTTTTTTAAGTGAGAATTTGGGGATCACACACTATGTGAGATTGCGCATTACATGAGTATATATGGCATACCTTTTTTTAAAGCAAGTTCACCCCAAGAAAGGCCATAAAGCCATTAAGCCACAAAAGGTTACTGGATAAGGAAGAATAAGAAAACAGAAACATTACTAAGGAGTGGGAACAATGGAAGAGTAATCAGAAGGACAATAGATGATGACTGACATTACATTTCAATTTTTGAAGATTAAAGTTGGCTGGTAAGCATGGAGCCAGAAGAGAGTTCTACAAGCAAGAAAACAAACGGTTAGCATAGAACTTGTGGTGCCATCTGTCCAATTCATCTGTGAATACTGCACTTAAATTTATAGTAATATCATAGTAAAGAGCAATATTTATTTATAAAAAGTACAAAATGTAGCACAAGGTCAAAATGCAGAATAGGGTAAAAGCACAGTCTTCTTCTGTCTGAACATTAAACTTAGCTAGCCACAACCACTGACCCAAACATACCACAACATTCCTTACACCAAAATGATGCATACTTACTTACCATTCTTGCAACATCGACCATCATGTTTCTATGTCTCTATGAAAATCCTAACTAGTACCCTTATATACAATTTCATGTCTGTATGGAGAGGGGGATAAAAAACAATTTAAAAAAAATCTAAACCCCAATGTGTATTTATAATATGAAAAATCTATTTACCAGAAACCAAACAAAATAATATACCATAGCAAAGATTTCATCTCAGCAATTACCATGAAAGTATTTATAGAAAAGGCACAGGGAGGTAACTTTATGGAGTTGTTATGAAGCCAAGATGCATGATCAAGACCAATAATATTGCTGATTCTTCTTTGGATTTTTTTCTTCTTTGTCAGGTTATTTGAAACGTTCAGCAGAGGAGAGGTGCCTTCAACAAAAAATCAAAAATTGCTTTTTTCGCTGTAAATTATTCATTATATCATATCCAAGTATTTTACAAAAAATAGAGCCGATTACACAATATTTCAAGCTCAATTTAGGTTTATAGTTCGTAACCATGCAATGAGATGAGGTAACATAAATCGTAGACTTGTCTGTGAAATGTTACATTATCGTTACATAATTATAATGAAATCATTAAGGTTTTTTGTGAAAAGCATTTTATTTTTGGTCATATATTGATTTAAAATATTTCTTTTCACAGGCTTTATTTTGGAAATGGAATAAGATAATTCTAAATTTTAGAATTTCGCTATTGCCCATCAAAATGACTGGAAGAAAGCAATTTAAAAGCAATAATGGAAAAGAGAGGTAACAATGCGTAAACGAAATATCTCCAGTTTCTTCAACTTAGGGAACTTAGCATTGCAGCCAAAGTATTCTAAAATGCTGCCAATAACAAAGGAGAAAATGAAAAATACCTGACAACAAATCAAATATAGCATCAAAATTGATATTATTTTTATTTATTTATTACATAACTAAATACATAATTGTCAACAATGTTTTCATAAAACTTGATATATCCTGTAATAAAATCTTTATAAATATTATTGTTGTTATTATTTTACTTAAGTGTAAGGCAGATCTACATTTACAATTCCTTACTACTAACCATAAAAAGAAATGTTGATCAAAACTGGCTAAAACCTTTAAGTGCATATTGCAACAAAATTCTCAAATGTTGAATACGCCCCTCCTTCATCAAACGTGTCATTTAATGTTGGATTTTGTATGAGGCACCCAGTGAGGATTAAATTCACTACCCAATACTAATGGTCAACCAGACTAGCTTTGGTAACCATTATGCTATGCCAAAGCACATGTAATAGAAGGGTTTTAGCATTGTTTATTTATGAAACCCAACATAAACTATGCATATATATTCTTATCACACACAGCTGAAAAGTATTATTTGAAGTTTTAAAAGTTTTGTAGAATTGTATATCAAAGTGGTCAATACGAAAGTAAGTAGTTACACCAACTGAATATTGTCAGCTTCCATGATGTTAACTATAGTCTCCACTATTCATATACTTAAATTAGATTACCACTACATCTCCCAGAAATTATCTATATGTGTGGGATATCGGTTGAGGAAGACTTTTGACTTCACTTCGCCTGCACTAGGGAGTGAGTGAAAATTGGAATGGGTCATAGCATAAACAGGAAATGCATCCAGTGGCTAAAATAAACAGGATGCACAGGTGTCCTGAGCCTTGAACAAACAGGGTGCACAAGTTGTCCTGAATGGAAGGAAATGCATGCTTGCATGGGCATACACCTGAAGAGGCATGGCAACACGGCCAGAAGAGGGCCTGGCCACAAGATGTTGTGTAGGGGACATAACGGAAGAAGGCATAAATATATGAAGTTGCATGTGTGTCCAAATGTTATAAAACCAGTCCAATTCTTGGCCTGGTAGAGAAGCTAGATAGAGTCTTGTCGAAGATCTGTATCCATCAATTCTTGTATGCGCAATCCTAACCTCTGTGACTCTCCCTCACTCTACCCAATAGCCACAACTCAAACAATAAAGATATTTATATATTTTTTATATATAACTGTTCGTCACCTTATTTGAGTCCAGCAGTAATATACAACATATCGCTGTTCTGTTATTGTTTAATATTTTTTTGCCTTTTCTCTTCTCTTTCCCTTATGTAATGTAAGTATCCTTCAGTCTTAGGAGACTATGGAGTCTAAGAAAGTGGCTAGCTAATCCCTCAGTATCTGTCTATATTTCGGAGATGAGGTATTATGTACACTATTTACACATGGCACAGTGGATAAAAGCATTGGTTAGATCCAGTGACAGGACCCAAAGAGTGTGAGTTCAATACCCAGTTAAGACAGTGGAGAAATTTCAGTGTGTATGAATTTCTGAGTATTATAAACCTAATATCTTCAGAAACCATTTTTTACCAGTGTTCATATTGAAATTTTTGCTGATATCATTGCATGATTTTACTAGAGCTCATTACCTGGTTAAGGCAGTGCAGAACTTGGAGAGGGGAATTAACAGGAGATAACTGATAACTGACATCCATTAAACATGGCACGTGGAACTAGAAGAGTCTACCCCAGTGAGCAAAATAAAGGGTTAAGTTCAACATTCCAACCACCTGAAGAAGGCTGGAGTGTACAACAGCCGAAATGTTGTAATAAATATGGCGACAAAGATGAGGACAATAGTCCGAATAACTTAAATAATGTAGTTAATCCCTGTTACAGATTCCTGATCAGGCACATTTTTGCTTCTTTAATGCCCATAAAGCCAAACTGTGGTGTGTACTGCAACTATGCTGAGTAGACCTTAGATACACTTTCTGGTAGAGAAAACATAAACTGATATGATCTGTTTGAACAAGGCCAATATATTCAAACTCTTGGTTACAATGAGTTGTAACTTTGTGCTAGTACAAACTTTAATGGATTTTGTCGATCCAGTTACATTCACATTGCTTGGATCAATCCATGGTATGTTCATCAGGCATTTTACAACAGTGCCACATGCACATACAGCCAATACAGACAAGCCTCTCATCTACAAACTCCCCCGTCAATGGACTTTGGATGCAGTGAACAAAATCTGCAGGCAAAAAAAAAAAAAATACTGCAGGCAAAAAAAATTCCAAATCATCAGCAATGTATTTTAAAATTTGCGGGCTTAGTGGGGCAAGTCATATTAATCTTCAAAGTGATCGTTTGGCAGCGGTTGTGGGCTTTGCAATTGTAAACAAAGATGGGTGTACAGTATATAAAGTACGATACTGTGCATGCATGAGAAAGTAGCTGTATTATTTTTGTTATTTTGATTAATATATCTATATTAAGTATATATTTATTTATGCCATATATACATGTTTATAGTATTTGCATTATAATTATATCTACTGATAGTTACTATAGTGGTTTTATAACTCAAAAATAATCCCTACCTATCTATGGACAATCAGCTTTAACAGACCACCCTGTCCTCCTATTAGTCCGTTGATGAGAGGTTTGTCTGTATTAACAAGGTAGCTTCTAGACAAATTGACCTGGGTGAGATTTGAACCCAAAACTCTAATGTTCCAATCACTCAGCCATGTGAGAGTAAGTTTTATTTTTTTTCACTTTTCATTTGCATTCATTCCAAGTAATCATTTGATTTTTGCACAAGATATCAAAAAGACAAATCATATATATATCTGTAATGGTGGCATGTGTGACATTTCACTTGAGATTATTGGAATCTCTTTTTATTTCAAAACAACAACTACCTCTGTACAAGAAGAAGGATTTTCATGACTCCTTGAAGTTTACCTGGTGTAACCTAAATTGGCCTATCTTTCACATTTTTTGCTTTTTCTTTTCATAAGATAACAGAAGAAGTCTGTTTTGAAAACTTATTTGAGAATCTTTTATCCGAATTTCTTGGGATTGGAAGTGCTTTTGTTTTCTGATTTTTTTGATTTTAGAATACAGGCTTTATAATTTGTATTAACATCTATAAAATGGGGTAGATTTATATAAATAATATATACCCTGAAGGTAGTTTTATATAAATAATACATACTCTGAAGGTAGTGTTATATAAATAATATATGCTCTGAAGGTAGTTTTATATAAAATTTAATAAATTTTGTGTACATACAGATACAGGTAATGACGCTAGTCATGTAATTCTTACACGGATTTTTAAGTGGTGAAATTAAAATTTCACATAAAAAATAATGTCTTGTACTCTCTGTATGTGTACAAAAATCGTGATCACTATTTACAAAAAAATATATAAATGCAAGATTTTCTTGACATTCTGAATAATATCTTTACTGAGCATGAAACACCTGATAAGTAATACATGAACGAAAATGTTGCTGTGATAATCATTAACAAAAAAACTGGTGCTATGTAGCTGGGTTGGTGAACCCTCACCGAGGACAGAGGAGGTCATTTACAACAGCTGCACATCACCTAAGAATCTTCCTAGTGCTTTCTGAAATTTTCCATTTGTAGTAAGTCATGTCAGCAGCTGAAAAACTTTCAGATTTTGAAGATTTTCGGATTTTGGCATTTTGGATAAAGGATACTCAACCTGTACTTTGTTTTTAATGGCAATTCCTGTAGGCCACATGCAGCCTGTTTGGCTTTCTGGATGGCATGCTTAATTTCATGAGGAAGATAAAGTGTCGTTTTGATTTGTTCTTGCTTGTTCATTCATGCATAGCTACATACATAAACAAGGATTACATACAATGTTTCTAGAATTTTGTCACCCTTCATTGAGGGTAATGTTTTCATTATTTTAAACCATTGGCAAATTTTTACACTGGAAGATCAGACATGTAAATATATCTTTTGCTTTAGAAACAGGAAATGTTCAGTATAATTTTTTTTCCCAGAGAAGAAATATATTTTTTCTTTAAAAAATATTTTTTATAGTCAAATGAATGAATTAGAAACAAAATAGACATGCAGTAGCATGTTTTAATCACACTGACATCAGTGATAATATTATACCAGCAACATAGCTTTCATTTCTCAAGGTCAACTACCGAAGTATTAACTATATACACTGAATTTGTCCAGCTCAGACTGTGGCTCTAGATATTTCAAAACTGTTTGACAGGGTTTGGTATACTGCCTTATCCACAAGTTATGGTGTCTCTGGCCAGATATTTGATTTAATCCAGTTGTTCTTAACAAATTGTGTAATGAAGGTCTGACAAATTAAAACTGCTCTTGAAAATGACCTTGAATCAGTTGTTAATTGGGGAAATAAATATCTTGTAGATTTTAATCCTGACAGGGCTGATCTAGTGGCCAAAAAATTGAATGATGAAGAAAACAACTGGGCCAATCTGTCAGCCCGATACTACAAGCCTCAAGATTAGATGGCTGGTCTTCATACCAGCCAATCAGATTGCTTTTTGTATTTATTGCACATCTGGACCTTTCAATGGTGGTTTCTATGATAGTTTTCTGTCTCCTGTGATTTTACATAGATTTTTTGTATTCCAAATTAGGGCATGTGAAAAGGGTTCTCTCTTGGCACTGAAACTCCAAATGAAGTTCCATCTCCAAAGGGTTAATGCCTCCAAAATGAAACTGCTATCCTTTAATCATCATAAAGAACCATTTTTGCCCTTGATCAGTATGGCCGATGCTAACCTCCAAGAGAGCAACTCATTGTGCTTTCTTGATCTCATGTTTTCTAATGACATGAAATGGGCCAATTTTTATGAATCAATTGTGAGGGTCGGCTGCTAAAAAGGTTGGTTTACTGTGTCATTCCAGACAATTTTTTCTCATCAGAATCCATCTTGCACATTTATAAATATACAATTCATCCGTGCATTGGATATGACTGCCATATCTAGTTTGGTGTTCCGGTTATATATCTCAAGATTCTAAATAAAATCCAAAGAGTCTATAATGTCTGCCATGACATGGCTTTCCTCTGTCTTTTCTACTTTTTATGGCAGTTGTTCTAATGAGGTCTTCTCTTTGGGATCTCCACTAAATGAATTTAAGTGTATTACTTGATTGGCAATTAGGTTTTATTGTTTCACTGTTGAATTAGCTAGATGTAACCATAACTTATATTCTAAGTTTTTTCTTGCACTTCTCCTATTGAACTCTCTTCTGATTGCTGGCTTCCCTGCTGCCTGCAGTCTTCAAAGATTTAAAGGCAACATCAATCACTGTTGGTACCAAACCTTATTGGAATGATTGCAAAACACTTTGCTCTCCACAATTTATAGACAGAAGAACACAGATGCATGCTGGGATTTCTTCCTAGCCAATAAGATAGGGCCACTTCTCAGTCACATCTGACTTAGTTCTGTTCTTTCTTGTCATCTCCCTTCCTAAATTTATAGACAAAACACACAGATGCATGCTGGGATTTCTACCTAGCCAATAAGATAGGACCACTTCGCAGTCTCATCCAACATGGTTTTGTTTTTTCTTTTCATCCCCCCTCCTAAATTTATAGTAACAGCATGTGTTTATTTTCTACTAATGTCCTTGGAAAAGCCATGAATCCACTCCTCCCAGAAACTATGGGTAAATCGTAGGGTAATTAGAACTCTTTACCTCTGTAGGATTCAAACTCCATGGGACAGTATGTGTTTACTTTGTACAAATGTTCTTGGGAAAGTCATGAATCCACTTCTCCCTGCAACTATAGGTAAATAGTAGCATAATTGGAACTCTTTACCTTTGCAGAGTTCAACCTCCATGTGAGGTAGTATTTGTTTACTTTGTAGTAATGTCCTTGGGAAAGGCATGACTCTATCTCTTATTCTTCCCCCTACAAACAAAATATCAAAGCCGACAAAAGATAAGCAGTGAAAGAAAATGAAATTATGTCTAATCATGAACAGAACATTTGACAGATATTATAGATGCATGAGCTTTGTCATTTCAACAGCCACTGACAAATGAGAAAACGACTGGTGCTGTCTATTTTGTCATGATGAAGTTAAACAAGTTGTTTGGTCAGGTTTCTGCATTGTAGACTAACAGACAAAAGCGAACAGCCCTTACATCACGTGTTATCTCTTGATTTAATGGCATTTACATTCGGCAGGAGTCAGCAACCAGAACCATACTGTGTATGCAAAGATATATAATCTTTTTGTATTCTGTGACCAATCAAGTTGCTTTGGTTGGCTGCACAGGTCATGTGACCAGACAACCTGTTGTTTATGAATCATTCTTACTGACACCAATGAGTCTAACCAGTTATTATTCTAAAATGACTTCAGTCTACATTTGTAACCACATTTCACTTTGGAAGGGAAATATTTCAGTTATGACTTATACAAAGGTAAATAAAATATCAGTTTTATTTCTCATTAATTAAAAAAAAATAGAAAATATTCCTTATTCATAACAATAATAATAAAAATATATTTCTTAATTTGTTTTCTTTAATAATGGGTTTATTTTTCAATCTTTTTACACTATTTACATCATTTGGACTGTTGTCCTCATCTTTATTGCCCTATTCATATTTCAGCCATTGTACGCACTGGCCTTCTTCGGGATCTGTCTTTATTTCTGAGATGAGGTATTGTAACTATTTACATCATTTGGAATATTGTCCTTATCTTTATTGTCATATTCACAACATTTCAGCTATTGTATGCTCCGTCCTTCTTCAGGTAATATATGCTAGAATTTTGAACCTTTACGTAGTCCATGGGGTAGAATGTTCTAATTCCCTATGCCATGCTTTTTGTTACCAGAGCTCCTATAAAAAAATCGTTACTGAAACATAAGGTTTATAAGTTCCCAAAATTCACTTACTGATGTCCCCAAGGACACATGTCCCAGCAGATAAAAGTGTTGGCTGAGTAACTTCATCCAAAGAGTGGAGAGTTGAGTTACTAAAGGGAATTAACTGAAATTGAGATAGCCCAAAAAGGCATAGTACGTGGAATTAGAACAATCTACCCCCAGAGACTAAAAAGGTTCAGTCAAAAATTCCAACGTATATCACCTGAAGAAGGCCAGAATGTACAACAACCAAAATGTTGTAAATATTGCAGTAAAGATGAGGACAGCAGTCCAAATGATGTAAATAATGTAAATAGTTATAATACCTCATCTCGGAAATATAGACAGACGTTGACTATCTTTATTGAGTTGAAAGGAAAAACGTAAACATTTTCATTTGTGCTTAAAAACAAAGGAAATGCTTTTTGCATATAAGAAAAAAAAAGAATCAAATGGAAAAATTTCAGATTACATATGTGACCATGTTTTGCACAGAAGAGAAATTTTTTCATTGATGACTTATACAAAGGTAAATAAAATATCAGTCTTAAAAAAATAAATAAAAATACAGATTTATTTTTCATTAATCCAGTGATTTATATATAGTCATTTCTGTTCTAAAGTGTTAATGACCTTAGCATTTAAATCACAGTTTGGGAGTAAGGGAAGAAAGCAGTGTAAACAATATTGATATTTCAATAATATGTTTTGAAAATCTAACAAATCTAGATTTTAATTTCTTAAATATTTTTTGTTTTGTTCATAGAAATAAATAAGTTAGTTCAAACTTGGACCTTTGTGCCCAACAAAAAAAAAAAAAACGATGTCAAAAGGATGTTTTTTCTGTTGACACCGCTATTATTTTAACTACCTTCACTCTTTGGCAATGATTATTGCTTTTATAAAGCATTGATTAGACTAGTAATATTACCTAAACATATGATGAAAGTGAATTTATACACTTTTTGTTCTTGAGAATTTACAACAAAGGAAGAAGGGAGGAAATTTCTTGAATATTTAATAAGTTTCACTCAAACAGCTTCTTCCCATGAACTGCTACTGTGTGGAATTGACTCTCAAGAGAATGCTTCCCCAATCACTAGATTCTTAACCTGTTCAAGACTAAGGTAAGCATTATCTTCCTCATATATTGGCATAAAAATGTGCTTCTTACTCTGTAACCCTCTACCTCAAGTAGCTCTCAAGCCTTGTAGATTGGTGGACATCAATGTAAAAAAAAAAAGAATGGTAATTGGAATAAATATGTCCCCAATGATGTTTTTTTTTTCTATTGCTTGCCTAATGCAAGTTCCCAAGAGCCATTCAAGGTAGAAGGCTACTAAATGAGGTTGTTTAGGCATAAAAGAAGGAAGCAAATGGTGCATATTATGAGGATATATAGTGGTTGATCCTTGACTTGAACAGGTTAAGAGTGTACTGAATGGGAAAGCATCCTCCCATCCATAATACAGCAGTTCTAGGGAAGAAGCTCTCTGAGTAGAACTTCCTCCTTAACAATGAAATACCACATACAACCAATTCAGAGCCTTTTAGTGGACTGCCATGATTCTCTGTTAAACTTGCACTGATCTCCTGATCACAGCACCAACATGCAGGGGGGGGGGGGCAAGTTTTTCCTTCCGGTGCTTCTTCGCAGGGACGGTACTTCATCCTCATTGTTGTCACTACGTGTGGGAGGTACTTTATCCTTCGTGTTGTTGCTATTCATCTCCACCGCAGCGGGAGGTGCAGAAAAAATCTGGAAATTTACTTCCAATTTCACATCACATGTGGATGAATCATCAGCATTTGCTTGCAGCAGAGCACTGATCCCATGCAGGTCAAAGGTCTTTAACATGATGTGGCACACCATCAATCAGGACAGATTGTGGACTAATGATCCCTGTGACCTTCCCGGTTGTAAATATGGAAGTATATCGATTCTGGGGTGGTCTCACCCACACCATGTATCCAACTTTATATGCTTTGTGCATTGTCCATGGAGTTAGTGCAGGTACAACATCAATGCCCTTGAGCCTAACCTCATAAGTATGAATTGCATTAGCTGGTGCTGTTGGGTTCGACATGTCATCCTTCGGCTTTGCATCATACCAGTAAACAGCTTCTTGTATGAGGCACTGCATCTGCACCACAATCCATTTTATGGTCTTTCTATTGACACATTTCCAGACAGCATGTGTGCATACCGAAAGTGCATCTGGACATCCCATTCTCCATGAAAGCCTTGAATAACCTGCTGGTGAATACAGTATCATTGTCAGTAAGGATTTGGTATGGCAGAACTCACTCGCAAAATATCGACTCCAACTACTGAATAACGCTTTCAGAATCTTGTCATGCTAGGGATCACCAAACAGAGAAGCTTGTTCGTCCACAGTCAATTAAGGTTAGGTAATGACTGTGGCCATAATGTGTAATATCCATCCCCAGCCTGGAGCACATACTACAAACCCCTGTCATCCATTCTGCCAATGCACCGGTGCTAAATCTATGGACTGGCATTCAGGACACTTCTAAATCACCATCTTGACAGTTCTGCCAGGTACGGAAGGATAAATCACCTGACAAAGTAAGTAGTGTGTTTAACATCAGGGTGACCACTATGCTGATGTATTTTCATTATTTCACATGGTCCCAACTCTCCTATATCTGCAACACATCCTGAGAGGAGATATTCAGTATCCTTCTTCAACAAATCTAATCACCACTGTGGAACTCTGGTAAGTTCCTCAATTGTCAAAATAGCTTGTGTTCATCTTGTCTGGGTTTCACATGTTGAGAGCACCCCCTCAACTGAGAGAAAACTAGTGTTATATAGCTCTTCCAGGCCCAGACCCATGCTGACTATTGGCTAATACCTGCATAGTATCATTCACATATAAATAGTCAGTGTCTTCTACTCTAAGTAGAAGGTCTTCTCTCAACAGCCCACTGTGAAAGAGGACGCAACTCTTAGTGTTTACAGAACCACAATACAACCAACTCGAAGTCTTTTATTAGACTGAACTGATTCTCTGTTACACTTCCAATGCATTTTCATAGTAAAATCATTTGCAATGAATTTTCATAGTAAAATCATTTGCAATGAATTTTCATAGTAAAATCATTTGCAATGCATTTTCATAGTAAAATCATTTGCAATGAATTTTCATAGTAAAATCATTTGCAATGCATTTTCATAGTAAATCATTTTCAATGCATTTTCATAGTAAAATCATTTGCAATGCATTTTCATCGTAAAATTACTTGCAATGCATTTTCATAGTAAAATCATTTGCAATGAATTTTCATAGTAAAATCATTTGCAATGAATTTTCATAGTAAATCATTTGCAATGCATTTTCATAGTAAAATCATTTGCAATGAATTTTCATAGTAAAATCATTTGCAATGCATTTTCATAGTAAATCATTTGCAATGCATTTTCATAGTAAATCATTTTCAATGCATTTTCATAGTAAAATCATTTGCAATGCATTTTCATAGTAAATCATTTTCAATGCATTTTCATAGTAAAATCATTTGCAATGCATTTTCATAGTAAATCATTTTCAATGCATTTTCATAGTAAAATCATTTGCAATGCATTTTCATCGTAAAATTACTTGCAATGCATTTTCCTTATATTACATATCAGTTAATAATCACCAGTTGTATTCAACTTTGTGTTGCTTGTTCATTTCTTACATTGAATTAGATCATGTGACTTTTCAATTCTACCAAAGCCAAGGATTGAATTCACACTTTTTAATCCATTAAATCATGTGTCTCTTAGATAACCCAGTACGCCTGCTCTGTGGAATTGTTTTATTTTCAGAGTCTGAGCAGAAAATACATTTTTAGGAAGTTTTGGCAGCATTAATAAAGCTCTTTGATCTTGTAGCCAAAATGTGGATTCAGCTGTTGAGAGAAAACGGTAACTATTTATAGGTTTTAATCAATATTTTCTACTTATACCTGGAATTTTATTAAATATTTTTAGCCCAGCAGGTGAATGACTGGTACGAACAAATAATTTTTTTTAATTGTCTTAAATAAGAATTTTCAAACACATTCTTTGCTCCAACTTTATAAATGGATTAAAGTATTAGGAGTTCAATCCTTGAGTCTGGTAGTGCTGAAAAGTCACATGCTCTGTTTCAGTGGAAGAAATAGACAGGCTTACAGTCATATCATGCTGAAATATAAGATCACCGAAGTTAAGCAATCTTGAATTTGGTCAGTACTTATATGGGTAACCACTTAAGAATATCAGGTGCTGTAAGCTTGGATGTGTGGGTGTTGTAATAGATAATGGTTTGGAATTGTTAATCATAGAATCAAGTTCCAGTTGGGTTCATTATGTTCAATTACATGCAAATACCTCTTCTCCACCCTGCTATGGGTTAATTAGTAAAGACTTGTATCACAAAATCATTATGCCAAAAAAAATTCTTGCAATCTAAAAATATATTCTGGCTTTAAATAACCTGCAAAGGGTTGGCAAGCTGCAGAAAATGAATCAATCAAAAAAAGGACAATGCAATGCAAAGGTGAATAAGACTGATATGGGTTATCTCCCCTAAGTATGAAAAGAGGATCTTACTCCATGGATTGAATAAAGGGTTTGGTTTCAAATTCCACAAAAGGTTACTGAGTGCAAAAGCAGATAACGAGTACAGTGGTTAAAACACTGTGAATATAACAACTATTATTGTGAACAGTAAAGCGTAGCTTAGATGTGGCACAAGGCCGAAAGTATGGAGCACCCAGTGAGTATTGAACTCACTACTCAGTCATATCTGTTCTAGAAAGACAAGCTTCTTAACCATTACACCATATCGAAATGCCCGATATATGGTTATTTTCTAAGCATAGCTTAGATGCGGCACAAGGCTGAAAATATGGAGTGCCTAGTAGGATTGAACTCACTATTCAGTTATAATTGATCTAGCAAGACAAGCTTGTTAACCATCACACCGCATCAAACTGAACAGTAAAGTATATGATATTAATATTTGTTCCTGCGAGCATGTCGGTTCTGTGGCACAAACACAAGGAGAGGCTTTAAAATGGGTTCACGACTGAAGAAAGCAAAAGTGACTCATTTCAGCATTGTAAATTATGGAACACATGGTCCACCATAGATTGTAATTATTTGCAAAGCTTGTCTCAAAAGATGTGGCAGAAAAATCTCTGCCTTTTCAAGCAAATCCTTAAATACATGAATATTTATCAACCAATGACATTAAAAAGATTGCACATGCATATGTGCACTTTCCGCATTATAAAAAGACACCTTCTTCCCACCCGTCAACATGGCTATTGCTAACCTTTATGAGAGTGATTCAATGCGCCTGCTTGGGTTTACATTCTCAGCTGACATGAAGTGAAAAGATTATATTGAATCTATTGCTTGGTCTGCTGCTAAAAAAGTTGCTTCATTATGCTGTGCGAGACAATTTTTCTCTCCTGAATGTACCTTACAAATTTATAAGTCTACCATTCATCCATGCTTCGAATATTGCTGCCATATATAATCCAGTGCTCCTGTTGTAATATCTACAGATTTTTGATAAAATTGAAACAAATATCAGCAATATCATTGGTACTGATCTGGCATCTTGACTTCAGTCACTTTTTCACTGCCTTAAAGTAGAAGGGTCAAACGGTTCATCTAAGTTTTTAAAAACTGGAACAACAGATGAGGATTTCCAGCAAGCAGGAAAGCAACAACAACCTCCCCAATGTCATCTCAACTCGTTATCTATGTTGATGACACAACTATTTACTTGTGTCTTAATAGTAAGTGTTCAATAACACCAAATTGGCAGCTAATCTTGAAAATGACCTTCAATCTATTGTTAACTGGGGCAAAAAATGGCTTCTTAATTTTAATGACCTAAAAATGAAACTACTCTCTCTTGATCACCTGACAGAAACTCTTTTGTCTCCCATCAGAAATGGCTGATGCTAACCTCTAGGAGAGAAAGTCATTGCACCTTCTTAGTCTCATGTTTTCCACTGACATGAAGTGGAAAGGTTATATTGCATCAATTGCTAGGTCAGCAGCTAGGAAAGTTGATTCACTACAGCATGGTAGATAATTTATATCTTGTACTTTTACAAGTCTACCATTTATTTGTACATCAAATAGTGCTACCACATCCAGTCTGGTGTTTCTGCTGTATATCTACATCTTTTCTCTTTGTTACCGTGACTTCACAAATTCAAGTGCAGTACTAGATTGGCAGCTAGGTCTTATAATTTCTTTATTAAACTTGCTAGACATAACTAGAAGTTCTATATTAACAATTTCTGCTCTTGCCCTTCTTCTTGTGGAACTCTCTTCTCGCTTCTTACTTTCCTCTTAACTACAATCTTCAAAAATATTAATGCAATGTCACTCGTCATCTTCTGTCTCCTTGAATCCTGTTCTTAAATTGTCTTCTCTGTTTTCTTTCTCCTCTCAGTAACCTCTTACATCTTAGTGGCTTTATTGCCTTGCTTGGGGTGAAATGATTAAAGAAAAAAAAAATGACTGCTTCAAAAAATAAGAATAAACCACCCTTAGTCGTTTTCCCTTTTTGTCTTTTTTTTTTTTTATTCTGTCTGTTCTTTTTTCCTGTAATTAAATTTTACAATTTTTATTTTTTTAAAAGAATTTTCAAACATGTTCCTTGTTTTAACTTCATAAATATACATTTTTAAAAAATGTCATAAATCTTCAGGAGTAGATGATCATGGCTCACCACAGAACCCTTTTCTTTATTATCTATGAATTATTATGACCTCTTTTTGTGACGTACGGTGGCTGTTAATACTTAAGTATAACTCAAGGAGCCAATGTTAAATAAAACTATTTAATTACAACTGCAAATAAATACTTAACGAAAACAAAGAAGTAAAAGACAACCAAAGATAATTAATCATTTCAGTGAATACCTTGTTAGTAGCGTGGCTCAACTTAACGTCTGGTAAATCCTAAATCAAAACCCAAATAATCTATACACAATAATTCATGTGGATAGTTCCACTCAACAGTTACTCAATAATCACTCCAGTCAGTAGCCTGACACTGCTATTTATACACCTGGCAGAAAACATATTCATAATTCCAGATGGTTACGCTTGAACCTCAGTGTCGGTAGTTACTCATTTTCTTCCTATATAACACCTCTTGAGAAGCTCATGGAGTGCTTTCCCATTGGCTTCTCCATGGTTTTGAATTCGGAGTAGTTATTCTTGAAGACTTGCTGCCACGCAAGGTAAGAAAAGCCAAGACTTTCCTTCTATTTAACCCATAGTTGAGGAAAGAAGTGATGGATTCATGCCTTTCTCAAGGGCATTGGTGTGAAAGTGAATGCAACAGACTAGACCATAATTTGAAGTGGGCTAATTGATACTAATTTCTTTGACCATAATCGTTACATTTATGATATAATCTAAATTTTTGTTGGCGGAAAAAATGGAAAGGAAATTTTACCTTTTCAGGGCAAATCAGGCAATCTTTTACTCTTTCCGAGGCTCTGCAAGCTCTGATTCCAGCCTGAATTAAATAAACAATGACAGTAAATAAACAACATTTGTAAGTAAAAAGAAAAAAGAAAATTAAGTATGCAGCTTAGTACAGCTTTAAATGGATGACTCTGAGCATGAGAACTTTCAAAGAAATTGAATTTAACATTTTCAAAATGAAATAAATTTCAATATGGGGAGGAATTTTACACATATATTTTGATATTATTGAATTAGATATAATGATGTTCAAAACTTATCGATATCCAGTCATAATGTTTGTAATTTTCTCAATCACTCAAATTGGGAAACTGAAATTGAGAAAAAGTCATCTGAAATTGAGACAATTTGATGGATCTTGTATAAATCTTTTATAAAAACTTTGAGATACTTCAATGGAATTTTTGAAACCTGTAACCGATTTGAAATTATTGCAATTAATTATCATTTATGTAGTGATGCATGTTGTTCCAAGAAGGAAATTTTGGGACAAAATAAAAATCTTTATTAATTAAAAGTACAGTGCAACGTTGGTTCTCAAACATCTTACATGTCAAACAAATCGGTTTTCAAACAGAAAATTCGAGATGAAAATGCCTCAGTTATACCAAGTTAACCTGAACAGAATAATTTCTGAGTCGACCGCCATGTTGTATACATTCGTGTGTTGTGTTGTGCTTTTTCTTTTCCAATTTTATTCTACTGTGACTTTTTTCTCTACATTGATTCCTATTGGAAAAATAGTTTCGGTTTACAAACATTTCGAGTTACAAACGGCCTTCAGGAATGAATTAAATTTGTGAACCAAGGTTCCACTGTATATAGAAGTAGGAGGAGTTTCTAACACGTTTCTTTATCATCTCTCAGTTGCGTCTCTGTCTTTAGGCAGAATGCGCTCAGGGGCTTCTCTGTCAGAGGGCAGAGGGGCAACTGAAAAAAATCATACTGAAGAGGTACCCAGACCTGGGGAACAGCTGCCCGAGGCTGCACCCTCCCATTGCACCAGAGGGAGGGATCAGTGCTGTCACTGCCTTTATCCACATGGATAAAGGTGTTAGTTAGATCTAGTGACAGACCCAAAGAGTGTGAGTTTAATACCCGGTTAAGGTAGTGGAGAACTTTCAGAGGGAAATTAACAGGAGATAACTGATAATTGATATCCATTAAACATGGCATGTGGAACTAGAACAGTCTACCCCAGTGAGCAAAATAAAGGGTTAAGTTTGACATTCCAACCACCTGAAGAAGGCTGGAGCCTACAACGACCAAAATGTTGTAATAAATATGGCGATAAAGATGAGGACAATAGTCCGAATAATGTAAATAATGTACATAGTACCTCATCTCAGAAATATAGACAGATATTGAAAGTTCCTTTAACACAATATACTTAGCAAATAAGACTGAAAACTGTTTTATGGCATATTGTGTTGAGGAACTTTTTCAGATAAAATAATGCTTTCATTGATAACGGTATATTTAAGTAATTTAAAACCAGTAACCTAATTATAAAAAATAATGTCTCTCAACCAACCAACCAACCAACCTATTATATATGAATTTATTTGTCCAATCAGAGATTGCATCTCTGTAAATAATAAACAATATATGCTTTATATAGGTTACACAACTACCACTCTTTCACGTAGACTCACATACCATATGGAATAACCCTTAACAGATAAAATAATGCTTTCATTGATAATGGTATATTTAAGTTATTTAAAACCAGTAATCTAATTATCAAAAATGATGTCTCTCAACCCACCAACTCCTTAGATATGAATTTATTTGTCCAATCAGAAATAGCATCTCTGTAAATAATAAACAAGATATGCCTTATATAGGTTACACAACTACCACTTTTTCATACAGACTACATGCCATTTAGAAGAACTCTTTTCAGACAAAGTAATGATTTCATTGATAGCAGTATAAGTAATTTTGAAATTGCATTTTACTTATGAAATACCAAAAATGTAATGTTGCTCTATTTTCTTGTCAATGTTTAATACTTCTTGAGTCTTAAACTAAAAGTAAAATTTTAAAAAAATTATAGCAATTGATATTTAAACATGTTTTTACTTTAAATGTCTATTTAACTAGAGAGACAATTACAATTTGAAAGTTCCTTTAATACAATATACCTAGTTAGCAAATTAGAAGATTGTGTAGCGACATGTTTGGTTCCAAAAAAGACAAAATAACAGTTTCATTAATGAAATAAAAGTATATATAAGTAATTTTCCAACTGCATTGAGAAAATAGGAAATAATTTTACGTTGCTCAACATTTTTGTCTATGTTTAATACGTCCTGAATTTTAAACTAAAAGTAAAATTAAAAAAAAGATAGCAATTGATATTTAAGCATTTCTTTCTTTAAATGTTTATTTAACTTGAGAGCCAATCACAATTTGAAAATTCCTTATCTTCATTTTTTATTTGGATATTATTATACATCTGACAAACAAACATATATACAGGGTGTATCAAAAATACTTTTCCAAACATTTAGGGTGGGTTCCTCGCTCCAAAACAAGGACAAAAGTCCATATGAAGTCCGTGAAAGATGGATAAGTAGGGGAGGACCAGTAAAATGGCCTGCACATTCCCCCAACTTCAATCCTTTGGATTTTTATCTGTGGAGCCATCTAAAACAATTGGTTTACACAGCAGATATTAATAATACAGAGACACTTCATCAACATGTCATGAGGGCCTGCAACACTGTGTGGGAGTATTTGGAAGGGTCTGCCAGTCAATTCTCTGACATGTGTGGAGGACATTTTGAACATTTGTTATGAGTTGTTGTGTTGAGCTACAATGATGGCCTTTTGGACATATGTTTATATAGACATTTTACCTTGTTTTGGTGTCAGAAATGCATCCAAAGGGGTTTTTTTTGGATTGTATCTTGGATTGTACATTTAACAGTATCTACCATAAATTTTAAACTTAACTTAAAAAAGAAGGATTTGCGGACATATGTTTATATCAACTATTTGTATTTATTTTGGTGTCGGGAACTCACCCCAAAATTTTGTAAAAGTATTTTTGATACACCCTGGATATATAGGAGTAATTATTCCATATCAGCTCAACTAATGGTCCCATGGTTACCATTTTATGATGCCATACCCAATCTAGAATGTTTTGTTTATAAAAATTTTATTTTTTATAAATTAGTCTTTAGTAAGTAAATAAATGTTTAAATTTTCTAGGTTTTTTTTTTTACATGTACCTTTGAGAAAAGTATATTTTTAAGCCGGACGGTTTGTGAAAAGAAATTGTTACATGTGTGCATCTTTTTTTTGTGATTGGTTAAGAATTCTTTTTGAATTTATGGAAGAATATGTATTCATATTTATTGGCCAATGGGAGACACGGGATTGATTTCAATCCTAATGGGGAATGACTGTAGAACATTTACCCCTCCCATTTCATAGGCAAAAGCACACAAATGCATGGCTGAGATTTTTTTCTTAGCCAACAAAATCGGCCAGTTTGCCATTTGACAACTCAATTCTGATCAGCCTTGTCTCGAAGACGGAAAGATATGTTTGCTTGTCTAAACTTGCTTTTCTGTGTCAACGCCAATTCTTAGTTTGTGAACTTTTTGCCTTCTTACTGTTAATTTGCCTTGTATATATTATTTCATTTTTGCCCTTTTGTTCCTTTTACTTTTTAGAGAAAACTTTGTTAATTCTGTTTGTTGGCCACTTGTGTTATTTATCTTACATTTGACGATGGCTACTCACTCCACACATGACCTCAAACCCTGATAAAATTATAAGTTAATGCTAATAATGCCACTCAGTATGATAATATAGTTTTAAAATAAAATCAACTCGGTATCGACGTTTACCAATATTCTAAGAGCTTTCGACGGAATTGGTAAGGCGCTACAAAAGTCAGATATTCTCCTTCTTCGATATACCGTATCCTTCTCTGTTCTGCCATCGATTTACACAATTTCGTCAGAGAGGTGACTCGCTGCCTTCCATTGTTCCTTTTACTTTCGATATGCGTTGATTTCAATCCATAGCAATGACTGTAGAACACTTGCCCCTCACCTTTTATAAGCAAAAGCACATAAATGCATGGCGCTAGGATTATTTTTTTCTTAGCCAACAAAATAGGCCGGTTCGTTATTTGACATGACTCAGTCCCAACTTGCCTGGTCTCTATGTTCCTTTGTCTGAACTTGCTATTTACGTATCAACACCAATTCTTAGTTTGTGACCTTTTTGCCTTCTTACTGTTAATTTGCCTTGCATATATCATTTGCTTGCTTGATATTATTTTATTTTTACCCTGTTCCTTTTACTTTTTAGTGAAAACTTTGTTAATTCTGTTTGTTGGACAGTTTTGTCATTTATCTTGCATTTGACGATGGCTACTCACTCCACACATGGCCTCAAACCGTTGTGAAAACCTGGATAAAGCTTTCTGTAATACATTTTTCTTTAATAAAAAAAACTCTGAGTAGAAGATAACTGCAGAAAACATTTAGTCATCAAGGAACAAGCATTGAAACACCCACACTTCAAGGCCAATGGATTAATCCAGCTGAAGGGGTCATAAATCAAAACAGGAAGAAAGAAAGAAAAGCTGACAGCTAAAACTCAACCAGATGGCAAATTCAAGTGCCAGGACCAAAAAATTAATTTCAGCATCTTCTCGAGAAGAATTCAAAAGAAACCAAGCATTCAAATTGAACTTTTTAGTAAAGGACTACATAATGTCCCTGTGATGACGACAACCTTTTGAAATCATAAAACCCATTTATGCTGACACACTCCTATTCAGTTATATGAAATTAGGTGTGTGCGCACTTTTGTATTTTCCACCAATGATGAAATATTTGATAAAAATAAAATTAAATATATAAAAGCATTGGAACTAAGCAACCATAAAGTAAATATAGAATTTTAGAAAAAAAACAAAAGATCAAAAATAAAGATTCACTGTAACATGTTATAGTTTAAAGCAAGCCCCCCCCCCCCGACTCTTGATTGGGCCTTAATCACAGTAAGTAGAGAGGAGTAAATGCAATAGGCAACAATAAACTACAGAAGAACTCAAAACTGATTGCTGCATTTAAGTATTGAATTAGTATTTAAGCTTACCTTTTAAAAGTTCAACAATAATTCTTCAGTTGTATGTAGACCCTTATTTTCCATGCAAACAATTATTTTTATTTCATGGATGATTTTCACTGGATTTCACAATTACTTTCAATTATTCCCAAATTTATTTCCAAGTTATAAAAATTGTTATAATACAAAAAAATTTGTTGCAAAAAATCATGTTAAAATATCAGCAAAAACAATTACAGTAATGAAAACTTCAGGACTGCAGGTCCAGATCTGGCCCATAATGTTTTTAATTTGCTTATGGAGTCAGCCTGATTCCAAAATGGTATGATATATTGGGCTACAGCCTTTAGGAGTAAAGTGTGACACACTGACATTTGCATTTATTATATAGAAGGTGAGCTATTGAAAGTTAGAGAGTTGTGTCCCTTTAATTAAAAAATGTGACACAGTGACACACTGTAATTCACATTTATTACACAGAAGATGTTGTGTATTGGGATCAAACTTGTGGATAAACAGTACCACATTGGTTCTTGAAAATGACTGACACCATCAAAATTACTTGAACAAAACGATACAAACATGAAATCTGGGCAGTTTATACACAATTTTGATCCTAATAACTTGTTTGAATTGCAGCCCAAATATACCTGATATATATATATATATATATATATATATATATATATATATATATATATATATATATATATGAGGATGAATAGAGCACAATTCCAACTTTCGTAACATTGAAAAGAGGGCTCAATACAGAGTAGAGCAATATTATTTATTTTAGGAAAACATGTAAAAATCACTACACAATTGCATTCATGTGTCAATGTGCATCAATGTATCTCATCAGCCGATTGTAAATTACTGGCAAGTGAACGATTTATTTAGATTTAAATGTAAAATACAACCTCTTTTTATGAAAAAAAGAAAAAGGGGTTTATAAGGTTTGTGGGCTTTACTCTGATCAACCAATCAAAAATGACCTATGTTAAACTTAAACTAAGCGAACAAACAAAAATTTAAATTTTTATATATATATATATATATATATATATAAAATCAAAATATCATGGAAGATTTTTGCCAGTTATTTAAGAAAATGAAAATTGTATATTTATATATTATTACTAAAATGTTTCAGAGGATTGTCAAGCAAAGCCAATTAAAGAAAATTATGGGAAGTTTCACAAGGAGTGGACAGCGGCTGCAATCTTCACATCAAGTGTTACCATGCGCAGATGTATCCAGGAAATGGGCTACAAGTGTCGCATTTCTAGTGTCAAAACACTCCTGAACCAGAGACAACGTCAGAAGTGTCTTACCTGGGCTAAGGAGGAAAAGAACAGTGGGCTGAAGTCCGGTTTTCAGATGAAAGTAAATTTTGTATTCCATTGGGAAACCAAGGCCTCAGTGTCTGGGGAAGAGTGGAGAGGTCCAGAATCCATGTTACTTCAAGCCCACTGTAAAGTTTTTATAGTCAATGATGGTATTGGGTGCTATGTATAAATACTTTCATGGTAACTGTCCCAATGAGCTTTCCTCTTTGGTACCAAGACTTTATGAATTTAAGCCATAATACAGCTTTCCTCTGCCTTTTCTATAAATATTTTCATGCTAATTGTTCTGATGAGCTTTCCTCATTGGTACCTAGATTTTATGAATTTAAGCCATAATATAGCTTCCCTCTGCCTTTTCTATAAATATTTTCATGCTAATTGTTCTGATCAGCTTTCCTCTTTGGTACCTAGACTTTATGAATTTAAGCTATAATATAGCTTCCCTCTGCTTTTTCTATAAATATTTTCATGCTAATTGCCCTGGTGAAATTTTCATTTTGGTACCTAAACTTTATGAATTTAAGTGCAGTACTAGATTGGCGGCAAGGTCTCATTCTTTTATAGTTTAAATGGCCAGATGTAATCGTGCTTTCTATACTAATAGTTTCTCCTCTAACACTTCTCACTTAAGGAACTCTTTTCTGGCTTTACTTCAACTTTTGTCTTCAAAAATTTAAATGCAATGTCAATCGTTATCTTCTGTCTTCTTATTCTTTTATTGTCCTCTCTCTTTAATAGTAGTTTTTCTTATATTCTCTAACATTTAGTAATCTTTTGCATCCTAATGGCTTTATTGCCTTGTTTGGGGGTGAAATGATTAAAAAAAAATCTTGTTTTGCCTATCGCCTGGTTCACACTCCTTCCTGTTTTTTTTGTTTTTTTTAACAGGAATAGAGGTTTATCTCTAGTTCTCGGTTTAGAATTGGGTTTCCTATTCATTCTAAAGTCTACTTCAACTCTATACCTCTATCGCCACCATCCGAACTCTGAAATTTTACTTGCTAATTATTTTTTTTCTCCTCAATAGAAGTAGATAGAGTCATATCTCCTGATTCACACACCTCTCCAGTTTTTTCAACAGGAGTAGAGGTTTATCCCTAGTTTGTTGTTTAGGATTGGGTTTCCAGTCCCTTCTCTTAAAGTCTTCTCATTCTCTTTCACACTCAGTACCCCTTGCATCTTCGTGGCATTATTCCCATACTTTGGCTGAATTGATTATATATATTAGGGTGAGCTGTCTAAAGAGGAAATGAATGAAACAGTATTTATTGATAAAACCATTAAAAACTAATAAGCATAAAACCACGTGACATATGAAGACAAAAAAAATAAGGCCAGCTTGCCTGAAGATCTGTTTAAGTGAAACCTAGGTAGTTTTTCCTGGCTCTTTAGGATTTATTTTAGTTATTCCTGCACTAATTATTGTATTGAGCACTCTAAGTTTTAGCCTTACTACTCACTTGGGTTTTTTTTTGCTTTGGACTAAAGACTTAAGGCACTGGATGACAAAAAAAAAAAAAAAGAAGAGTAAAGCCAATAAACACTCAACAATAGGAGGTTAGGGATTACGTTCTTTATTCAATAACAAAGAAAAAAAAAATTTTTTTAATTTTTTTACTTCTTTTTTGTCACATGGTCATGGTTGTTTTTGGTTTAAGCTATATATTCCATTCCATTTTTATCTCTTTGGCCAGTTGTACCCTGACGATCCGTTTAGGTGAAACCTAGGTAGGTTTACCTGGCTCTTTATATATATATATATATATATATATATATATATACTAGGTGAAAACTGAGTTTATTGGGATGAAAACAATGTGTTTATAGACTACTACATTATCTAGGAAATTTTTTAACTGTATAACAGTGAATGATAGATTATTCCTCACAGATGAAGAAGAGACTTAAAGCAACCAAAATGTGCTTCTGCAGAAGGACGCTGTGAATATTTTATGTGATCAACGACAATGTTTTAAGGAAAATGGAAGCACAAAAGACACACTTAGAATCAGAAAGAGATAGTTGAAATTTCTAGGGCATATAATGAGGAAAGAGGGCTTGGAAAATTTGACACTCACAGGACATATTGAAGGCAAGAGGAACAGAGGAAAAAAGCGAATAACCTATCTAACTAGCTAGTGTAAAGGGTTGGCAGAACAGGGATTAGGAGAGGTAGTAAAAAGACAAACATTGCTAAGAGCTACAAAGGACAGGAAGTTGTGGAGAACCATGATCACCCATGTCCTGACGGGACGCAATACATAGGAGATATTATTTTCACTTTTTTGATTGACCAATTCGTTTTCTATGGATCCAACCCATATCTTATTTTGGGGACTAAACAACAAATGGGTGTGGTTGTAGGGGTGCTATGCAGCTGAGCACCTGACCAACTCTCCCCACATGTCTAAGTAGGTAATTATTCATGTTTAGTATTTCTTGGCCAAATTAGACCAGGTGGAGTTCATCCCTCACAAGGTCAAACCAGAGATGATGTCATCTCCTACTTGAAGTCTCCTCTTGGTCATCGATACATGGCTGTTGATACTCTGCCATGGTTGTTGACCTCAGTCTTGGAAGTCATCTGCCCAGTGTTACCATGGCATTATGGCTCTGGTTATACAGTGAATAGTTCAATCCAATGTGTCGATTTAGCCTGCAGCCAGTCAAAACGTGCTGTAGTTCCTCAGCTGATTTTCTCAAGCGTGTAAACTTTAGAACTGCTACGCATAAAGTTGTTCACATAGCTTCATACCAGAGGTGATGAACTAAGGGATTATCTTTTATTATAACGGCTGACTATTCTTATCCAAGTATACCTGTTTACCAGGACAGCTACATAATCCCCGTTGCAGACGCCTGCTCAGGCATATTTGTGTTTGTTCAACACCCACAGAGCTAACCTGTGGTTTATACTGCAACTATGCTGAGCGGAACATTAGTTACAGTTTCTGGTGGAGAGCACATTATTTGGCATGATCAACAGTTGGAACAACACCAGTATTCTCAACCTCTCACTCATGATGACTTGTGACTTCATGCTAGCACAACCGTCGACAACTCCCAAATAGTTCCATCTACCCAATTTAACCCACAAGTCTTGGGTCAACTCATGGTATGGTTTTTCAGGTACTTACTGCTAGCTGGGATCACCTTCAAATTGACCGTGAGGAGATTTGAACTCAGGTCTTATGGTTGGAAAGCAGATGTTCTAACCACTTGGCAACATGCACAATTTTTATTATGCTATTTTATTATATTATTATTTGTAGGAGTAAATGAATTTCTGAAAACCTCAGGTACTGCATTATCATTTTGACATATTTTTGTACTGTTTTCTGTCAATGCAAATTCTGTTTAATTTACATATCTCCAAGTCAATGTTGATTCGCTATATAGATTTAAATGCAGTCAGGTATCCAGCTATTTATATCAAAATAATATTAATGAAGGAAGATGACAGCTGTTGGTCTGTGTATGTCTGATTAGGCATACGGCTGTGTTGTGTTAATTAACTTCTACGTGTCAGTAGCTGCCAATAAGAGACAAAATGTCTGTCACTGGATAGCTCTTGTAAAAAGAGATTACTTACTTGAAGCTGTTAAGATAAAGAAAAGGTTAATGGGTACAATGCATCGTCATTTTATTTAAAACAAATATTGACAGTTAAATTTCACTTTGATATCTCTAATGTTAATCTGATTTCAAATACAGGAATCCCTTGATTAATGCGTTTTCGATTAGTGCACTAAAATTTTTATATACCAAACTTCAATTAGTGCATACATAATAATCGATTAGTATGGTAAAACATTCTTCAGTTTAACCATAGCAATTGAAAATTGATTTTTTTATAGTTACTGACTAATTAAAAGTTTTCTAAAATTTAAAAATGGAAAATAGGTAACTATTTTGTTTATCAAGTATTACATTATCTAAGTAATTGCAGTTGCATTAAAAAAATGGATGGTTATAAATAGATAAATTTTATAATAAAAGCTGATAATAAAAATACATATTTGAATTTTTTAATATGTTGATTTTTTTCATGTTTTGTTTTGAAAATCTTAAAAGGAAATTTCTGATTTTTTTATTAAAAAAATTGACAATTTAATTAGATACAGAAATTTACATTTAAAAAACTATCGAAATATAAAAGATAATGAATTTACTATGAAAAGAGTCTAAAAAAAATTTTCTGATTAAAATACTAATGATTATATGTTTGTAAAATCATGAAGGGGCAATTTCTCAGTACCTCCAATTATATGAAGAACAGAAGAATACCATGTGGCAAAACACTCTAAAGAAGCTTTTCATAAAAAATCAGATTAATAAATATAAATTCATATAATTTTTATTGTATCCTATTATATGTACCTATATTTTAACTAGAAATACACAAATTAGAAATTAATTGTGACTGAGACTAAAATTTGAGGTACAAATTACACCGTTTCCTATAAATTATTATATTCAATGCATTTTTGATTAGTGAGTGTCTTTTAATGTATATACTAGCTGCACTAATTGAGGGATTCCTGTAATTCCTTTGCAGTTTATTTATCATATTTGTAGTTAATGTCTAATAATACATGATTAATTCCTTTTGTTGTTTATAATAGCCACTTTTCTCGCTGATAGATTCTATTTAACAAATATGCCCAAACTTTTATTCACTTTGATAATGATAATATAATATAATGATACATATATATATTTCATATAGTTCTCTAGAAGAGAACTATATGCAATATATATATATATATATATATATATATATATATATATATAAACTCTTCATTACCAGCCCAAGAAAAACATATGAATCACTACCACACAAAAATTTCACTTTTATAATATGAGGAAATATATACGCTTTCCTTGAAGAAGATCGCGAAAGCAGAAATTCGTGTAGCAGAATTATAGAAAATATAGTATAATGTATATTTTAAAATAAAATTTCACATTTCAACCAAAAATGTTTGCTGTTTATCTTCTTTTTAAAATATATATATGATAAAATACAGTTTTTCGATATGATATATTTATAAGTGCACAATATTAGATATAAAACAGACTGTTACCACTGGTTGTTGACGTCAATGTTCACTTTATTTATATATATGTGTGTGTGTGTGTGTGAATATATATTTATATATATATATGTGTGTGTGTGTGTGTATATATATATTTATATATATATATATATGTGTATATATATATGTGTATATATTTATTTATATATATATATATATGTGTATATATATATGTGTATATATTTATTTATATATATATATATATGTGTATATATATATGTGTATATATTTATTTATATATATATATATATGTGTATATATATATGTGTATATATTTATATATATATATATGTGTATATATATATGTGTGCGTATATATTTATATATATATATATGTGTATATATATATGTGTGCGTATATATTTATATATATATATATGTGTATATATATATGTGTGCGTATATATTTATATATATATATATGTGTATATATATATGTGTATATATTTATTTATATATATATATATATGTGTATATATTTATATATATATATATGTGTATATATATATGTGTGTGTATATATTTATATATATATATATATGTGTATATATATATATGTGAGTATATATTTATATATATATGTGTATATATATATATGTGTGTATATATTTATATATATATCTATATATATCTATATGTGTGTATATATTTATATATATATCTATATATATCTATATGTGTGTATATATTTAAATATATATCTATATATATCTATATGTGTATATATTTATATATATATATCTATATATATCTATATATGTGTATATATTTATATATATATCTATATATATCTATATGTGTATATATTTATATATATATCTATATATATCTATATATGTGTATATATTTATATGTATATCTATATATATCTATATATGTGTATATATTTATATATATATCTATATATATCTATGTGTATATATTTATATATATATCTATATATATCTATATATGTGTATATATTTATATGTATATCTATATATGTGTATATATTTATATATATATCTATATATATCTATATATGTGTATATATTTATATATATATCTATATATGTGTATATATTTATATATATATATCTATATATATATATATGTGTATATATTTATATATATATATCTATATATATATATATGTGTATATATTTATATATATATATCTATATATATATATATGTGTATATATTTATATATATATATCTATATATATATATATGTGTATATATTTATATATATATATCTATATATATATATATGTGTATATATTTATATATATATATCTATATATATATATATGTGTATATATTTATATATATATATATCTATATATATATATATGTGTATATATTTATATATATATATCTATATATATATATATGTGTATATACTTATATATATATCTATATATGTGTATATATTTATATATATATCTATATGTGTATATATTTATATATATATCTATATATATATATGTGTGTGTATATATATATATATATATATATATATGTATATATATATGCATATATATATATATGTGTGTGTATATATATATATATATATATATATATGTATATATATATGCATATATATATATATGTGTGTGTATATATATATATATGCATATATATATATATATATATATATATATATATATGTATATATATGTGTGTGTGTGTGTGTGTATATATACAGTGCATTCTGCTTGATTATGCAAAGTAATGTTTTCATCTAACGTGTCAATAAATTCTGTTTTTTTCAGACTTTGTGCTTCTTGCAGATTAAATTATACTTTCAGACAAGAGAATATGATCAATGAAAAAAAAGTTGTATAGTAACAACTTTTTCTCAAAGTATGTAAAAAGGCACAGTTTCACAGGTTCGGTCTGATTAAGCAATCACCATATAAATCCTTAATATGGGTAAGAAAAAAGGGTCTTACTGAAAACGATCATGCTGAAATTACTCACATGCTTGGAAGTGGTCTGTCAATGCTAGAAATTTCAAAAAAGTTACATAGAGACCACAGTACAATCAAAGCATTCATCTTAGGCCGTAAATCATGCAGAAAGACACCTAAACGATCGCATTTGCAAAAGTTAACTGCCAGAGATCTTCGTAAAATTAAATATGAAGTCTTGAAGAAACCGCATGAAACTAGTAAAAAAATATTTGAAAGCGCTGGAGTGCCCAAAGTTGGTAAAACTACCCGTTGTGAGGTCCTCAACACCCTTGCCAAAGTGAAGAGTCCCATCAAGAGGCCCCCATTGAGCAAAGCAAACAAGATGAAAAGAGTTGAATGGGCACACAGTTACATGAAGATCAATTTTAGCAATGTGATTTTCACCGATGAGTGCCGTGCTACCCTTGATGGGCCTGATGAGTGGTCATCTGGATGGGTGTTAAATGGTCGACCGGCAGGAGTACGCATTCGTTGACAACAGGGTGGCGGAGGAGTGATGTTTTGGCCTGGGATCCGCGGAAATGAACTAATAGGCCCACAGAAAGTAGCCAAAGAGCTTAAGCTAAATTCAAATGCATATTGTAGGCTTTTAGAAGATGCCTTTCTGCCCTGGCTTGATGAACAACCAATTCAGAAAAGAAGATCGTTGATATTTCAGCAGGATAATGCTCCAGTGCATAGATCAAGAAGCACCACCAATTGGCTATCAGACCATGGGTTCAAAGGGCAAAATTTAATGGTATGGCCTCCAAACAGCCCTGATTTAAATCCAATAGAAAATTTGTGGTCTATAGTCAAGAGGCAGATTAATGCTGAAAACAAGCAATTCACCAGCTTAGAAGTCCTGTGGAAAGCAATTGTAAGTGCTTGCCGATCAATCAAACCTTCTGAAATTGAAACATTGACGTCAGCAGTGGACAGACGCCTCATAACGGTTTTGAAGAATGGAGGATGTCATGTTTGTTCATAGCTGCATTAACAGACTTGTTTTGTTTTGTTTAACATGCTATACATATGTATTATGTAATGTAGGACTTAGAACACACAATGTATTGTCATATGCGCCACAATTCAATTAATAAAATTTAGTATAAAATGTATTTTTCTTGTTTTGTTTTCCATTTGCATAATGAAAGTGAACACTAAATTAGGGCTTAAGTTCATAAATCATTAAAAAGAAGCACGTTTTGTATATTTCGACAACTTAAATGATTGACAAAATAATAAAATAGTATCAACAACACTTTAGCTTTTATTCTTCAGAATATATTGCTTAACTTGGATATTTTTAGGTAAAAATTAACTTTGCATAATCAAGCAGAATGCATTGTATATATATATGTGTATATATATATATATATATATATATATATATGAATGATAGTTAATGATATATATTTTTATATACCAAGAACAATATTGGGGAAAAAGTTTTCTTATGATGCGTTTCATCCTTTAGACATCATCAAACTAAATTCCCTGCATCCATCATTTGTATGCATGTGCAGTCACACCAACACACAAATTTAATCTGATGAAATTTAAAGGATGAAACGTGTCACAACAAAACTTTTTCCACTGAGTCCCTCTATACATACATATACATATATATATATATATATATATATATATATATATATATATATATATATATATATACTCACTTAAAAGCCGATCTGACAGCATTTAAGCTAGCTCCTGTGGAGGGCTGTTTATTGGGCCTTCAGCTTGTTCAGGAGTTTGAGAGTCCCTAAGCTTTTGCATATTCTCATCACTGGAAGTTCTCCTGGCTGCTGTTTGGTGTTTTCATTTGCATGGGATTTTCTTTTCCTCATTGCAGCCTTTTACAGTTTGGTCCACTGTTGGCAGAGATTTCTTTTTGCAAGGCATACTGCTGCCATTTGCGATAGGCAACAATAAGCTACTGAAAAACTTAAAATTGATTGCTGCGTTTAAGTATTGCATTAATATTTAAGCTTACCTTTTAAAAGTTCAACTGCTGACACTTAATTTAAAGACAATTTGATGTACTTAGGTCCTTAATTTCTCTACAAACAATTATTTTTATTTCATGGGTGACTTTTGATGGATTTCACATTTAATTTCAATTATTCCCAAATTTATTTCCAAGTCATAAAAATTGTTATTGTGCAAAAAAATTGTTTCAAAAAATCATGTAATAAAAGAAAAAAAATCACCAAAATCAGTCAGAGTAGAAAGTTGGGAATTCAAAATTTCAGGGTTGCTGTTCCAGAATGTTTTTAATTTGCTCGTGGAGTCAGCCTAATTCTAAAATGTTATGATATGTTGGGCTACAGCTCCTAGGAGTAAAGTTGAAAATGTGTGACACACTGACATTCGCATTTATTTATATAGATTAATTCAAAAAAATTCAAAGTATTATTTCTTTATGTGTGGCCAATCAAACTGTCTTAATATTAAATGACTGACTTTTATATAGTTTCAGTTTACTCATTTGTTCCTAAAAGTTCTTTGGAATTAATGTTACAAATGCTGTTGGTAAGAATTTGCATTTTTAAATTTGCCTGATTTACTTTAATTTCTATTCTTCTGTATTAAGAAAACATCATTTTCATGTCTTAAAGTATCTTCCATTTTTTTTGACAATTGTTACATTTTTCATTTAAACACCAATTGAAAATGATTTTTGTTTTTATAAGTTTTACATAATATCCCCATGTCGTACATTTTTCACTGTTTGGTTCATCCTCATAGATACACCCTTTGTATTTTAGTGTTGTTTTCTTTATCATATAAGAGTTCATAATTTTGGGGTGACTTTCTTCCTTATTGAATTTCAATCAACTCACCCTGTTGTATAAATTCGATACATGTCTCTAATGATATTTGGATTAATTGCATATGTCCTAACATTTCTAAATCTATGCAAAGTATTGTACATACCTTTAATCAGTTTCAGTTGAATCAATTGCTCTTCAGTAGACATTTTTCATATTCAAGGAAGTTCATTTACTTGGAGATGCTGGGATCACCTCCCCAGATTGATAACATCAAGATGTCAGCTTCTGGACAAACTGACCATGGTGAGATTCGAACCCAGGTCTTATTGCCAGAAAGCAAGCATTCTAACCACTCAGCCATGTGTATAATGAATGTATATATGAATGAATAAAATGGCAAGAGGAAAAAACTATTATTAGCCAACATGTTTTGTTCTCTGGGGTATATTATCAAAGCAAATGTAGGATTCACAGTGATAACTTAGCTTAAGTTGTTTTGAGTTAAGTCATTTTCAAAGATATGGCGTTTTTTCTTAAGTATTATGCAGAAAAATAAAACTCGCCTTGTTTTACTCGAGTTTATATCAGCCATTAAAAATATAAAAAATGTCAAAACACATATAAAATCATATTTAAATAAATTTAAAAATAATATCATATATATATATATATATATATATATAAAATCATCAAAATCAAACATATTAACATAATAAAGTATGTTTGCCAGATGTTCTTATTTCAAATTCCTGCCAATAAGCAGCACTCGTGTGTTGCTTTCCACTCCAACACCAGTTTTCAATTCAGACTCTGAAGAAAAGTCCCAGCTCAAGTGCTAATACTAAGCATAAGGCTATATCACTGAAAGATAAGGTGGAAATTAATTATTTTATTAAGAATACTGTACATACATATCATAAATACTGTAATAGGCTATAGGGTGTGCTTATTTGCAGTTTATAGTGTGGTTATTTCAACTTAAGTCGTTTTTCAACCAAAGTTGTGACCTCTGGAACCAAATAATGACATAGGCTGAATTTTGTTGCACATGTTTATATACAAAAGCAAAAATATAATTGGTTTATCAGGAGTATTGAATTTGAGAACGTTCATGAATATTTATCATGTTTTTTTTTTAATAAAGGAATATTCTTGATATTGTGATCAGATTGTTATGGTTTGGGATGGACGTATGTGCCATACATCTTCAAAAACGTAAGATAATGGATTTAACCATTTTTCTTTTGATTTTTCAACATATTTGCAGTCATGTATGCTGGCATGGGAAAGTATTAATACTTTCAGAAAATGTGACATTGGAAGGGAACCAAGGTGTAGATTTATATTTTGATAAGATTTGACAGCAGCACTCTCGAGAATTTTCCGTCTGAGTAAATTACTTTCTCTTTTGATAAGTGTAGCATTTTTTAGATCAAAATTGTGGTTGAATTTATTTCTATGTATAACTAGTGCATTTGACAAATTGTTATATATAAGGTCCCTTTTGTGTTCATAAATATATTTTTGTTTTAATTTCTGCATGTTTCCTCAGTGCATTGTGAGGAACAGTTTTAGCAATATATTTTATATATACCTGCTTCTGAATTATTATTGTTATGGATGTTTCTAGTGCTGATCATATCCATAATGATTTGGGAAGTGGTTGTGACTATTTTCATGTTGTTTAGATGGGAGAACTTGTTTTGGATAGTAGATGTTATAGAGCTGGGAGGTAGTATCATCTGTTTTTGCCTAGTTTATTGTTATGAATAATGTTGTTATCTTTGTTGTGGGTGAATATTTTGTATGCCTTTCTCTTTGTGCTGTGGATGAAGTGATAAGGATATTGGAGGTTTTTGAATGTTTTTTCTATGTGTGTTTATTCTTTGGAGAGGTGTTATTAGGTTGGTGCAAAAATAATAACGTAATAATGTCGCTTTTTGACGTATTTTCTAACGTCAAAAAACGACATTATTATTCATTATTTTTGCACCAACCTAATATATATATATATATATATATATATATATATATAAGTGAACATTGAAGTCAATGCTCAGAGGCAACAGGCTGTTTCATGCTGGACGTAATCGTCAGGCTGCCTGATGATTGCGTCCAGCATGAAACAGCCTGTTGCCTCTGGGTGTTGAATGTTCACTTCTATATTTATATTTACATAAGCTCTATCTCTGATATTGAGCACTTTATCCCATAAATATAGCACACCTTAAAACTATATTTCTTCATATATATATATAAAATCTGGAGATTGTCTTCTTGGCTTCTGTGCTGTCGAGCTGAGGCATATATTTTTTCTAAAATCATTGCTGCCATTAATTTTTAAAATAAATCAGTAAACTTCATCTTGCTTTTTAGTTTTTTGACCTCATTCTAGAAAATAAAGAAAATAAGGTGTTTTATATATATATATATATATATATAATTATTTATTTTTAAAGAAAAAAAAATTTATAACATAAATATGTTATAAAATCACTACAAAAATAGCCATTTTGTTTCAACACCCTCGGTGTCTTATCAAGTGATGACGTTGAGTGATTTTATAACATATTTATGTTATAAATTTTTTTCTTTAAAAATAAATAATTATATCTGCTCTACTTTGTATTGAGCACTCTTTTAAGAATAGTAATTGTTGGTTATTGGAATTCATTCCATATACACCAATCATATACTTGGATATATATATATATATATATATATGAAGAAAAATATACGGAAAAAACAAACAAAAATCCTAATATGCAATTATGCTGTTTTAATGTTAATATAATGCCAACGTCGGACGTTTCGGTCTAATAGACCATCTTCAGGACATATTCATAAAACATAATTAACATTAGACCATATTCAATTCAACATGAAAAAGACGATGGACATAAGAGCAAGACCAATCCAAACAGATAACTGAAATCTTTTATAAGATCAGCGTTCCGTTTAAATATGATCACGTCGTCGTCATGTGGGCGATGTTGTGAAAACGTATTCCTAAAATTTGAGTATTTTGAATGAAAAACGAAAAGAATTTTATTTTGACCTAAAACTTATATGTATGTTTGTCGAGCATTAATCTTGTTAAAAAAGGGGAAATATTAAAGAAGCCTGGTCTAGTGTTCACCGTGTGAGATAGATATTATGCCTGCTTCATAAATCCGCCTAAGATTTTTATTATGAAAATATTTTAAAATCTTCACAGAATCAAAATCGAAATTATGATCAGCTTTAGTTGTGTGTACAACTAAAGCATTGTTTAAATTTCCGAGGCGAATATCTCGTTTATGTTCGAAAACATGAGATTTTACGGACCTACATGTTTCACCCACATATTTTAAGTCACAGTTGTTGCATGAGATTTGGTAGATGCAAGCATCGGATGTAATATGTTGTTTGCTGGTGTTATTTAATAAACTACGGATAGTTCTAGTAGGCAATACGTGATCGTCTTTTTCATGTTGAATTGAATATGGTCTAATGTTAATTATGTTTAATGAATATGTCCTGAAGATGGTCTATTAGACATTATATTAAAATTAAAACAGCATAATTGCATATTAGGATTTTTGTTTGTTTTTTCCGTATATTTTTCTTCATACTGTCGGATCTATATCCATATATTTGCTTACACACACACACACACATATATATATATATATATATATATATATATATATATATGGGTAGCAACCTTTCCTTTAAACATCTTTCATTAAATATGACAGACAAGGAAAATTTAATTTGTTTTCTATTTAGTTTTTCCAGTCTTCTTACATTTTTCCATTTGGTAGAAGTAAGGGGGGGTACAAAAATTGTCCATATTGTCCCAAATGCTTTTGGTCACTTCTTTATCCATTTTCAAGGGGATTTGTTTTAGGTGTTGTCAATTTCTCTTCATACTTTGATGGTTTAAGATGTATTTAATTTTTTATTGTTTTGAATACTAATAGGAGTGTTTAATCTGAGCCTTCACATGTTGTGTACAGCTTGAATTCAAGAGAGAGATCATCTTTCAAAACTTTCAACACTCTATTTCCACTATTAAATAAGGTGAGGTTGATAGTGGGAGAGTGATGTTTAATATATAGGGCTTCTCTTATAATGGGAGTTTTCTGGTAATGTGATTTAAATAAAATTTTAGTGTTTTCAAACCAGAATTTTTTTTTTCTCAAAGGCTCTTGTAAATTGTGGGTAGATAGATGTTTTTTATAGCATTTTGATCTGATAAATGACACGTAAGTTGTCTATTCAAGGAGGTGGTAGAATGTCTAATATTGGTAATTGATTTTTAGCAAGAAACACAGTCTTGTACTGGGCAGTGAAATTGATACACTATAATGGTCATGATGATATATATTGTGTATTTGGGCAGCAAATGCCTTTTTAAACATTTCATTGAATATAACAAAAACCTTTCAAACTTTTGCTCTCATCTTGCTTGATTATTTTGTTATTTTTGTTCCTGTGATGCCAGTTATTTTTCATTACTGCTAAACTGATGATTTATGACCAGACCCAGGGACTGTCTATAATCATCTCCTATATTCACTACGCTACTGTAGTATGTCTTGATTGGAAGTGCACCATCATCAAACTACTGTCCTCTAAACTGTCTTATATATTTCCCAAAGTTAGAAATCCACCACAAAAGTTAACCAACTCTTAGAAGTATTCAATTCAATATCCCTTCTCAGAATCTTCAAGGTATCTTGGAGAGATAGAATCAGGAACAAGGAAGTGCTAAGACGTACAAATTATAGAAATCTTAGTGCCTTATTCTGTGAATAGTTGGCAGTCGGACAGCCAAAGTTGCTCTAAACTGAATACCTCAATTCTACTAAAAAGACCAAGGGGTCAATCTAAAATGACATGTTAAAGAAAAGCTGAGAAAAAGTAACACTAACAGGTTCCAGGTTCTCTGACTTGGCCAAGATCGATCAGAGTAGAGGAAAATTATGTGTGATGGCTGGAGGAACAACATAGCAAGGTTGCTATCCACCCTTTCTACCACATTGATATTAAGTTACACTGATTTAGTGTTTCACTTCTGAGATCAGTAATTGTCAATATTCTTGTAGTAATGGCATATCAACTCCTTATGGGTCATTAAATGTCAAAATTTAATTTTCTTGGGAGATTTTCTAGGTACTGACCAGACTTGATGTTGCTTAGCTTCGCTGGTTGTACAGAAACTAGTGTGTCAACGTGATGTAGTCGTAAGTCGCTCTCTTGCCCAGGACACATGACTGCAACTATGGCTGCAGTACATGTGGTGTGCTTGTGTCCACAATTGCTTATGGGTCTTGTGTCATTATATGACATCACTGTATATATATTTTCTAGTAGAAATACTCTCATATTGCGACTTTCATGTGGATGTCATGCATAGCACCAAAACCATTCAGAAATATTTAAGCTTTCAGCTGTATACAACTGCTTTCTCAAATCAATAATTAAAAATGGCTTTGAGCTAATGAAGCACATAGCTCTTAGAGAATACCATCCTTATTTGATTTATTTGTTTAAGGGAATATCAACTCCTTTCTGGGTCATTTAATACCAAAATTTAATTTTCTTGGGAGCTTTGAAGTAATAAAAATATGATATATGTTATTCTGCTTTCACAAGTGGATACATGGTAGATGATACTCAGATTTTGTGCATATATATGTTTGTGTGGATATAATTACTAGAGGCAGTGATATATATATTTTATGTAGTGGTTTTGATGAAATTATATTTTGGAATACAGTTTGATTTCTTTAAGAAATTCTAGAATATTATATGGATTAATGTCATGAAAGAGTTCTTTCATGTTGGTTGTTTGGTTGATTTTGTTTAGCAGCATATCAACTCTTTATGTGTCATTCAATGCTGAAATTTAATTTTCTTGGGAGCCTTGAAGTATGATATGTTATTCTGCTTTCACAATTGAATACATGGTAGATGATACTCAGCCTTTGTGCATATACATGTTTGTGTAGACATCATTGCTAAAGGCAGTGATATGTGTGTTTTATCTTGTGGATTTGTTGAAGTTATATTTTGGAATACAGTTTGATTAAAGAATTATTAGGATATTATATGGATTAATATTATGGAAGAGTTGTTTCATGTTGGTTGGTTGATTTTGTTCAGTGGTAGATCAACTTCTATGGGTTATTTTATGCCAAAATCTAAATATTTTGAATACAATTTCATGACTTCATCTAAATATATTTTGAATGCAATAGTAAACCTTCAAATACAGATAAAATGTATTGCTGGTCATTTTACTATAAATATGTATTGCTGGTATTTTACAGTATGAAAGTATAAAAATATATTTTTATACTTTCATCGTATTTTGCTTTTGGTTCACTATTTGCCCATAGCTGCAATCCTAGCAGGTGCTACCACCCTGGGTGAGGGTGAACCTGGAAATAACAGCAATTAGAGGTTATTCCACACTCATTAAAACCCTTCCAATCAGAGGGCCTTGCTGATGCATGTAGTTTATTGTCATACCCCCAGGACGCAAGGAAGATGCTGAAAAACGGAAACAAAGAAAAGAATACTGGATTACTATATAATATCCATCTTCTTATATGACAGTGAATGTTGAACAATTTTTTCACAGTGGATTAAAAAAAAACAAAAAAAACTAGAGGCAGCCAAGATGTGGTTTCCCAGAAGGATACTGAATTTAGATTGTAAAAGTTTCTTTTTTTTAGATAATAATGTTTTGAGTGACACAAGTCTTACTAATTAATCCATATCTAGGGGAGAAGAGATGTATTCGTAGCTTTCCCAAGGTTATTTGCAAGCAAGTGAATATAACAAACCCAACTGGAATTGAAATTCTACTCTCCGATTAACAATAACAAGCAATTATCCATTATACCACCCACACATCCAAGCTTACAGTAGCTCATATTCCCAAATGGTCACTCATCAAGGTACTGACCAGGCTCAGTGCTGGTGATGGAATATGTTGTGGTCGTGAGTCTACAAAACCAAAGGGAGACTAGCTGAGAATTCACAATTGTGAGTCCCATGAGCAAGTACAGTCATAAGTGCACCACATGTACTGCATGCTTAGCAGCAGTGAATGTGTCTAGGCCAAAATAACCTGACAGAGTCCATCCCTCTTCAGGCTGGTTTTGAATTAAGAGTTCTCCTCCTCCTAAACTGGTTGCTGTACAAGACTAAAGAACCTGCCTCACTATTTAACCTATAGTCAAGAGAGAGAGGAGACAGATTTACATTTTCCTCATGAGTGATTAGGGCCATAGGTGCACCACATGTACACCACCATTAGCAAGCAGTCAATATGTCTGGGCCAAGATAACCTGACAGAGCCCATCCCTCTTCAGTCTGGTTTTTCTTCTCCTAAACTGGTTGCTGCACAAGGTTAAAGAACCCAAACTGCCTCGTTCTTTAACTTATAGCTGAGAGTGATGACGCGATGGAGTTGTGCCTTTTCCAAGGGCATTTGTGTAAAATTGGCAAGCCTCGAATTTAAACTTGGTTTCTCTTTCAACACTGATATTTTGTTGCATTAACCACACATCCACAAGAATCATTGCCAGCCAATATGAAGGAAGGTATGTAGTGGAAAAATTCATCCAGCTCATTTCTTTCTTCAATTGTGAACTTATTAACCTCAAATATCATCTCATTGCATCAAAATTTAAATATATTTACAAATTTTTCATGGGATTATTTTGTTGCAATATGAAATTATGTTACTTTTGATTGACTGATGGATTCATTTTTTTTTTTACAGCTTATCAACCCTTTACAGGTTATTTAAAGCCAGAAAATATTTTTAGGTTGTTAGAATTTTTTTTTGAGATAATAATGCTTTAATGATACAACTTTTACTAATTAACCCATAGTAGGGTGAGAATACCTGTCGCAAATGTATTTGAGCATAAATGAACATAATGAATTCAACTGGAACTCAACTCTCTGATTAACAATTCTGAGCCATTATCTATTACACCACCTGCACATTCAATCATACAGTGCATGGTATTCCCAAGTGGTTACCCAACTAGGTACTGACCAGGTTTAATGTAGCTTAACTTTGGTGACCATATGGGAACCGATATTTCAACATGATATGGCCATAAGCCAATTTATATTGCATTTCAGAAGCTATTTTGTTTTTATTTCTGATACAAATTTTTTTTAAATAAGATAGGTTTGCTTTTTTTTTTTAAATTATTTATTTTTGTTTGACAAATTTTAAAACTTACAGTTACAAATGTTGAATCATGTTTCAGTTTTTACTTATTAAAAGAAGTGTGTACTCAAAATATGAAGTTAGGTAAAGAAATCTAAAGGAAGTAATTTAGAATTCAGAATGCAGTATTTGTTCTGAATGTTAAAAGTGAAAATGCTCCCCTTTGATTTTTCCACTTGTTCATTTATGGTTCTCTTGTGATGAATTTCCTAAGAGAATATAATTAGCTTTGGTTGGTGAATATGACCGTTCAGGGTTACTTAATGTTGAAATCTTTTTTTCTCTCTTTAATTATACTCTGTAAGCATATAATTGGTTCAAGAACATGTACATATTGGTCATTTATATTTGAGTCTATAAGCATTTGCCTGGTTTGGGCATAGGTAAATATTGTTCATTTATATTTGAGTCTAAGCATTTACCTGGTCTGGGCATAGGTAAATATTGTTTGTTTATATTTGAGTTTATATGCATTTATTTGATTCAGGTATAGGTAAATATTGTTCATTTATATTTGAGTCTATAATCATTTACATGTTACTGGGACAGGTAAATATTGTTTGTTGCTATATGAATCTGTTAGCATTTATTTGGTTCGGGCATAGGTAAATATTGTTCATTCATGCTGGAGTCTATAAGCATTTACTTGGTTCGGGCATAGGTAAGTATTGGTTGTTTTTATTGAACTCTCCCCAGGATGAAATTTTTTGATGAACTTTTCTCATAGGGAACTCTCCCTGTGGCAAAATTTTCTCACAGTGAACTTTCCTCACAATATAGTTTCTTCTGAGGTGAACTTTTCTCACTGTGAACTGTCCTGTGGAGAATTGATGGCGATGAACTTACCAGACACATGTTTATATTATTTTTAGCTCAGTGTTTTGCTTTAGTTATCAACTAGTAACAGTTCAATTAGGGTTAACTCTGCGTTCATATTAAGATTATGTGCATTATCTAATTGGAGATGCATTATTTTTTTCCCATACTCTTGATGAATTAATTAATGTTTGTCTCAACTTCGGCATTGACTGATAAGAAACAATAAATCACTAACCCCGATCTTTTTCCGGCAACTTCAGGATCTCGCCATTTTCATAGAAAGTGCTCAGACGGACTACATTCCTTAGTTCCAATCTTCATGGCTAAGACCTGCCAAGCCATGCACATTATAACAACCCCCCATTCCCTTTGTATTCCTTTAGTGAACAGCTTCTTCCCACAAACCACTACTTTATGGTACTGACTCCCAAGAGGATGCTTCTCTGATCAGTACAATCTTAACCTGTTTAAGTCTAGGGTTAACCATTATCTTCCCCATACATCCCTATAAACTGTTCCCCTTACCTGCAACTCTTTACCTCAAGTGACTCTTGGGCCTTGCACAGGGTGAACATTATTGTAAAAAAAAAAAAAAAACCCCCCAAAAAAAAACCTGTCTTCTTGTCTCAACAAAATAGCCCTTCTTTCATTTCTCAAATAAATAAAAATACAAATTTCTATGAGTATCTCTTTGTTTGTCTGTGATGTGAAAATGTAGCCATGAGACTTATCAATCGAGTACTTGTGGGGAAGCCTTAGTCCACTGCTTGACCATTCGACTATACATCGTGCATAAACAAGCCACATGGACGGGAGCAGTTAACTTAAGATAGAACAAATTAGTGCTTGAACCTTCCATCAACCTTAAAAGTCCAAACCTTTCGAACGCTGATTGAACCAGTCCTACTGCATGGATTAGAAACTTGGACATTATCTGTTCGTCTTGAAAGATGACTGGATAAAACAATATACAAATCTCCTTAGAAAAATCCAGAACATCAGTTGAAGATCCCATGCAACACTTAACACAATTTATGGAGGACTGAGACCAATCTCTCTTAAGCTCAAACAAAAACGATTAAAGTTTGCCAGCCACTTCCATCAAGCAAACAGAGAAATCATCTCATCCTTACTCCTATGACATCCTTCTGTAATTGTCTTCTCATGAAGATTGACTTTCCCCAGATACCATAGCTAGGGACTCAAGGTTGGATATTGGAGATCTGGGGACAGCAATACACGATTGAATAGTGCGGAAAGTTGTCAAGGGAGGTTGAAGGATGATGATGAACTTAAAATATATTGATATAAAGAATTGGGATATTTTGTGAACAAACAAAAAAACAAAACTTGTATCACTGTATCATCAAAATTTACTAAAAACATTTAAAAATAAAGGAAAAAAAACGCTTAATTATTTAGAATATACAAGCGTTTTTTGTTTTTTATTTTATTATGAATTAAAAAGTATTTTTTTAGTGTTTCTTTTCTTTAGAGTTCGTTACGTTCAACGTCTTTGGGGTGGGAAAAAAAGAAAAAGAAAGCATTTGATTTTTAAAATTTATTTTTTCCAATTAAAAAAAAAAAAAAAAAAAAAATTAAATTAAAAATACATAAATTCTGATTTAATATTTTTTAGTCCTTATGACTTTTTTTTTTCTCAATAAATTCTGGTGAAGGAGTAACTTTTCTCTCCTGAATAAGTGTGAAACTGAAAAAAAAAAAAAAAAAAAAAAAAACATCTATCTGCTCACGGTTTTTTTTGTTTTTTTTTTAACTTATTTTATTTTTTTTATCTAACAAACTAACTATCCAGATGTCTGATTTAAACCCGGTACATTGATTGATTAGAGACTTTTTTTTTTCAGGAGGAGTCAGTAATTTTTAGAAAAGTTAGGAGTTAAGTTTTATTTTTTTTTTAACCCACACTTTTTCAAAGTAAAAAACGGGAATTTTTTTCAGATTTAAAAAATTTATTTTTTTATAAAGTCTTTAACGAGCATCACCAATCAGACAAATAGATTTTTTAATTTAACAAAAAACAAAAAAAACTTACGATTTTTAGTTTAGTTATTTATCCATGTGCCCAAAATGATACACGGTCGTGTTTAATATGAAATTTCGGACAACTGTACAAAAAATTGCTCAAGACCCCTAGACTTCCCCATTTTGGGAGCATCACAGCACCGGGTAATAATCAAATGACACCCACCTCCACCAGAGAAGAACTATCTGGGGAGGTGCCCTCTCTTCTGGGCAGGGTTGGATTTAGGCCAAAGGAAGCCCACGGGCTAATAATATCTGGGAGTCCCTTCCTTACGTATGTTTATCTTCGTGTCAATAATAATAAAATCTAAATGGGGCCCTCTTCAAATTTAAAAGTAAAACTAAAAGCTAGGGTACCCCAAAAATCTAAATTGTTTCAAATTAGTTCAAAGGAGCCCCATTAAATCTGAAAATAAACAATTTCCTCCGTTTTATACATTTTATTTTTTTATATTTTTTTCTTTAGTTTTTTTTTTATTAGAGGCACAAGACGAGAAGGCCCATGGTGCGGGGGGGGGGGGGGGTACCCATCGACGTGGTGTAAATGATTTGATTAGCAAGCTTGTCTCGCTAGAGAACAATGACTGAGCAACGAGTTCGATTCTCGTTGTAACCAGATACTTTCGGCCTTGTGCCACACCTAAGCTACGCTTAGAAAATCATCATACTACCGGCTACCCTGTACATAAATCCGCTACTGCCTCTGGAGTTTGAGCCTGTAGGTAAATAGTTTTCTTTTTTTTAACTCACGATATGGCCAATGAAATGAATAAAAACATTTTTTTTATTTTTACTGTGATTGCTGATGCAGATTTGACAACTCCAAAATTATTGATTGCGGAGAGAAGGGGTTATTTATTAAAAAAAAAAAAATCTTTGGTAAGGAAATTCTACAGCCCGGTTAACCACAATTTCTGACCTTTGCCTTAACGTTGTGCCGTACAAGCAAATGCAAGTCACGTGGTTCTAAAAAAAAAAAAATCGCGTAGCCTCGCCGTGAAGTAATATTTTTTTCCTACTGTCGCGAGTTCGATTCTCACTGATTCTTCCACATGTGCTTAACCGAGCAACGTACTTATCTAAACTTGGTAAACAGTAAACACCATTTAAAATAAATCAATAAACACAGTAAGTAAAAGATTTAAGACAGCGGCACAGTGACAAAAAAAACAAACAAACAGGACAGTGGGCTCCAAGAAAAGCCAAAAAAAAAAAAAAAGTGGGGGTAAAACACTTACCGCTCTTATATGAGGATGTCTGTCTTTGTTCTTTGACTCATAAACATTTGTAGGGCTTGCTAAAGGGGTTTTAAGTGAAGGCAACGTCATACCATTACCTGTGGTAGCAACAGCGTCAAGCATTATTTTTAAATTAATAAAAAACAGTTTTCAAAACTGCAGCAAAGCTGGTCTGCGGTAACCATAGCGACGGGGTCAGGGGTCAAAAGGCGGAGGTCACGACGCAGTCGTACATTTTAATTCATGCCGACGTGTATGAGACAAGGAAGGAGGAGAAGGAGTGAATAAAAAAATATATACAAATAATCTCGTCTGTAAAATAAATATATATTTAAAAAAAATATAACAAAAGCTATAATGGTCGTTATAAATGATTTACAACATAATTAAAATATTTTTAAAAAAATCATTTACAACACTCCAAAAATCCATCGGGTGTTTTAAAAATCTGTTGCATTTGGGGTGGGGGGCTTGTTGCTGTAAAATCCAATCTTGAATGCGTCACAAATTATATATTAATGCCGTCATCTTTTAAAAAGAAATAATTCCTTAATTAAAGCCTGGAGCAACTATTTTTTTCTAATTAAAGAAAATTAAAAAGAAAGTCTTTGTGTGTGTTTTTAAAAAGAATAATTTTTGATTTGACGTTTATGACGTAATGCTTCTTTGGGGTTGCCGACGTCTAACCAAGGTTGGCTCGCCTGATTCTCTCCGTCGTATTTAGTGCGTACATATAATAGCAACCCACGACTTCGAATAAACACGGTATCTTTAACCCTAACGCTATTTTGTCCGTGCTTGTCGGTATAAAACTCCTCTTACTAATTTTTTTTCACCTGCTTGTAAATTACAAAAAAAAATAATACTTACCCTCCCCTTAAAATAAAAATGAAATAATTTTTCTTATATCTAAAACAAAAAACAAAAAAAAACGCCCTTTTTTCTTTTTAGACTGACACAGATAAATTAAATATTGATTCAAGATGCAACATTTTCTACAGCCTGTTATTTTTGGTTTTCTTCAATGCAATGCTGAAAAAAGAAGGGGGACTGGACAACTGTACATTGCACAATGAAATGATGACACCAACTGTTAAGAAAGAAATTGCTTAACTTCCTTTCCTAAAAAAAAAAAAAAAAAAAGCTAATTTCTTTGAGCATCAAAACAAAACTTTTATTTATTTACTGTTAGATATTAATTACTTATTTTTTTCTAAAAAAGAAAAAAAATTCAATATTTTTATTGTCATTATTTTTTGTTTTTATAATAATGATTTTTTTTTAATCCCCCCCTCCACCATAATGGCAGACCGCATTACTCCTATTCTCGCCTAGTCATCCGGGCACTTTGCTCGGCGCATGAATCTCGAGTTGATTGACGACTGTGAAGGAAAAGTAGTTCCCAACGCCAGGTCGAGAGGGTGGTACTACTATTACGACTACGACTGCGTACATTATAGGCCTTTGCAGTTTGTTGGTCGGTATAGGGGACATTTACCATCGGAAAAAAGCCTCATAAGGGAACTAAAACAGGTAAGAAGACGTTAGGATAATGTACCAGAAGAGAAACACCAAAATTATGTCTCAAATTTGAGTGAAAACGCCACCCTTTTGTGATGGTGGTTGTGGTGTAATAGTGGTAGTAATACCTCGCCTACATGATGTGTGTATATAAATTATGAGGATAATATGGCTAATGCATCGACGCTACTGTTGTACGGTCAGTTATCTACAAGGTATGAATGAGATTTTGTTGGTTGGATTGTTTTTTGTTATGTATAACCAACAATCTGTAGACTGTTTAACATAGTCATGATAGGACGCTTTTTCTCTCTCGCCTCTCTTTCCTTCCCAATAATGGCCGAACCAGTCTTCCTTGTTTACATCATCTTCACTGCTCGGCTGTCAATCTTCACATTCGCATAATTCAACCAACAAAATTTTTTTACCGAACTCTGGAATGCATGTGAAACGTCGCTGCCGAAACAAAAAGTACACCTCTAAAATACATTTTTGTGTCTGTGACTAAAAAAGTATAATCGACCTAGGTTAGCTAGTTCTACTGATTAATAATGGCGTTGTTGTGTTTATTACATTTTTCTCTTTATATTTTTTTTTTTTTTTTTTTTTGTTTTAATGAAAATAAAATATAGAAAAACTGCTTGTGCATTTTTTTAATGTCTTTAAAAAAATAACTAGTCTATTTGATGCTGGTTTTGTGTAATTTTTATATTAATAAAAAATCCATTTTTTATGGCATGTAAACTGAAGCTATTTTCCCCAGTTGCCATATTGTTAAACTGTTATATCCTTCGTCTGTAATTGTCGGAAAAAATACGTTATTAGTTTACTATTATTTTCTTGGTGAAATATTTCGTCTGTCTATGGTGGAATCTGTAATTCTTGTTCTACAGTGCTAAGTGGTTGCTTTTATTGGGTTATTAAGTTAGGCTAATTGCTTTGGTTTTATACTTAAAGCCTTTTTCTCTTTCCTCTCTCGTCTATCCAGAGGCTTCCATTTACAGTGCATAATCGTTCGTTTATTCTCCGTTCGTTTTTATTCTACTTTTCGTCTCTGCCACGAAGCTGTAGTAATGATATACATAGATGATAATAATATAAAAATGGAGATTAAATAGGGATTTTTTTTTTGTTTGTTTGGTGATAGGATCTTTGCTTTTTTTTTCTTGATCTCGACTAAATAAAGAGACTAAATTTTTGCTGAACTGGAATCTAGGTAGGTAGATCGGTTTAGCTGTCAGCAGCAAACTGCTATTCTGCCATTCTGTTATATTCTAATCTGAATGTCAACATGAATATTTCTTTTTGCATCTTAAATGACTTTTTTTTGTTTTGTTTTTTGTTTTAAATCTTCATCAAGCATTCGCGTATTGACCAACATTTGAAAACTTACCACCGTTCGATTTCTTTTTATTTTAATCTAGACTCCTAAAGGGAGCTTGAAAATTTAATTAACTAAAGAATCTGTTCGTTTTTATTATTCTAAATTATAAAGTATTTACAAATGTTATGTAATTTAAAAAAAAAAAAAATCAAGGTTTTGTTGCGAACACACTTTGCCTTTACGTAAATATACCCAAATATAATCGTAATTTTGGATTTATTGCAATCTTTCAAAATGTATCGGGTGTTATTATCGTATCATTATCAACTGGAGGTTATAAAAAAATTCCTTTAAAGGTTTGATTGTTAATGCTTTTAAAACTGCAATGTTTTAAATTGTATAAACGACCCACTACCACTATTCTAGAATAGCAAAGAATATAAAAAACGAACTTGTATATAATGATTACTGTACACACTTCGTTCAGCAGCTTGACCCACACCCATTAATTAAAAAAAAATTATTTTGTCAACAAAATTGTTAAATTGATACAACTTAATTTTTTTTTTTTTTTAACATATTCCTAGAATTACTGATCTAAAGGTGGGATCGAAATTTATCGTTGTCTTTTTAATTTCCTGTTCAGTAAATTGGTGGGCGTAGCAGCACAAAACAAGGATGATTATTATGACGTGAATTTTTTTTTTTTTTTTTCAATTCTACCCTTTAAATTGTTCACAAATGCTACATTTGTTTTGTAGGTCTGATATTTTTTAATGGACTCTATCCTGATGTTTGTAAAAAAAATTTTCTTGGTAAATATTATTGTTGTTACACAATATACGCAGATGTCCTTTCTTTATCATTTCTTGCTTAAATATTTCTTAGCTGGTTTATGTATTTGTATTGTGATATTTTTAATTATTGCTGATCAGCTGAGAGGCAAGTCCTTTTCTTTTTTTTAATTTGTCTAGAGCATGTGTCAGCCTCGAGCTGTCATGGCGTGAATGCCTGTCTCTTGCTCGACAAAAAACAACTGTCAATTTGTTGAAAGACTTGAATTCTACTGCATATGGACAATATTCGGACAGATTGGAAGAATCGTCATCAATTTCCTTGTTTTCTTTCAAGTATTTTCTTGTATTGAATTGAAACCAACTTTTTTCTGGTGAGAGCAAAATGAGACCAGTTTTGGTCCTCTCTCTCTCTCTCTCTCTCTCTCTCTCTCTCTCTCCAGACCTGATTTTGTATTCATTTCTCGTGTGATCACGTGAATTTGATACTTCGACGCCCCCTCCTCGTCATTTTGCTTTCCTTTCGTACTCATCGTTTTACACATTTTCTTTGCTTGCAATTATTAATTTGAAAAATTACAAACAATAGGCTTTTATTTACTGAATGAATGAAAATATTTGAATCATTTTACATCGGGTTCTTTTTTTTTTCTGTAGTTGACCTTCCTTAAGTCTTTTCAGGAGCAAAAAAAGTGTTCATCGTAAGAATGTCCGATTTGATTGTAGATATTTCTGCAAAAAGTGCTTTTGTCACTGGAAATATAGGAAGTAATAAACATGATAATTCTCTTCAAGATACAGCTTGAATTCATTTTAGATTTTTCAGCAATTTATTTTCATTTCAAATCGTCATTGAGGCGGTTTTGATTAACGAAAGTTAATTTTTCTATAAAATATTTACATTAGGTTTCATAGTAAATTTTAAACCAACACAAAGGATTTTTTATTTTAAGGGAGTAGTTACAATATAAGCAATCGCATGGGTTGAATAAACATTATTATTATTATTTTTTTTTTTTTTTCCATGTACCGTATATTGATAGTACATACATACCAATATACGTGACTCGGTTAATTGACACATCCGTATGGCTTTCCAAAATATCTGAACCACTTAACAAATATATATTTTTTCTGTACTTGTTCGGATTGTTCCTGAAATTTTACTGCTGTGAACTTTAACATTGATTTGAGATTTTTGTCAATTATTCCAACTATTTATTTCTAACCTAAAAAAAAACAAAAAAAAAACTAAAAGGTCTGTCAGAATAAATTCTCAATATGTAGAATTATTTTTCTTTCAGAAACATAGAATTTACAATACATGCTTTTAAATTTGAAGATGGTGTTACTATTAATTTTTCAGCCAATATTTAATAAAAATTGACGCATTTTTTTTTCTTTCGGTAGGTAAAGCAATTTTAAAAGATCTTGCAGTCTTTCAGTGTCGTTTTTTTTTTTTTTTTTTTTTTTTTTTTTTCTCTCTAATAAAAGTGAAATTTTTTTTTATTTTCTACATAAATGCTGTTTTTATTCGTATAAATCCTAATGAAAATTCATTTAAATGAACTCTGCGGAAGTTAATTTGATGTGTTCAATTTCACGTTTCGGTTTTGATCATTTGTGTGTTTGTTGCATTTTAAAACTGATTGAAAATTAGGCCAGAATAACTGATCAAAATACAATTTTATGTTGCATATTTGAAATTGTCCAGAATTACATTCGTAATTTCTTTGTTTTCTTTTTTGCCAATATGAAACCAGCTTAATGACATTGACATGTGTAAATGCTTTGTGATTAGTTTCAACGAGAACTTAAAATACACGCACTTTTTTCTTTTTCTTTTTTTTTTTTTTTTTTTTAATCTATCATCGTAAAGAATTTTCATGTTAAAATTATTTTAAAGCACGCACGCTCAATTTACAAACAACATTGAGCGCAACGTTTTCGTACACTTATTTTTTAAAGAAGCCAATTTAGTCTTAAATCAGTTGAAGGTTAATATGGCTGAACATTGGCAAAATTTAAAAGTTGAAATCTTCCAATCATTCAACTTCGATTTACTGAGGGGGAAAAATTTGGTTTTAATCGTTTTCTTTTTCCAATACTATCCCTTAGTGTAAAATATAAATGATATAGGTATTTTTTATACGTATACAAACTTCGTGTTTTTTTTTTTTGTTTTTGTTTGTTTTTGTTTTTTTTTTTTAATCTTTAGGAAACTTAGAATATTAATGTTTGATTTTTTTTTTTTTTTTTTTTTTTTTTTTTTTTTTGTCATACAAGGAAAATTGAAAAATAAAAATTTTCAACAATTTTTCAGGTCTCAAGGTTACACTGAAATGTACAGTTTCTCTTCACTTTGGTAGGTGCTGGATACTCTGAGGGTAAGAAAACTAATTCCAGATGGATAATTAAAATATTTTAAGTCCTTTACTAATGTCAACTAGTGTTATTTACAAATGACTTTGTATCATAGTTGGATTTTAAGGAGTCTGATTTAATTATACATTATATTGATAATGACATGACCCCCCCTTTTTTTTTTTTTTTTTTACAAATCCAATATAGATGTACTTGGATGTTCTGTTTTTTTTTTGTTTATTATAAGCTAACTTAGACATCCACTTAACAAAGATCTTCCAAAGCTTTAAAAATAGTGTTAACATATTTATGACTTTAATCAAAGTGCTGTATTTAAAACAATTTTTTAAACTTAACATTGTAAATTTTTCTGTATGAAAGACTTTAAAGACTGCATATAAAGAATTAGTTATACAAGCAACATGTAAAAATAAGAAGTTAAAGACTCAGAGGAACCTCTAATACAAGACCATGACTTGTTAGAGATTTATTAATGCTATTCCTAATTTTTAATTTTAAAAATGGATATATGCTGTTGTATAAAGCAGGATTCTAATTTATTTTTAATTTGGTTCAGGAACATAGACTAAATGCTAGCATAAAGTTTCTTTCTCATTTCATTCCAAATAAATATTTTGTTTTGTATCAAAATATTTACTGTAAATAATTTTTTTAATCTTTAAAAAGTCCTAATCTTGAAAATGTCTTTATATTCCTATATATTTTTTAAATTCATATTTGGTATTTGACCTAATATTGATAATTCTTAATATTGTAAGTTTTTCCTTGGTCACATATTTTGCATGCTTTTATTAATTGATCTTAGATTACTAAGATGCACTCTTATCTCTAAATGTACATACAATATTATTAAAATTGTTATTGTATGTTGGTTTCAATTATAAATGAATGAACTGCGATGAGCTAAAAATGTCTTTTGATTCATTTTACAAAAATTTGATCTGATAATATAAATTACTGTAATTATGTGCCTTTAGTAATATAGTTTTCTTTACTAGCTTCAAATTCAACTGGTGGCTATTAAATTAAAAAAAATATATCAAACCAGTGCCTGTAAATTATGACTGCAAATAATTTCTCGCTCTCAATGCATTACAATTTAATATTAATGTTTAAGATTAATCACTAAATATTAACTGGTGGAATATTTATGTAAATATTTGCAAGAAATTAGAATAATTCCTTGTTGAAATTCTTGTAGTTTTAAATATTTGTTAGGAATTCTTGCCATTCTTGTTAAATGGGTTTTAATTATTTAATTTGATTATGGTTTAAGTTGTCTTTTTGTGTATAAATTATGAATCCCTTTCAAAACGTTTTCTTAAATTTAATTTTGTACAGATCAATAAAAATAATTTATTACAATATGCATTGAAATTGGTTTATCTTTGCCATAAGGACTTTTTTTTTTTTTTTTTTCTTTTGTGAAAACAAATTTCTAGATTAGTTATAATCTTCTGGTATATATTTGTAAATTTTCTGTTTTTAGTGTTTGTGAATCATACTATTAGATATCAGACACATCCATTTTCTATGGGGGTGCAAGATTGCATCTTTATATTTCACTGTCAAATTGACCTATGACTTTCAAGTCTCTTTTTTTTTTTCCTAGTGATTTGTCAACAGTTTATTCAACTACAAATGTCAAAGAATTTTGTTCATATTTATAGAACCAAAATTTAAATATTTTGTGTTAAAAAAAACTTTTGAACACCAATGCCAATTCATTTTTTTTTTTTTTTTTTTTTTTCTCTTATTTGAAAGTATTTTTTTATTACGGTTTCAGCTGCATTATCAGAATATTGTTTGAAATTACAAAAACTGGAATAATAAATAATTTAACATGGTTTAGATTTTAAGGTTTTGAAATGAATTAGTTCAATTTTAAACATTGAATAGAATTCAAAATAGCATTAGAACAGTCAGATTTATAAATATGTATATGAGAAATGAAACGCATTTTAATTTTGCTTGGGAAGAAAATGCATATTTTGTATAAAGTAGATTTTGGAATTTTAAAAATAGACTGTTATATGGGTTCTGAAAACTTTTACAGTTCAAGAGCTTTTCTTTGGAAATTGCTTGGTCATTTAATCAGATTTTGGTAAATGGGTCATATAGAGAACTCTTCAGCACCCATCGTGTGTTTGTGTTTCTCTTTCTCCTCTCTTCCACAATGTCAGAATACATCAGGTACCTGTTTCTTTTAATGTTGGATTATAAATGTGCAGTTTTGTTTTCCTTTTTGCACATATTTAATGTTTAACAGTCTTAGTGACTAGGCTGCAGTAGAATTTAGACATAAAAAAACTTTTTAAATGCAGATTCTTCTGTACAAGAGTGTTTGTCTCCTCCCTCTCTCTGAATTTGTGGTTTTAAAATAGACTAATTTGGTATCTGATATTTTAAAAAATTCTCTGAGAATTCCAGAAGACAATTTTATCAAAAGAAAATTGTATTTTCTTGAAATATTAAAGTTACAACTATAATGCGTAAGTCTATATAATACAATTATCAAAATAATAGCCTTGTATTGATCCCATTTTTGACTTTTATATTTTTGACAGATGTCACTTTTCAGTAACAAAACTACTGTATCGTTATTAAAATGTTTTTTTTTTTTAATTTTTGCATGTATGTGGAAACTGGTTATAAATTTCTAATTCAAATATATCTGCAGTTGTTAAACCAGATATCTAAAGTTGGGTTTATTCCACAATATTGTAATCATTTTGTTGAAATGCTGAAATACTAAACGAGAATTTCATATTGAGTTCATTGGTCCCTGTCTTTCCTTATATTTATTTACTTTTCAGGTCATCTTTCCATATTTTCACCACTTAACCTAAGAAATTGACTTATGGATAAAATTTTTACAAATGAAAATTCTAAATGTCCATTTCTTAAGGCTTAGTAAATATTAAAACAATCTACCAAAGTGTGGGTGGGGATGTGAAGATCATACTTTTGGTTTTGACATATATTTTTTTTTCTTCTTTTTGTATGTTCTCTCTGTAGTTAAATAGATTACTTTGCTTATTTTACAACTTTTTCTTTGCCACTGCAATAACATTAATTTGAATATCTGCCAAGCAAAAGTGAACAATTCTATGAGTAGTGTTTTCTGATTCAATATTAAAAAAGTACTTATGGTTTTGTGCAATATACATAGTTTTTTTTTTTTTTTTTACTGCCTGAGTAGAAATTAAATGATGAGTTAAGTTTCAAAAAGGTTTCTCCTTGTCTGCCCACCTCCTCCTTTGTACCTCCTGGTATTATTTATGAACTGGTCAACAAGAGGGCATGGTGTTTAATTTCTGTTCTTTGCTGCTCAACTTAAAATATAAAAAGGTAAGAAAAATCATAAGCAACTTCTAAAGATGAAATGTAATATACACATGGCTGGGGTGCAAAGCATCCACCAAAACAATATTTCTCTATTATATAAAACCTATTTGCATTGACCCCCGCCCTCTCTGACTGAAAGTGTTTCCTGCAATAGCAGCTACTTATCTGTGGGCTATATACATTGATTAGTTTATCAGTAAAAGCAATCCTTGCTATCAACTACTTATTGTCTATTATGACCTTCTGCCTGAAATTCAAAATGATTAAGGTAGTCTTCATTTTTTTTTCTTTCACTACTTGTGTTGGAATTGCTTACTTTCTGGGCAGCACCTTCATAAAAATGACATGAATATGAAATTATATATATATATATATATAGTATTTCTCTTGTAAAATTTGAATGGCTAGCCAACAAGTCCTGTCTTCCTTCCCAATGTTTAGTCATGGTTTTGGTAGGTTTAATTTGTTGTTCTTTCCCTCCTTCAGTCCATGTAAATGCTACTATTTTGGAGCAACTTGTTTCAGTATAAGTGTACATTAAGAGGTTAGAATTCATTTTTAAGTTTCACTTTAGAAAAATGAATGATCACTTTCAACCTTTCTTTTTCATCTATGGTTTACTGGTTTCAGATAGATACAAATATTTTTTGTTTTTTTTCTTTTGTGAAATTTTGTTCATAAAATAAAACGGCTCATGCTGGATTGTAAGTTAATATTAAAATTACTCGCTGTGTTCAGATCCTGGATTTATGATTGTCATTGTTTTAGAGTACAGCTATATATTTAAAACCTTTCAAACTGAGTATGTGCATGACTAGAAGTAAAATTTTCTCATTCCCTTTTTTGAATTGTTAATGATTTTCACATGTTATTTGTATAGATATTTTGATTCTTGTACTAATAAAACTATTTGGAACTGGTGGATTTTAGAATATGCCAGCAGTAATTTATTGAACTTTAATCTTGGAATTGCCAACAATAACTGTATTCGGACAAGTTTTTTGTTAATTTCTCCAAGCATTGACAATTCATTCTAACAGTATTGTGCTTTAATTTTAATTAGGTTAAGGCTAAATCTCTTTGGGATGTAGTTTAATATTTAGATTAGTTAGTGGTCCTGGCAGCTATAATAAAGTCATACCTTGAAATGCAAATATTCTTTTGTGTTTTTAATGTTGAGTCATAGTTTTTGTTAAGCTATTCACTGATTGTTCATTAGATTTCTTTTAATATAATTCAACAGTACACTTGTAAGATAATTGGTTTCACTATCAGGTGATAATGCATAATCCTCATTTGTGATTGTTCTCATTTCTCTCCATAGATATATAACAGTTGATTCTATTTTTGTTTTTGCATATTATTGGACTTTGAGATTTATGCCTTTTCATAATTTCCCTGTCTTCCAATGTATAAATTAGTTGATTCATCTCTTTCCATCATTAAATATTTTTCATATTTGTTCTATGATTCAACTTCTGAAAAAATATTTTCAATTCAATCATGTGTGGAAAACATTTTGACCATTGTAAATTAAAGAGAAAAAGAGCACAAGTTGGTAGCTTCATTTTGAATAAAAACAGTAAAGAGAACAATACAAATCTGTTTCTATCTGCGACTAACTGATATTTCTGAATTGTCTACTTATTTGTGTATTCTGTGTGGATCTTAAATTTTCTGTTAACCTAGTCATTGAGGTCTTCTGTAAGCATCTTGTTAGTGATGATCTGTAAGAAAGTCTCAACTGAGAAATTTCTCTGCATGCTGTTAAGTGAAACTAAAAAAAAGCAATATTCCTAACTTTCTGGAATAATCATTGTAATTGTTGATAGTTGTACATATATATATATATATATATATATATATATATATATATATATACACACACATCCATCAATAAGCCTGAAGTCTGATACAGTTAACGGAAATATTTGCTGTATAATTCACCACTGGATTAAGTGAATAGACAAAAGGAGGGGATGGTTGAAAAATAATAAGGATGATGACTTATTGCTGTACCTACATATATGAAACCAGTTTGGCACAAGGACCACATTAGTGGGGCATTCATTACTATTAAACTTAAGACATTGATGAATTGGTCTACAAGACTAAGTTGCTAACCATTACTTTATAGTAGATTCTCAACAGGGTTTTAGATCCAGTTAAATCTCACTGGCATTTTTCTCTCCATATACTAGCTTATTAGGAAAAAGGTTTTTTTTTTTTTTTTTTTTTTTTTTTTTTTTTTTTAAACTTTCCTCACTACTAGAGCTTTTTAAACTTTGCTCCCCTAATCAATTACTGTTGCCATTACACTAAAATCTGTTTTAGTGATAAGCCTTGCATTAAAAATAAACAATCCACTCAACTTTTATAAGTTGATAAAAAATAGTTTTACAGGATTTACATAAAACTGCAGTTAGACTAAAAGAAACTGCATTGAAAGTCATTATGACCATCAAGTTTGATAATTTACAAAGCATAGCTTAAATGTGGCATAAGGCCACAAGTATGAAGCACTCAGTGAGGATCAAACTCACTACTCAGTCTTAATTGATCTAGCAAAACAAGCTTGCTAACCATTACACCATCTTGAAGTTCTTAATATCTGCAATTTTGAATGTGTGAGCCATATTTCTTTAATGCACATACACACACAATTTAATATAATAAATATTTTGTACTTGATTTCATATTTTTTCTGGTTCTCTTAGGATGGAATGGCAAGTAAATTTGTGCTTTTTAGGTTTTTTTTTTTTTTTTTTTTTTTTTTTTTTTTCCTCTCCTTCCTCTAGTGTTAAGATATGTCTATTTGTTTAGCCATTGCAAACAACAGTAATTAAAAGTTGTTTAGACTTGTTCTATTCTGTTGCTTAATATTGATACATCTCACAAATAAGCATCAGACTTTGGGGCATACATTTCAGGTACAGTTTCTATTAACAGATTATATTTAAGGAATATCCACAATATTTGCTCTCCTATTTTTTTTTTTTTTTTTTTTTTTAAATTCCTGTTTATTTTGTTCTCAATCTATTTTTTCATTGATTTATTTCCTGGCTTGAAAGATGCATTATTAACTTGTTCTATAAAAATATTTTAAATATTTGTTACATTGTAGATATTTATAGCTCTCAAGTTAGAAATTAAAAACATTTTATTTAGTGCAGACTAGTTTTAGTTTGTCGACACCCTTGAATAGGGCTAATACTGTTATAATAGCAGCATTGGCATGTTTTCAAACAATATTTCCAATTTTTTTATAAATTGGCTAAACTATATACCCAAACACATCTAATAAAAGATTTTTTTTTAAATTTCAGTAAACCCCACCATGCCTACATACACATGTGCACTTAATCAACAGAAACATGACTTTAATGCAATGTAATCCTAAAGGACAAAATGTGTCAAGATTTTTTCTGACTTTGTCATTAATTTTCCTAATATTGTACTGACATATAAAAATTTATATATCATTTTCTTCCATAACAATCTATGCAAAAATAAAAAAAAAACTAATTCAATAACTGCTTAGTTTAATCACTGAGTACAAACTGTTTTGTCATGAGTAAATTTTGATACCTTTATTGAATTCTGTATTTTCATACCTGTTGAGGGTTAAGCATAGTTCTCTTTTCTAAACTCTAAATCTGTAATTTTTATAAATTCTAATATTTTTATTGAAAATGACTAATAAAATGTCGAAAAAAAAGTAATGTATTCATCAATTGTGTGAACATTTTAATAATTCCTATAAGCTTCTTAAAATACATAAGTATTATTTTCATGAATGATTTCTTCTATATTTTTCACATGTAAATTATCTAAGTTGTAATATATATTTATAATTTTCCCTATTTGCTTTAAATCAAATCTTAATTGACAGTATCACTTAAATCCTGCAATATACTGACTTCTTTTCAATTGAACATTAAGATGAGAATGAGTCTTGAGTAAAATGCTATTTCATGCAATTTTTTAAATGTTAAACATAATCTTTTTTTTTTTTTTTTTTTTTTTTTTTTTTCTGTGAAATATTACCAAATTTGTCAGGTGTATAAGTTTAAAATAAAACTTTTGTTCTAATATTTGCTCTTTTATAATTATCAGTTTTAATTTGAATAAAAAAATTTTAAATGTCAAGATTGTTTACAAATCTTAAGTTTATATGAAATAGGCTATGTGAACTCATTGGAACAAATTTTGTTTTGTAAATGCTAGAAGTTTCCAATTAAATCATGCTGAAATAGTTTGTCTATAAGGTTAATAAGGCAATATAACTTAAAATCAATACTGTTAATATGGTTATGTTTGAAATCGGAGCTCTGATTTAAAAAAGAAAAAAAGTTTGCTACAATTTATTTGATTATACCATGTTTTTTGCTAAACAATGGTTTGTACAAACTGAATATCATTTTAAATTTTGGCAACAAACAGTGAGATTGTGTATTTTCAGATTTAGAATTTGTTTCAAATATATACAGTTGAATCCTTGATAATTTAATACACTTTCATACATTATATTACATTTCCTTGAGCTAGTTACAAATATTGGATATTTCAAGTAGAAGTAAAAAAAAAAAAAAAAAAAAAAAATTCTAAATGAAAAAGTTGAATTCTATAATAGAGAATATATGCAAAACTAAATGAAGGTCTTAGCACTATTAATGTTATTACAAGTCAGACTTTTAGAAAGCATAATGGAATTTGTTGCCATAAATAGAATTGATTGAATCGATCTGATTAATGTAGATGGCTTGCATTTATATTTTGATAGTAAATGAATTTAGTATTTTGTGAACGATTATAACAATTGAAGAGTTTCAATAAACTACATGTCCACTTTAAGCAAACTGTGTGCCCTGCTTAAGTTGGTATTTTGAATTAATTTTACAAGACTGTTTAAGTTGCAGAATGCATGATTAAGAATATATATTGGTTGCCTGCTTGCCTCTAGGCTGAACATTTTAAATTGAAGCAAACAAATCTTAATTTTATATTTGCTTTCATATGACAATTTATGATCATAAAAACCTACAAAAAGTCGTATTGTTCATTCATTATGCAAAATGAAAAGTCCTTTGCCCTACTACCCAAATGCACAAGCCAGCTGGTTTTATATATATTTAGTTCCTTGTTCAGCTTGAGAATGCTTTAGACCTCCATGTATGATATCTGGATACTTTGTTTGGTTCTCAGTCTTTGGTATATTTTTTGGTTTTAAGTTATTTACTAGCTTAAACTGACATGCATGTTGATATTTTTAGATTATCTGAAGTAATTTAAAAACTACATACCTTACTATTTCAGCCTTTAAATCTCCATTCTCTCAATTTTTTTTTTTTTTTTTTTTTTCTTAGTTATGTAGAAGCCAATAAATTTCTGTAACATCTTTTCATGAAGATTTACTAGATGGGTTTTTTTTTTTTGTTTGTTTGTTTTAATTTTTGTTGCTGTTGAGTTTCTTTAAGCACCCCCACCCCACATTTTCTCCTGTGAAATGCATTATATATTTTGAAATGGTTTCAAAATTAATATTCATTGTTAATAATCCTCATAATTCATTATTTATCTGTTACAACATGTAAAGGTGTTGATTTTGTGCAGTGCAATATTTCTGGTCATTTGTTTATTTTATATGAATTGATGTCTTTATTTTTTCTTCCTCTTAATTAACGTAATTGCTTATTTTCATTCTCAAAACAGAGGCAACTCCAGAAAATAACATTGACAGATTGGGTAAAAAATTGAAAGTAAAATCAGTACTGAAAAAATTTAAAAAAAGCAATGCTGTCAGAAAATCAACAGCTAATGTTAAAATAAAATTTTTAAATACTGATCCAAGAACTTTTTTTGTATTCTTATATTAGTTTCTCCTTTGGGTCATGATATCAAATTCCTAACTCAAGTTATTTTAAGATTTTTATCAGTTTTAAATAAGACTTTTTAGTATTTAAGTCTAGAAACTTTTTAAATAGTAAATTTTCTCCATGTCAATGGTAAACCAAGAACCATAATTGGCTGTAAATCATTCTTTGGTCCTAAACTAATAAAACCTGTTTGTTTTCCTTCTGGAAAACACTCGTGATTCAGTTTGAAATTCAATTATTGTAATAGAATTAAATCTAAACTTAAACATTGTAAAGATTTTAGAACCACTTTATTTTTTTCCTAGTTAATGCAACATCTAAGGTAAAGAGAAAGTGTTTTTTTTTTTTGTTTTTTTTTTAATATTTCTAATTTTAAGATGTTACTTTTTAAGGTTTTATATAGCTTCCAACAAAAAGATCCTGTTAAAATCTTTACTAATTTGAATAATGATTTTGTAATTAAATTTCCTCACATTTTCTTACAGATTCCTTCCTGCAAAGCAAAAGCAGAGATAACTTGAACAAATCAGCTAAAGGAAGATGGCCGGTAGAGGAGCCGCCCAACGACCAAATGGTGCAACACAAGGGAAAATATGTCAATTTAAGTTAGTTTTGCTGGGAGAGTCTGCTGTAGGAAAGTCAAGTTTGGTGTTGCGTTTTGTCAAAGGCCAGTTTCACGAATACCAAGAAAGCACGATAGGAGGTAAGGCTTTAGTATTCATCTAACTACTAATTGTGTTTGATGTCTAGCATTCTTAAAGTTGAAGTCTCATGATGTTGTTGTTTGAGTTTCTTCTATTCTGACAGGAAATATCAAATTCAAAATGTGTGTTTTGTCATTGTATATGTTTAGCACTTTGAATCATCAATAGTTTGTAGAGACTTTCAGTATATTGGTTCAGGACTGTAAATGGTTTTGTCAGCAAAATTGTCATATTTTTGGAAGCAATATGGAAATTAGTTTAGCAAATGCTGATATGATATTAAAGGATTTTACTAATGTTTGTTTTAATGATTTATTAATGTTTACCCCTTCTTCTAAAAATGTATTGAAATAACTTTTTTTTTTTTTTTTTTTTTAAATTCGTAAACTTCATTTCTAATCTTTAGGCATATAGAGTATAGATGCACTTACATTTTCTATATAAGCTTTATTTTGATTTGTAACATAGCATGAATGGCTCAAGATTAAACCCTGGAATTACTTATTTCTCATGTGTTAACTATATGGTTTCATATTGCATAACTGGTTATTGGTCTGTGATGAACTATACTGAATTTGTTTCTATTCAGCATGAAATGATCAGAAAGCATCCCACTTTGTTGATTACAAATTGTGCTCTTATCGAAGCAATACCTATAAGTATTGCAATGGCTCCTCTACAGACTAAAAAATAATTGATATCTGAATATGGCACAAAATTGAATCTACACCTAGAGCCAACTTTGTAAAAGTTGCTGTTGGGTTTTTAGATGATAAATGGGTTTTTGAGTTTATTCATAACTGTTCTACACAATTATTAGGTTGGTGCAAAAATGACGTAATGTTGTTTGTTGACATTAAAAAATACGTCAAAAAACGACATTATTACGTCATTATTTTTGCACCAACCTAATATTTCTTGCCCAAAATTTTTGAATGCATTGTTATAATTCAGCTTTTGCTGTTATCTCCTGGAGTTAAAAAAAAAAAAAAAAATCAAAACTTTGGTGATTGCTAAAATGTAAACATTTCTAATATCTGAATACTTTCACCTTACTGCACTTAAATTGTGTGTGTGTGTGTGTGTGTGTATACATGCATGTTGATATTATCTGAAAACACTTTGGAGCATTACTCATTTTTAAGTAAAACATTTTTATAAAAACAAAAATCTTTGCTAACAGTTTTTTTTTTTTTTTTTGTTTTTTTTTTTTGTTTTTTTTTTTTGTCTTGTCCAATGCCAGATCTTGGGAAAACGTATGAAAATGTTTTAATGATTCCAATTAAATTTTAAAAGAAAATAGATTTTTATTAGTGTTTTTTATATATATATATATATATATATATATATTAGTGTGTGTGCATGCACCTGACTTTGCTTATTATGGGCCAAACTGGATTTCTCAGATTCAAGGAATTTTGTTATTTTTGCTTTTAGCAGTCAACCAAGTTTTAAATGAGGATCTTTCAAACCTCTCCTATTTTCTTTCTTTATTATTTAATAATGTATTTATTACAGATTAATAATGTTGATGTATTTAGCAAGGTTTTAGTAAATTATTTCCTTTTTTAATATGAAGCAAAATGAACTTGGTTATGGTTTTCTGTATTTCTTTTCCAGCTGCTTTCCTGACTCAGACAGTTTGTCTTGATGATACTACAGTAAAATTTGAAATTTGGGACACAGCTGGCCAGGAGCGATATCACAGCCTTGCTCCTATGTATTATAGAGGGGCTCAGGCAGCAATAGTGGTGTATGATATAACAAATCAGGTAGAATCCTTTTACTTGTTGAACAATTATATAAAAAAAAAAATTATTTAGCTTTTAAATTATTTTAAATGTTTCTATTTGTTTAATTTGTTCATAAAAAATTGATTAATTTTGATTTTATAAATGAATAAACATTGTGTGTGTCCAATATTGAAATTACATTGGATATTTATGCTTATATAACTCTTTAATCAATTTTGTACAAATTTCCAAGTGCTGTTAAATTTAGCCCCAGAAATGCTCATTAATGAATTATTCAATAAGACTACTTAAAGCTTTCATCTATACTTGACAAAATGGATAAAACAGTTTTCAATTTATTCATTTAGTAAATAAGTTTACATTTTTTCCAATGTTGCAAATGTCTCTTAATTTATTGATGTCATCACATTTTAGAAATGTGGTCATCTGAAAGAAATCTTACCTTATTTTATCAAAATTAGAATGTTTTTAACATTATTCTATTTCCTTTATCCAGCAAAGCTGCTCTGTTCTAGTTAGGCAACTCTGACTAGTAGTAAAAGTTGATAATTATACAAACTGAATATACAATTCTAACTGCTAATGCCAAAAAAGACAAAATAAATCTAAAATAAAGGGATTTTATACAGATTCAAAGATTTTCATTTAGTTTCCTTAGCTAGCTTCTTTTTTTTTTTTTTTTTTTTTTTTTTTTTTTTTTTTCTACAAAATATTGGTATGTTTATCATCTCTGACAGTTTTACATTTAAAAAAAAAAAAAAAAAAAAAAACTTAATATTTCTTAGTAAAGATTGGGTGGTTGATTTGGCAGAGTAAATTTTTGAGTTACATCAAAAGTTATCCATTTGTTTCATTTCAAAATAATGTCACATCAATGTTACATTTGATCTCATGATATAAATGGGAAATTGTGTGTGTGTGTGGGGGGGTGTAATACAAATGTTTGATATTAGATGCTTTTGCTGACATTAAATCTTAGTAGAGCAGACAATGTAACTCTTCTTTACAATGAATGTTTTTTTCTGAAGCATTTAAACCCTTATGATCGTGCATGTAAACAAAACAAACCCTTACCTTCAATAGATATTCATTTAATAAAAACTATCTTTCTATAATTCTATTTAAATGATCAATTAGGATGTTGATATGCATACAATGTACTTGGGCGATCATATCTCTTTTGATTCATGACTGACTAGGCAGATTTTCCTGCAGTGGGTTGTCATTTCTTTCTGCAAAAGACTGGTTGCCAACCAAAGCTATAGAACACAGTCTGTCAAGGGAAGAAGAGATGGATTCATACCTTTCTCAAGAGTATTTGTGCCTAAGTGAATCTAACAAACCTGACTGGAATTTGAACTCTGCTCTTCATTCCTCATTCCAAGCTGATAACTATTAGAGCACAAGAGTTGAATAAATAATTATTATAATAGTTTGTTCTTCATGTTGATAAGACATTCTAATAGTCTCATGCAAAAGAATTGATGAGAATGAATTTAAAGGAAAATTGTTAATTCCTTCTGTCACACATTTGTAAATTGGAAGTTTGACAGTATTATGAATTGCATATCAACCAGGCACATATTTTACATTGAGAGTAAAAAAGAGAAGCATGAGTGGATGCCATAGTCTCACAGCTCCATTATCATGAGGTGTATTTTATTCTATAGGGAGAAGTGGGTGGGAGCTGCTTTGGCATGAAGCCATCCTTATCAAGTTAGTGCCTTACCATTGTATTTGTGTACTCACTGGGTGCCCCACATGTGGGGCTAAGCAAAGGAAGTGGGGCTTAAATAAGCACCCTCTTTCCCAAGAGCATTAGTGCAAAAGTGGACATGACAAATTAGACCAGAACTTCAATTTTGCTTATCAATTTTACTTTCCATATCAGTTATTATTCCACTACCCACACAGAATGTAGTTGGTTAATTTATATTGCCTCTGTTGGAAGTCTGATGTCATTACACAGTCCTTTTTAGAGACGTCTCTAGTTCAAGAGATAGACCTACTGTAATCTGTAGTCATATCATCCTACCTAACATACTGAAACTTAGTTCATAGGTACCACATTTGTCTTGGAAAACTGAAATTCTTTTCTATAACTTTTTTTTTTTTTTTTTTTTTTTTGTGTGTGTTTGTTTGAATTTAGCTTAATTTGGCTACCTCTTTTCCTATTGTATTCTGGCAATACAATACAAGGGATGCTGAAAGTTAAAAGAACCAAGAATCCCTTTCAAAGAAAAAATGCTGATATTCAGTTTGAATTTGGGAAATTAGTCGGGTTGACTCTCCTTGACTGTCCTTGAAAACTATTGTCTGAGTAAATAAACTGCATAGGAGTTGGTTCTAAATAAATAGGAACAAACATGTTTTTAAAAAAAAAAAAAAAAAAAATTTAGTAAGCTGTTACATGATTGGATTAATGGGGCAAAATGTGTAGAATGTTCTTGAATCCTATGTCGTCAATAAAATAGACTTTAATATTAAAAAAAAAACAACCTTAATTGAAATTGGAGACAATGGTTAGCTTTTTTAGTATAATGAAAGTGTGAAAATCTTAAAAGATTTATAGTTTAAACTCTAATTCTACATCTCAGATAATCTGCTTTTGTCTTTGCTTATTTCCTGGAATCAATCTGTAAAAGACATTTTTACTTGGTTCCCTGTTGGATAAATTGTCAATACCATACTTGACATTTTCATTTACTGCTCATATTCTTTGTAGATATGACTGCTCTCATAACCTAGGAGAAAAATACATTACCTCGTTTTCTACAATCAGATAAATAATTTGTTACATTGTGTAAAATATGATCTCAAAAATCTTTTGTTTTTCTCCTTTCATTTCAAACTGAAGTAAATGGCACAATTTGAATAGTTCTTTCTCAATACATTTTTTAAATTTTGTAAATAAATTCCCAGTAGAGCAAGATATTGTGTAAAGTTGAATATTAAATCATTTAAAGATATTGTAAATGTTTCATGTTGATGACTTTACAAACTGTATTAACACACTTTAGTAATCTTTATACAAGGGAAACTTCATGTCAATTTATCTTTTGCCTCTTTCAACTGTGGTTGCTGCAGCACTAAGCACATTTCCAGTTAATCAGTGTAAAATTGTTCAATTACTTCTATCAACCAGTTGTTTGTTTGTTTTTTTTGTTTTTTTGTTATATATATAATACTGCAGTAGAGGACTCAGGACTCATGCTGTTTTCTAAAAGAGAATTATTTGCCAATGTTCTGTGTTGTTTCCAGGGCCTTTATTGATCTATATATGCAAAATAAGTACATGCTTAGGTGCTATCAAGAAAGAAGGCACTGGGTATTGGGGGAAAAGATCATTCTTCCTTAACTGACTCTTGAGCATACAGATAGCCAGAATAGGAATATTCCTCAGTTAACCATAATGGACCAATAGAATTAAAATAAAGTTGCTTTTACTACAAATAAAGATTGGTAACAGTTTAATAAAAAAAAAAAAAAAACTGTCAAAATATTTCTAAAATATTCTAAGATAACTGATGATTCCTAATCCAGGTTTGCAATAAACAAGAATGGCCAATTACTGATTAATTGATGCCACTTCAGTTCCAACAGCAATTACTGCTTATTCTTTCAACCATTCCTAACGTTTGGTTGGATGATTTGATAGCACTAAGTATTTGGTTTTTGTTTTTTTTCTTAGGGAATATGAAACTATTCTTGATATTTATGTTGATAATATCGATTAGTTAGACTTATTGGTGATGATACATTTCCAGTCTAAGCAATACTTATTTTGAATATATTGAAAACAAAACTTAGTTTTGATATATCAAGATTTTTTTTTTCTCTGAGTTTAGGTTTGGCCATTTTTATTAACTTTTACAATAAGTTCATTGAAATCATCAATTCTAATTTTTGTAAAGGCAACTGGTTGGATTCAACTACAAAAGTAAAAACGTTGTACACTTATTTGAGCAGGTTGTCTCAATTTGGTTGAGATATAGTCAGTGTTTTGGTCATTGTATGCTCCAACATTCATCAGGTGGCATTTGGTAAAGTTTTTCTTTAAATTTCAAACTGACTCCTTTATTCAATGTTGTTCTGTTTTCCCTGCTAAGAGATCTCGCATATTAGTTAATTCTTGTAATGCTTATTCATCTGGTCATGTGAATTTCATGACCACCAGGTAATAAACTACATTCCCCTACTTGGATATCTACAAAGTGAATGCATAATAAATCCTCTTCTCAGAAATTCAGATGATAAATCTTGGCTCCAGGCCAAAATTTAAACGGTTAAATGAAAATATTTGGTTTTGTTATTGGAATAATTTTAAAATGCAGTCTTCCATCTGTTACTGTTTCTTTTTAAAAATTTTATCTGGTACATTTATGGATGAATTGGCTTGTTTGTGTGTCTGGGTCATGATAATCTTGTGTACTTTGCAAGATGGCTTGCATATTAAATCTATATGCCCGTCACAAATAGTGATTGTTTCAAGGGTCCCACCCCAGCCATAATTGCTGTTTTATTAGTTACATCTTTTTTTTTTTTTTTTTTTTTTTTTTTCTGTTTTAGTAATATTTAACTCAGTTTCTGTATTTGTCACTTAAATTCAATTAACTTTGTCACTATTCAATTTTATCTGTATTCACTGGCAAAAAGGATAATTTCTGGAAGTTTTTTTTTTTTTTTTTTTTTTTTTTGTGTGTGTTCTTTTTGTTTTATGAAATCATAATTGAAATTACCATTCAAGAAATTATCAAGATCACCTCTCCAAGTTATAATGTATATTTACTGTTGGTTATCATCACATCCAAATACTGAAATGTACATTTTTTTTTTTTTTTTTTTTTTTTTTTTTTTTTTTTTGTTCACCTTATATACAAATTGCCAGCTATACCTAGTGAGATTTTTTGCTCTTTCTACGATGCCTTAGTGGTTCTATCAAAGACTGAATGAAGGAATTTTGATTTCATGTATTGTACCTTTTGCCTATTAACAACATCTGAAAATAAACTATTCTCAAGTCTGTTTACTAACTAATGATTTACAGACTTCATCTGTTAGAAATTTTTGTATGTTGAAAGATAATTTAGAATATCATGAAATTTATGTATTAAAGTATGTTTGTTTGTTTTTTGTTTTTTTTTTTTTATGAAACCTGTTGTCTTACTTTTCTTAATTTCAGGACACTTTTAGTAGGGCGAAATCTTGGGTAAAGGAACTGCAGCGGCAAGCAAGTCCAAATATTGTCATAGCATTAGCAGGGAATAAGGCTGATCTTGCAAACAAACGCATGGTAGAACATGAGGTAAGCAGAATGCAAGTTGAAATATTTTCTCTTTTCAAATTTTGACAATTTTACATGTTATCAATTTCTGATCATTATAACTTTATTAAAGTGCATTAAAATTAGAAATGAAATTCATTCCAAATCCTATTTAAGCTTAAACATTATTTCCATTTAAAAAAAAAAAATCTAAGCTTCTTTAAGAGTTCATGTAAAATTTATAGGTAACTATAATTTTATATAATGTATTGTAATATTCAGGGTTTTTTTTAATTTTATTCTATTTGCTGTTAGACATGTTTATAATTGCAGTTATACTGTATGTTGAACTCTAGTATTGTTGTGACCATTTCTGAAAGTCCTCTCTTATTCATTGCAGTTTGACTAAATTGTAGATGCATATCTGTTAATAGCTATCCCAAGCTGCTTTAGTTTAAACTGCAAACAGGTCAAAATAGTGAGATTGCCTTCCATTTCAAATGCTGATATCTCATTTTTCTCTTTCTAAAGATACAGTTCTTTCTTGTGTGATGATTAGTTTTTCTTCCATGTCTTTAAATTATGATTTCACCATTTCAGTGACAGCACTTTTCAATGTTGGCAATTTCATAGTGGTGTTTTTAAGACTTGTTGCGTTTCTAGTTGTCGCTCTACACATATCAAAATAGCCTCATATTAAAGAAAAAAGGGCACTTGTCAATTTAGTAGGCTTAATATGTCTGATCTTTCATAATCAGTTGGTTTCATATCTGTGTGCCCACACAACTCAAGGTGCACGTGAATCAAAAAGAGGGTATATTGCATTCATTTTGTGCAAAACCATTTGGTCTGACATATTGAAATTTGTATTGCTGACCAAATGACTGAGCATTGCCAGCTGAGTCCCATTTTAAATTGGATTTGTTTCATCAATGTTATTACAATTTAAATCTTTTTTTATATATTTCCTTTTAAAAACTGTATAAAAGTATTTGTCCAAACTGTCACACTCAAATCACTTTCTTTCACCTCATCTGTTTATGCACTTTTTTTTTTTTTTTTTTTTTTTTTAATCAAACAGAATTAATATAAAAAAAAAAATAGTTCTTCAAAAAGTATTTGGGTTTTCTTTTCATTTACATTTGTGGGTAGTAATATTTTCTATAATTTTCAGGATTTGGAGATTAAATTAAAATTTTTTTTTTTTTTTTTTTTTTTTTTTTTTTTTTTTTTCTTTAAATGAAACTGGATACATTTTATAAAAATAAAAAATGTAGTGGATATGTTTACCTTTTGACACATGGGTCACTGATGAAAAAAAATGTAATTAGGTAATTTTAAACGTAATTTATTTTTAATGTTTACTAGTTCTAGGGATTAAGTTCTATTTTGGGAATTAAAATGAAATTGCTACATTTTCCTTTAAAAAATATAAACATTTTATAGTTCAACTTTTGCAAACATGCATTTTCTTTTCGTATTTATTTTTTCCTTAAGCTGTCATAGAAGACTTAATAAGCATAACATTTTTTCTTAAGCAAGTATTTTTCAAAGTTTAGGCTGGTCTGATTAAAGAATTATTGATTCCATTAGTCTTATCTATCTTTTACTTCAAGACTGTATGACATTTCACTCGTCTGAAGCTCTGAAGCTGGCACCTTCAGTTATACACTGAAATTGGCTTCTGGCCCAATAGTACAAGAAACAGACAAATTTTCAAAGTTCTGACCCACTTTAAATGGTCATAACTTAATTGTTAATTGACCCACCAAGATAAATTTGGTACTTTTTTCTTTTGTTATGTATTAAGTCCTCTGTCTGTATTAAAGATTTTTTTTTTTTTTTTTTTAATATATAGATATATTGAAAATTCAGTTTGATCTGTCTATGAGCAAAAACTTCTAGAAACAACCTATTTTACAAAAGTTTTTTTTTTTTTTTTTTTTTTTTTCGTGTGTGTGGCTGTCATTTGTTGATGCAATGAATATTCAATTTCATGCTTCAAATCCTGCTGGCCATGTTTCACATGTGCTTTATCTACATTTGATTCTTATGTAACATGTAAATTTATACATATAAGTTGTGTTGTATCTTGGTTAATGTTTCCTTTTTCTTTTCTTTCTTTTAAAGGAAGCCCATGCATATGCAGAAGAAAATAGTTTGTTATTTATGGAAACTTCAGCCAAAACAGCAATGAATGTTAATGAAATATTCCTTGCAATTGGTAAGTAAATTTATCTTAAATTATTCTCTACCACACACACACACACACACACACACACATACACACACACACACACACACACTCCCATGTACAAGCTAAAAAGAAAGTTGGATGATATTCTTTGGCATGTCCCTTCAGGACATGGGCAATACCAAATTTTTTATACAGAAATGATGGTAGTTATGATTTTACATTTTCTCACCTCTCTAGAATATTGTTTTAAAAAATGGAGGCAAGTATTGTTTACATAATATTTAATTTTCAAGTGTTTGGAGAGAGTAATCAAGATGAATTTTAGTATATGTAGACCTTGTAAATATAACTTAGTAAATAGAAAATATCTGAAATGCATTTAATAGCAATAATTGGAAAATTTAAGTTTGTAATTGACTGGTTATTAAGTCAAATTTAAAGAGTATCTTTTTTTTTTTTTTATTTAAGACTTTCTGTGGATTTAAATAAAATAACCATTTATAAAATGTATAAATGAATTATTGTAGTTCTATATGAAATATTCAAATTTTGTTTACTGAGAATGCTGTAAGATTAGGTCATTTAGAATTGACTTGGAATATTGGTGTTTCTGTAATGTAAAAAAACAATGAAACTCTTCAGTTTTTGTAATCTATTAAAAGGTGTGGCTTTAAAAAAAAAAAAAAAGGAAAGAGAGTCTGCTAGAAACTAATCTAGCAAGAATGATTAATATGAAAATACTCTAAACTGCTTTCTTTTCATTCAATATAAGTTTTTAGTAAGATATAATTCTTTTAAATTTGCTTATTTACCATTTCCAGTTCTTGTAAGGGAAAATTTATTTTATACCAGTTTTCTTCAATGGCTTGTGCAGGCCTCTGGACAGGATAAGCACTGCCAAAGTCAAAGCACTGCTATATTGTGTGTGTGTTTATTTTTTTTGTTTTTCCCTCTCGTAATCTTGAGAGATCACTGATGTGCAGTATTAAAGAGGGATGTGTCCAATTTGGGACACATACACGCACAGCCCATCTATCAACTCATCCAATCTTTTGTAACATCTGTGAATGGGTTTTCAAAATATTACTCTTTAAAATGAAACCTGAATCACAAATGTAACTAAATAAGTTTTTCTTTCTCTAATTTGAATCTGATAAATATTTGAAAAATTTTTTCTATCACTTAACCCAAGCAACATAAAAGATCTTGATACTAAAGGTATAGATTTGATCCTCTCCCCCCTTAACCTATTACTACCATTTTAAGATAATGTTTAATGTATACCTACATATTTTCCTTTTATTCTTCAAAAGAAAACCTTGATTTTTTTTTTTTCTTTTTTTTTTTTTTTTTCTTTGTCTTTTTTTCTTATGTCTGGCAGCAAAGAAATTGCCGAAGAATGAGGCAGGAGGAACTTCACAACAAAGACAGCAAGGTTTGACGCTCAATAATGAGCAAAATCAACAGACTAAGGCTGGCTGCTGCAATTAATGTAGCACCCGAATCTGTTTGTATTGGTCAGTCAGTGGCTGAGGAGAACTATATTGAGAGAGAGAGCGAGCAAATGATAGCAACGGGGCATTGACTCCACCAGCCATCAGTTCAGTCACAGCAAACAGTACAACAACCACGTGACCATGTGATCAAACAGTAGTTGGAATCTAAAATTGTATTTTTTACATATAACAGAGGATGAGAATATGTGCCCGCAGCCTGTTGGAAGAAAAGAGTACATGGACAACATCTGGTCAGTGCCGCCCAGATGACTGTATAGTAACAATTTTGAAATTAAAAAGTACAGTATATTGTACTTGTTTCTTTCAAGGATGAGATGATGAAGATAAGGAAAAAAGAAAAAAAAAAAAGAAAAAAAATCTTGTAAATTTCTCAAAGGTTCTGCACCTCTGTAAAATATTGTATGCTTTGTCTGGGGGTTGTAGGGTAGGGTTTCAAACAAAATGAATTTAAAAAAAAAAAAAAAAAATATGGAGTAATGAAATTATGATATTATTAATAAATTCCATGGTTCCAAGTTGTGCGATTACATTCAGACATACATTACTACTACTACTGTTACTACTCTTACTACTACTACTACTACTACTACTACAATTACCACCAACCAGCCACTTTCTTCTCCTCTTCTCTTCTTCCTCCAGAATTAAAACTTCTATTGTTTCTCGCTGGCACCTGCATCATGTACGTTCTACTTACACACATGAACTTTTAACAATTGATTGGGTGGGGTCTGTCATGCTGTTTCAGCATTTTCATTGCTGATTGTTTTGGAAAGGTAAAAAAAAAAAAAAAGAAAAAAAAACTTTTGCAAATTATAAAAACAAGAAAATTTAAAAAAAAAAAAATGAAAAATGTAACACAAAATCTCTTTCCCCCTCCTCCTTTTTGATATAGTATTTGTTTTCTATACAGTTTTTTCTTTCTTTTCCCACCCCCCTCCCAACTCTGTTTGCCGCCTTCTCTTTAATTTGCGGAAGTCTTGCTGCTTTGTGTGATATGAGGAAACAAAAGTCATTATAAATTTAATTTCTTCCCAGAAGCTGTTTCCCTCTCCCCCTTTTCATTGTTTTATTTTCCTAAGTTTTTCCTTCAAATTGCTGGACCAGAATGTACCAGAATGATGTTGATATTGGAAACAAAACTAATTTTGAATGTCTCACCCCTCAGAAAATGTCTATGGAAATTATTTAACCTGTAGTGATAAATTTTGGATTTTTTTTTTTTTTTTTTTTTTTTGTCACTGGAATGGAATTCTTATGAGTCAGTAATTGAAAAATAGACTCCAGTTAGGTGAATATAAAAATGACAAAATACTAATTCTTAGAAACTTAATATTTTTGTCTTAATGTTTTATAAAGCATCTTTCTTTGTAATTAATCAAGTAGATTTTATCTGCAAGTAATGACAGAGGGAGCCATTTATTATAATTACAAATATTGCTATCAAAATCGGTAACTGTTTTTAAATTTAAAAAAAAAAAGATGATTTGCTTATAATCAAAGTTCCAGATATTGTTATCAAAAGATAAATTTATTTTGAAAATAGTTAACAGGCCACAGATGTTTTGAAATTCAGTTGTCTATTAATGGCCAACTTTTTTTTTTTTTTTTTTTTTAATAATTTTGAGCAAGTTCTTGTAAGTCAAATAATTTTTAAAGTTTTTTTTTTTTTTTTTTTTTTTTTTTTTTTACTAACAATGAATGTGAATTGTTGCAATTTTTATATCCTTTTGTTAGAATGGCCAAGTCCTAAAATATCTGCAGTAAATGGCTTCCTTTGTATTGGTTCAGTTGTTTTTTTTTTTTTGTTTTTTGTTTTTTGTTTTTTTAATCACTATTAGGTTAGTCGATGAAGTGATATTTCTTGCAAAGAGAATTTAACAGGTCAAAAAAAAAACTTACAAAATTTTTAAACTAAACATTATTTATTCCCTCTCAAACAAATACTAATGCATGTAACATTTTTGCTATGAAAATGGAGGTTTTTTTTTTCTCTCTCTCTCTCTCTCTTCCATCCCCCCCCAACTTTAGAAATGAATTTTACAAGATGATAGTGATATTTAAAAAAAAAAGTTAATTTACAACTATTTAATGCTGTAAAATCAACACCACCACCAACCACCACAACTACTACAAATTTCCAACTTGTCTACCTACCAACTACCACCACCGCCGCCGCTCATGAAGTTCAACCATTCATTTCTTTGTTGTGTACATTTTGTCGCGGGAGTGCCGTTGGGACCTGGAGCATGCACTGAAGTTCCAATTAACCATGTAACCACACTTTCTCTCTTAACACTGCAAAATGAAGTAAAAACAAGATAGTCCAACGCTATATTACTAGAAAGTTGTCTCTTTGCAACACCCATAATAACTATTCCTTTGTAAATAAATCTCATCGTCTTTCTATGTGACCAGCCTAATGGGTGGTTTTTTTGAGGCAAGAGTAGTTTTGTTTGCACTCTTGAACTCAGATCTTGCATGTCTATATCTATTGTCGCTATGGAAAACATACATGTGTATGTATATGTAATACATATATACATATGTGTGTGTGTGTATACATACATAACCAGATTTTAGAAATAAAGCATTGGACATTGCAAAGTTTTCCCCTTTATTTTTGCCCTTTTTGGAATCACTGAAGAGATGGTTTTCTTTTTTTCTTTTCTTTTTTCCCCCCTTTTCTTTATTTGCTGATATTTAAGGGCCACTTTTTCTTAAATTCCAAATGAACATTTGCATGCATTTGTTCTTTGACCTTTTCCTTTAGAAAACTCAAATATTGGAAAGGTGTCTATCAATCTTGCCTTGTTCTTTTTCGTCTCTCAACTATGACTGGCCATTCTCAACTTTTCTCTGTATGTGTACATTTTCAGTTGTGTATGCTGACGATTTCTCATTCTCTCTTCAGTTGCAGGAGGGGTGACAAGTATGTGAATGCATGTCTTTGTCAAAATGTCTACTCGTGTTAAACGCTGTTAAAATATTGATAAAAGCAATGCTTATGATTTAGTGTTTAAAAAAAATTACAAATTTTTTTTTTTTTTTCCTTTTGTTGCGACATTAAAATTAGTCTGATATATATCTTCTTGGTATTCCATTTTTTTAATGCTTTTTCATTCATTTAAAACGTTTTCTTTATATTAAGCCTGCAGTACTAGAAGAGATTTTATTTTCAATGAAAGCAGCTGTAGGTAAGGCCTATAAAAAGGAAAAAAAATTTTTTTTTTTTTTTTTTTTTTTTTTTTACCAAGTAGTGTAATTCTTTCAGTTTTCATTCCCAGCCTGATGGCAGCAGTCTAAATATCTTTGAGTATCAAAAATTCTTCAAGATTTTTGGCTGTGTAACTTGTGTGTCAAAAGTCTAAAATTAAATTTTTACTGTCAAAGATCGCTTCCATTAGTATTTGGGGTGAGTGTTAAGCAGGTTTTCTCTCTTGATATGGCCACTTAGAAGAAAATTGCAAACAACTGTAGAAGATTTATTTGCAATTCATATTTATCTGATCTGAATTGGGGAAAATTCTGTAAATAACTTCATTTGCTATATAAATGAAATTTTATGGGGATGGAATATGCTGTGCATTATGGAAAGAAATTTGGTAGGGGAATGAACAAAGACTTAGGATAATGTTTAGCAGAGATTTCCTTTTTCTTTATAGATCAGTGGTTTGATTCCTTTACAATAGATGTTTCAAGTCACTGTTTGCCTGAATGATTGACTTCTGACCACTACTGTAACATACTACAGAATTCTTTTAATAAAAAGGACATCACTGTGAAAAATGTTAGTAATAAAAATGTCATCTTTGTCCATTTCACAAATGTTGAAAAAGCATCTATTCTAGAGGACCAAATATAAATTCTCTTGCTCTTTCTTGACATTTTTATTTGGCAGGTAGTAATGACAAATGAAAATTCATAGACTGTTGCCTACCGATTTATTCAGTTGATCGTGGTACTTCAGTGTCTCTCTCTCTCTATATTTTCAGTGGACATTTTGAATGTTTTCTGTTAAACGAACACTTTTTCTTTTTTTAAGTTGATATTCTTTAAGGGATGTTGCAAAGCTTATGCTCCCACTTGGTAAGATCTCAGTCATTACTGTGTGTGACAAAATATTAACTCTAGGAAAGACCATTTAGCGTGAATAATCTTCAATTGTGCATTGGACTGGCTTGCATCCTAAACAGCTGGGTTTCCTCTGCTTATGTGCAGCAAACAGAATTCCTCTTTATAGAATTATTCAGAATTCTAATTTAGTTTGTCTTTTCAGGAAATAAATAATAAAACAAACAATTCTGTTGCTTTTTTTAGCATCAATTCTTTTAAGAAATCTTGATGCCTGTTCATTATCAGATAAAATAAATACTCAGTAAAAAAAAAAAAAAAAATCTATGGAATACTGTTTTCATTCTTTCTCTCGGGATCTTTGTTTTATTATATATATATATATATATATATATATATATGTATATATATATCCCTAGAATGTTGAATAATGTATAAGTTAAATCTTAAATATTATTTTTACTTTATTTTCAGCAAGCTAGCTATCTCTTTTCTTTCTGAAAACATTTGAACTAAATACCCCCCCTCCAAATGATAATGTTTCTTGTATTTAAAATGTTCAACTGTATTTTGTGAAAGTTTCCTGTAAAATGAGGCAATCTCTTGCTGTATTAAGATTTGGCTTTCTAAATGAATAATTATACAAAAAGTATTTTAAAAAATGTCTTGTAAACAAAAAAGATTAAAATATCGGCTTAACTTGCTTTTAGAATCAGGACTTGCATGTTTTAACATCTCTGCTACATTGACTATCTGCTGAAATCATCTATTTTTTTTTTTTTTTCTGTAATGGGGAGGGGGGGACCTAGCTATATCTATAGAAATCAGATCCGGATGTGACATGAATTTAGATGAAAGTGTAATGATTATTTACTGAAACAAATTTTATCAACTTTACCTCTCTTCACAGTACATGCAACTTGACATTAACCTTTTGGTAACTACTTTCATATTTTCTTTTAACTGTTTTTGAATGTTGGGATGTAAAGTCACAAACTTGTTGCAGACATTTGATCAACATACTTGTGGGAAAGCTGAAAAGTTCTCTGTCTGACCAAGAAGGGATTCCAAGAATTTTTTTTTTTAAATCAGATCTTGGAAAGTGAGTCAGGCTGAGAACATTTCAACACGCTCTTAGTATATTTTTGTTGCTAATTAGTTTCACTGTAAAATGCTAAATTAATAGAGAACTGTTTGGTTTGGTGCCCTGCAAGAGATTCACAAATATTGGTGGGGGTGGACATTTTGTAATTAGGATGCACAAATTTATGCATTTTACTTTTAATGCTGTAAAGATGTCATGCCTCAATATATCTGAAACATTTACTATTGTAATTTATACAATTTACTTTTTAAACTTAATTCCTTAATGAATATTTTCCACGAATAGTTATATTGACTTTGTGCATTGATCTACAATGAAAATTATATAACGTGTGGCTGTTGAAAAGTTATTGGCTCAGCAAAGATTAAAAATAAAATTTCCATCGGGTTTGGAAAATGAATTGGGCAAAGAACTTTTGAGTACCTATCTCTACATGATTGATATAGTAGTCAAATTTTATTGAAAGTTCGATATATTTCTTTCAACCAACTTTTTGCAGATATGCTGTTCCTCTGTCAGATAAATCTATTGAATTATTACCAGATATAATATTTATACTCTAGATAAATACTAATCATAGTCTCTAAACAAATGATTCAGTATCTGTCTATATTTCTGAGATGAGGTATTATGTACACTATTTTTTAGTTTCACATGCCATGTTTAATGGATGTCAGTTATGTTACCTGGTTGAGGTAGCAGAGAACTTTCGGAGGGAAATTAACAGGCGATAACTGACATCCATTAAACATGTCACGTGGAACTATTAGGTTGGTGCAAAAAAAACGTTAAAAATACGTCAAAAACCGACATTATTTTTGCACCAACCTAATAGAACAGTCTACCCCAGTCAGTGAAATAAAGGGTTCTGTTCAACATTCCAACCACCTGAAGAAGGTCGGAGCGTACAATGGCTGAAATGTTGTAATAAATATGGCGACAAAGATGAAGACAATAGTCTGAATAATGTACATAATAGCTCATCTCAGAAATATAGACAAATGATGAGCCGTTTGTCTGCGACTTTGAAGTCAGTTGAAAGATGAGTCAACTATTATTAATTTCAATATTGTTGCTCTAGTTCCATCTTGAGCACTTTGACATAAATTCTGTTCAACTTCAAAATAAGTTCAATTCTAGTAATTTTATTCATTATTGGTATATACATTACTAAATTCAGTGCCTCACTCTTTATTTTTTGTTCCTCACCAAAAACAAGTTAGGCAATAAATAATGAATCAAAGACCTACCCCACTTGCTCATTTATTGCCTAAGTTTGTAAACCTCTTTAAATTCCTGAAGAATAGATTTAATTTGTAAATTCTTGTCTATCAAAAATACTTTGTAAAAAGATTATTGTATATTATATAAAGTATAATGCATGGGGTGGGGGTGACTAAAAATCATTTTGTGACCAAACTAAAACAGCTTCTCGGATTTTATTCCCCTACAATTTACGATATTTCATTGCAATTAGAGATGTTTCAATAATTAATATCACAGCTGGTTACTTATACTGGTCATTAGTCAGATATTTTTTGCACAAATGGAGACGCTTCTCTCCCAATATAACAGTAAAGTTCCTTTGGTTTATTGGGCTATGTGTCTTTCCTTTCCTCTTTTTTCCTAAAAAAAAAAAAAAAAAAATTTTTTTTTTTTTTTTTTTTTTTATAATAGGATGCCAGTTGATGCAAATATTTAATCCTTTCACCTTCAACACACTCAAACATGTCCCGTAAATATCAGCGCCCAAAGTCTCACCGTTTGCGTGACTTCCTGTGTTATTTACGATTTGCCATGTATAATGGTAGAGTATACATGGGACGAATTACTGCAAGATGAACAATGAGGGCTGATATTTGGGTTGGGGATGGTTGAATACTAAATGATCAATATATTCATTAATATTTGATTTAGAAAACCTTTAAACAAGCGATGTTTTGATTGTCTGAAAAAAAAAAAAAAATGATTACAGAAATTTCCTTAAATATAAAATTGATATAAATTTGCACGTAATATAAATTTCTAGAATATTCCTATTGTAGAAGGCAGTACTTTGGTGCTCTGAATTTCTATTCTCTTGGATGCGGAGCAACATTAAACTATTTAAGCTCTCACAATTGCTGATAGGAAATAATAGATCATGCTCATTTGCATGTGTCTAATCCTTAAACTGATTAAGACAGATATGCTATATGTATATTTTTTTTTTCTCTGTTTTTCATTTATTGTGTGTAATATATATATATATATATATATATATATATAGTATTTTTTTTTTTTTTTTTTTTTTTTTTTTTTTCTAAGCATAGCTTAGATGTGGCACAAGGCTGAGGCACCCAGTGAGGATTAAACTCGCTATTCAGTCGTTATTGATTTAGCAAGACAGGCTCACTAACTATTACATCACCTCAAGGTGCTTCAAAAATAGCTTTCCTATTCATAGCTTAGATGTGGCACAAGGCCTAAAGTGTGTGTGTGTATGTATATATATATATATATATATATATATATATCATGCACCTTAAAGGGGGAAGAAAACATTCATTTTTTTTTTTTTTTTTTTTTTTTTTTTTTTCCTCCTATTACTTGAAATCTTGAACTACCCATTTGCAACTACAAGGCCTATTTTCTGCTGGTTTCTCTTAAAAATTTACAAATCCCTTCCCCTGGCTACAATTTCTTTTTCTTTCCAGCTTTTTATTCAACTGATTATTTAAAAGCCAACTATTGCTGACTGCTTGTTTGTCTAAATGCATTGACAGAGACTGACTCTGCTAGCACCTTTGACCTTTTATTTAATTTCAAATTACAGCTTGCATATTGTGCATGTGTCACTTGTTCTCTAATGCTATGTCTTTACTACTGTTTCAGTTACCTTTAGAACAGGTGTAGCTCACTGGTTAGAACAAAGGACTCCTCTAATGCAAGGTTTAAGTGTTTGGTTGTGGTGAATGTATTTGATGAGGTGAGAGATTTTGCTCAGCGTTTGGTACTTATTCACTCATTAATGGCAGATGAAAGGAATTTCCATCATTACAGTTCTCTTGCTCAACTGCAAATGACAGAAATATCTGCCGTTGTTAATGGGTTAATGTCTGCTTTAAACCGATCATTATACGACCATGGTTTAATAGAACTTGTCTGGTGAAATCCTTTCCCTAATAATGTTTCACGTTGGTGCATGCAAATTTATTTTTCCTCTCTCTCCTGGCAGTTGGTTTTAGTAAATTTAAACTCCAGTGTTTAATTTAACAGTTTCAGAAGGGAGTGACAGCTGAAGCTTGTTACATTGAGCAAATGAAAAAGAGGTGTGTGAGGGGGGGGGGTAGCCAGTGTGTGTCACTCCATCTTGAAGGCCAATTAAGTGATGTCATAAGTTCAATCCCAACAAGCTACCCTACTGACAGATTAACCCTTTAGCATTCAATACACCCTGTAAATATCGGCTTTCAATGTCTCACTGTGTAACTTCCTCCATTATTTGCAATGATGATGTCATATATTATGTCAGAGCATACATGGGGCAGATTGAACATTTAGAGAGATATATATATATATATATGGGGTGGATCAATGAGTTAAAGTAATCATTACTCTCTTCACTGGAGTTAAGCAACATATGTGGCTTCCCTCTGCCTTTTCTACAAATATTTTCATGGCAACTATTCTGATAAGCTTTTTTTTCTTCCCTGGTGCCCCAATGATATGAATTTAAGCATGCTACTAGATTAGCATCTAGGTCCCACCCCTCTACTGTTGAAATAGATAAATGCAACCACCGCTTCTACTCCAACAGTTTGTTTTTTGTTTTTGTTTTTTTTTCTTCCCCTTGCACTTCCCAACTGTGAAAAAACTTATTTGCTTGTCTGATAACTAAAATCTTCAAAAATTTAAATGCAGTGTCAACCACCATCTATCGACTTTTTATTTATTTTTTTATTTTTTTTTATCTTTAACTCAATACCCAACCCCCCCGCCCAGTCTTTTCTCTCACTTTCACTCCCTGTAAATCCCTGCGTGCTAGTGGCACTCCACTTCCTGCCTTGCTTGGGGTGAAATGCTTTAAAAAAAGATAGGTGACCACTTTGGAATACCAGTTGTAAGCTTGGATGGTGGGTGGCTTAATAGGATAATAGCTTGGGATTGTTAATCAGAGAGCAGTTGCAAGTCCAGTTTGGTTTGTTACATTCACTTATGTGCAACTGTGTCCCTGGGAAAGATATGAATCCACTTCTCCTGCCCCCAGCTATGGGTGAATTAAGACTCAGATCACTAAATTATCATTAAAAAAATTTTTGTTTTTAAATTGTTGCAATCTAAAAAATATTTTCTGACTTTAAATAAACTGTAAAGGGTTGATAAGCCATTAACAAAAAACTAACCAAACAAAATCATTATGCTCACCACTTCATTCAGTATTCTTCTACCTTGAGTGGCTCTCAAGACTTATAAAGTTAATTTAACAAAGCAAATAACACATTTGGACATTAAACAATTGCAGTTGTGCCAGAATAAGATGCCTACTTTAAAAATATTTGACAACCTTGTCTTGATCTAATTTTCTATGGGCATTGATACTTAATAGATACACTGTTCGTATTTGTAAATTCTATTTTACAAATTTCTCACTAAAATAGGTTTTGGGTCTGTGGCTCAAGCAGATTGATTATTTTCCAACTGGTTGGAGGCATGTCACTTGAACGTGTTAACTGCCAGAGATCAATTCTGAAATCTGACTTTATAATTGCAAACTTTAGGAATAAAAATATATTCCTAATGATTTTTGAATTCCTGGTTTCTATTAGGTTGGTGCAAAAATAATTTCGTTTTTTAACATATGTTACTATGTGAGAAAACGAAATTATTTTTGCACCAACCTAATAAATTGCAGGAATCACAAAAGTAAATAGATGTGTGTGTGTTTTTTTTTTTTTTTTTTTTTTTTTTTTTTTTATAGCCAAAGCCAGAAAATATTTTTAGATTTTTTAAAAAAAAAAATTTTTTTTTTTTTTTTTTTTTAAATACATTTTAGTGATACAAGTCTTACTAAAAGCCTATAGCTGGTGGAGGCCCGTTTTAGGATCAAAGTGTAGTATCTGTGCTTTGTGATCATGCGGGCTGGCTTCTGTCGAACTCTCTAATGCAGAGAGGAACTCGGAGGAAGCTTTGCCGAAGGGCAAGGTTTCCTTCGGGGAGGTAGACAGGACCTGAACCCGTCCAGGCGGGTTCAAAGGTCATATTTTTGGCCGGGCCTACGGGCTCGCGGGCAACCCACATTAAACCGGCCTTGTGCCACATTTAATCCTCGTGGGTGGGTTAATAAATACTAGCTGGTGGAGGGAGGAGAGGTGGATTCATGCCTTTCTCAAGGATATTTGCACATTAGTGAATATAATGAACCCAATTGGAATTGATCTAATTAACAATTCTGATCTATTACCCATCACACCATCCATACTTACAGCACCTGGTATTCCCAAGCAGTCACCCATCTAGGTACTAACCAGGATCAACAATGCTTAACTTCAGGGAACATACAGGATTTTGCAAAATCTGAAACCATTAAATATTTTTATTTTAACTTTATATATGTGCAGCATTTTTAAAATCACTATCGCAATTTTTTTTTTTTTTTTATATAGTTGTTTCATTGCTGACCTTAAAAATAAAGTTTTATGCATAAATAAATAAATTGCTCTAAATTCATTTTTAATAAAATGTAATTTCAACTTGAATTATGAAATCCCTTCCTGACATAACAAAGTACACTGAAAGTGATACATGAAAACCAATATTTTTAGGGACTTTGTTTTACAAATTTGGGGCTTTACTGTTGTTGCAAGTAAAATATCACCAAAAAAATAATATATTATCAAAATATAAATTTTTGGTAATTGTTTTCAAATGTACAAAAATTGAATTTGTAAAATACACACACACAATTATAATGAATTCCTTGTTCTAACAATTTTAATTAGTGGCCAGAAGTGTTGTTGACCCTGTTTTCAAGGGCTATTTTAGGTACACTCATACAGTCGCCCCACTCACATACTGTGATATAAAGATGAAATGTTCCTTATTTTTTTAGGAAACTGGGAGATGTTTCTATTTATTGGTTTAAAGAAAAATTCTTTACATACCCAATTGGAAATAATGTGTGTTTAGATAATAGAACAATATTAGCATAATACGAAATATATTGACGAGGCCAGTTCAATGTTTCAGTCTTCATTGTATATTTGCTGTTAATGCATTTCAATTGATCCATTCTTTACTCTCCAATCAGATTTAATTTTAAAGAAAAAGGAAACCTTTAATTTTCAGCAAACATGACCTAAATATTTTGTTTAATATATTTGCTAGACTGGTCTATTTTTACCCATGTTAGCTACATGGATGGTATGTGAGGAAACCCAAAGAATGGATCAGCCCAAACATGTTAATGACATGTATACAAAGAGACTGAAGTGTCCAAATAATGTCAGATCTTTTCAGAAATCTTCACAAAGTAATTGAAAATATAATTAAATATATAAGGGTTGGCTGAAAAGTTCATAGTCAGCCTATGAAGTTTTCAGTCCACCTTCATATATGAATTTTAAATATAATGAATAAAATATCAAGGAAATTTAAAATAAAAGTTCTTTTTTTTTTTTCTTAGTCCTACAATGTCACCTTTTGAATTGAATTTTTTTAATACCAAAATAATATTTTTCTTTGCTGATTGTTTTTTGATAAAGACAAATTTGGATCTTTGTGCATGAAGAAAGAAAAAAAAAAAAAAGTCTTAAAATGACAAATTTTAAATTGATATCAGTTATTTTAACTACCTGTACTTATCAGCAATGTTTTTTAAAAAGCAATTATTAGAATTGTAAAAACATGAAAGTGAATTTATATTTTTTTTTTTTTTTTTTTTTATTTACAACATTCTAAAAATCAATACAATTGTATTAAAACTAACACAATACAATGTTTATCATTTACCAATTTATAAAGAAATCTATGAAAAATTTTTATTCATAGATTTATAAATATTTACTAAATTATTAAAATATGTGAACCAACTATAAGGAAATCCTTATTTATCATTTTATAAAGTTTGAATCAATTGGGAATTAGCTGATGTTTTGTTAACCATTCCAATAAACAATCTAATAGTGGTTTTTTTTTTTTTTTTTTTTTTTTTATCAGTTTTCAAGGACAAAGAAAATGTATTAATTCACTTTCATGTATAGGCTATTTACAATTTTAATAATCGCTTTTTAAAATAATAAACATTACCAAGGAGGGAAGGTAGTTAAAATAATGGTATTGGTATTAAGGGGGGGGGGGCTCCTTTTTGAAACTTTTGTGGGCACTAAGGTCCAAGGTTTTCTATATAAAAAAAGAAAAGAAAAAGTGGATTTCTTTTTTTAAAAGAAACAGGTAAGTAATCTTCAAATGGGAAAAGTACTAAGTGGTATTAGAAATTCACAGAAACAAAAGACACCCCCCCCCCCCACACACCAAAAAAAAATGTAAAGATGACAGTGCTTGGAGGAAGAAGAATAAGATGAGGGAGAACACGGCATGTACAGATATGATCACGTTATCTTTGGGTATAACCCACCACCGCCACCCAGCTGGTTCAAGCCATTTCAATTGATCTTATTAGCATACAGATCATCACTGGATGGAAAAAAAATTAAATTGTAAATAAGTTTGTTAAACTTGAGTAGATATCTAAATGACACTTTCAGTTTTGATGTTTAGCTTATGTAATTGCAATTTTTTTTTTTTTTTTTTTTTTTTTTTTTTTTTGCATACAGTGATGGTGCCCAATGGAAATAAAATACTCAATTTAAAAAAAAAAAAAAAAAATGCTTGGATGTTTGATTTTTATCTCACATATGCTTACAATTAGGCAACTGAAAACTAAGGTTTATAAATTGCAATTGGCTTTGTCAGAATCGTTGCAAACTCGACACGTCAAATGATGGATCTTATTTTATAGGGGGTCAATATTAGGTGAAGTGCTGTCAATGATTAGTTTGTTAATTACAACACATGGGCCCTCGTTCTAGCAAGCAAGCAGCATTAATCAGAGTTTACAGTAAGATTTGGACATCCCAAAGAAAAGAGATGTAAGTTCATATGTCATTAGAGTCATTATTATTGGTAGTAGGTCAAACAGACTATTGAATGAACATAATGTCAAAAAGAAAGTTTCAAAAGGAGGAAATGTTGAACAAAGTAAAAACGGACATATCGTCATGATTTTAAAAATGTGGTTCAAATACGTTATTTTAAACTTCATTGCTTAACTTTGGCATCATTTAATAAATAAGTTTTAACTACTGTAGTTTGAATTCAGGTACTTGTTCAAAAAGATAGCAATTATGTAGAAAGTTTTTTTTTTCGTCGGAGGTTTTGATATTTTTTTAAATTATTTATCAGCAGGATACTTGCATGCTAAGTAAAAGGTATTCTATTGTAGATACATTTCCAGTTATTTAGTCAATTTGACTTTTCTGTTTGGCACTTTGTTCATTCAATACTTAGTCCATTTGGCATTTTGTCCATCCATCATTTTGCCTTTTTACACTTTATCTGTTTAACACTTTGTCCTTCAACGCTGTCTGCACGCGATTATTATTAGGTTGGTGCAAAAATATCGTTTTTTGACGTTAATACGTCAAAAAACGATATTTTTGCACCAACCTAATATTATCCTTATTATTTTATTCTCTTCTTTTGCACGGTTTTTCATTTTTAAGTGGTAATCTTGCATTATGATTGATTTTTCTAAAGCCAGAAAATATTTTTAGATTGTAAACAATATTTTTTTTTTTTTTTTTTTTTTTTTTTAGTTAATGGTTTAGTGATACAAGTCTTACTAATTAACCCATAGCTGGGGGGAGAAGAGGAGGTCGATTCATACTTTTCCCAAGGATATTTGTATGTAAGTGAATATAATGAACCCAACTGGAATTGGAACTCCCATCTAGGTAGTGACCAGGCTTGACATTGCTTAACTTCCATAATCATACGGGAACTGGTGTTTCAACGAGATGTTTGCCATTAATTCATACAACCTCAAACAAATAGCACCTTTTGAAGTGCCAAGCAATGCAGACTTCTGAAGCGATGGGATACCAGGCTTTATTCCGATTTTGTTAATGTCAGATTTTAAGTTCAGTCCTACAGACCCCAACCCCCAATGATAACTGAGACAATAGTGGCCTGAACATCTGACATTCTAGCAACCTTGATTTGGAGGTCAGTGTATTTCTTAAGCTTGTCCATTTCTTTGATATTGATATGGTCACCAAGCCCATCCCTGACAGGAGGAAATTTTTTTTTTTTTTTTTTTTTTTGACCAATGTCTGGTTTGATAATCTCAAGGATGCTAAAATCCCATAAGATCTTGATTTAGTTATTTTTTATTATCTTGGGCTTGTGGCTGTTTTTTTTTTTTTTTTATCATTTTGCCCCCAGAAAGGCAATAAAGCCACTAAGACACAAGGGGGTTACTGAGTGTTAGAAAATATAAGAACACTATTAAGGAGAGACAACAAACGAACAAGAATTAAGAAGGCAGAAGGTAATGATTGAAATTGCATTTAAATTTTGGAAGATCAAAGTTGACCGGAAAGCAAGAAGCCAGAAAGGAGTTCCACATGTGAGAAGTGTGAGAGAAGAAACTGTTAGCATAGAACTTACAATTACATCTGGCCATTTCAACTTTAAAATGAGACCTTGCCATGAATCCAGTTATGTGCCATTGGTGATACATGCTTAGGCAATCATGTATCTTTTGATACATGACTGACAAGGCAGAATTTTTCTCACAGTAGGTTGCCATTTCTTTCTGCAGTTGCCATCCGAAGCTATAGAACCCGGTCTGTCCTGCTATTTACCCATAACTTGGGTGAGAAGAAGAGGGTTCATACCTTTTCCAAGAGTATTAGCATGTAAGTGAATGTAATGGATTTGTCTAGAATTCGAACTTGACTATCAGATTCCTCAATAAGAGCCACTATCCATTACTCCACCATGCGCTTAAAACCATAAAGTCTGGGTACCATAGAGGAAAGTTCATCAGAACAATTAGCATGAAAGTATTTTTGACATTACCATTTTTGTTCAACTTTAGGCTCACACTTCCTACACTAATGCAGATGAGAGGCTACCATATCATGGCAGCACTTTCGTTCTTTCTGTGTAAGCATTCCACAAGCACTAATGATATGGATGACATTTTCCACTTCCATGTCCAAATCCACTTGGTGGTAGACATTCTTCCAAATATAATTAATATTCATATTTGATCATGGGTGGTTACCAATAGACTTCGAGTTTTGTGTTAAAATTCAACTTTTGTCAACCAATCTCATATAGCTTTAGTTTTAATAGCCTTGGTGTCAGCCTCAAACTATCCATGAAACATCATTGTTTCTGTTGTTATTTTTATCTCTTTTTCAATACGTTCCTTCCTGTAGTTTTGTTTATTACTGGTATTCTCTTTTACAAGGTAAATGACTAGGTGGGTACTTGGTATTTTTCATGGCTAAATGTGATCTTTTTTTCTTGCCAGATTTTACCTGACAACTGACAGACATTTGCATGATGCAAAGATTATATATATATATATATATATATATATATATATATATATATATAAAAAATAGAATAGATAATTTGGTCAATAAAACAATGTCAGACAAAAGAGTATCAATAAACCTTGATTTGGAGGTCAGTGTATTTCTTAAGCTTGTCCATTTCTTTGATCTTGATATGGTCACCAAGCCCATCCCTGGCAGGAGGAAACATTTATTAATATTGACCAAAAATAAAGCACAGAGATTGAGGTTCCAAGTTTGGAATTTTCAAACATGCCTGTGTTCTTCATCAGCAGATGCAAGAAATAAACAGGGACTGCGGAGATTATCCAACATTAGTTTTTGAGGCTGGGTAAAGTCTGCTTGTAGGTAGAATTGTTAGAAAAAATCCTTTCCCTGTTTGAGTTCTTGCTGTGCAAAATTTTATGAGAAAATAACCTCAGATTTAAAAACTCTGGTGGTGGGTGGAAGGTTAGTGAGATGTTGAACATAGAAGAAAAAAGGTTTATAGGACCAGGGTGGGGACAGTATTAGTGTTGAAAGATTTTGTGAGTTAGGAACAGTGTGGGGACATAGCGAAATTGTCAATACAAGTAAAATGGAAAAAAAAAAAGAATTCTTTTAGGAAAATCGTTGTTAGAAAAGGGGGTTGCAGAAAAAATAAAAATTAAAATACCAAAATACTAAAAATAAAGATAGTGATAATAAGAAAAGGTGGGGGGACATACAAAAATAAATGTGTTGTGTATCGAGATATGATCAGAGTGTAAAAAGGCAATAAAAATAAAATGAAAGAGGTAAGAAATAGTACAAAAAAGGAATAATCTAATCATATATATATATAGATATAGACATATATCCAAATGAGAGAATTATGTCTGGTTTGAGCCAGCAAACAAGGTCCTTCGGTACACGTGTCAAAAAAATGTCTGGTGGCCATTCAATTGCTCCCTGTTGTCCTATCCACCTCACCCCGAGGAAAAAAAAAAGAAATGCTGTTACTTTTGCTAAACCCTGTATATTTCATCTTTTGGAGTGAAAGTAAATGTGTAGGTGAGTATATAGTATTTTTCATGTCTAAATGTGATCTTTTTTTTTCTGTTAGAGTTTACCTGATGACTGACACGTCATTTGCATGATGCAAAGATCATATATATATATATATATATATCCAAATGAGAGAAAGAACAGAGATGAAGTAAAAGTCCACTGTTCATAACATTTACTTTTAAAAAAGTGCTCAATACAAAGTAGAGCAATATATTATTGTTTTTATTATAAGAGATTATAATAAAAAACATTTTGAAATTGCTACACAAAAGCTTTCATGTTTCAATACTTTGATTGTACTTCTTCAGGTGGTGGTAAGTGACTGGTGATTAAATGATTTTTAAGGAAATTTAAATGTTACCTCTTTTCCAAAAGTTGAAGGGAAAAGGGGACATAAGGTCAGACTTAAAAATTTGCCATGTCTATGTTCTGGTTTATCGTGACATTAAAAAAATAACTCACCCACCTCCACCCTCTGAGCTTATTTTCTATTTAGCATAGATCTGATATTTAATCAAGACATACCCACAAGTCTATTTTTATGTCCCCCACTTCAACTTTTGGAAAAGAGGTAACACTATTTTAAAATTTCCTTAAAAATCATTTAATCATTTACTTACCATTGCCTGAAGAAGTACAATCAATGTATTGAAACATGAAAGCTTTTGTGTTACAATTTTAAAATGTTTTTATTATAATCTCTTATATGAGAGAGAGATGCAGAAAAGTTTCTTGATCCTAAATGTTTCTTGATGATGTTTCTTGATCCTGAATATTTTTCCTCATACATAAAACTTGACATTCTGTTTTGTGCTATTTGGAGAGGAAATGTACACCATCAAGAAAAATTCAATCATTCAAGATAGACTATGGTGATTTTCTTGGCATAGCTTAGATGTGACACAAGGCCAAAAGTATGGAGCATCCAGTGAGGACTGAATGCACATTTTGGTTGTAATTGATCTCGCGAGACAAGCTTGTTAAACACTGCACCACACCAAAGTACCCACTATTTGATTTAATAAGCATAGCTTAGGTGTGGCACAAGCCCAAAAGAATGGGACACCCAGGGAGGATCCAATTCACTTTTCAGTCGCAATTGATCGAGCAGGACAAGCATGCTAACCATTACACCATGCCAAAGTGCCCACTATTTGATTTAATAAGTGTAGCTTAGATGCGGCACAAGGTCGAAAGTGTGCAGCACCCAGTAAGGCTTGAACTCACTATTCAGTCATAACTGATCTAGTGAGACAAGCTGGTCTGCAGTTGGAGATTCATCTTCAGCGAGGCTGGTTAAGCTCTCTGCCTCCGGTCAGAGAGCATCTCCAGATGGAGCTATGTCAAAGGGCAGAGTCTTGTCTCGGGAAACACCTACCCAACTTTTTTATATGGGTTCTACAGGGAATTTTTGGCTGAGCCTACAGGCTCGGGAACCCCACATTAAATTCGGCCTTGTGTCACATCTGACTGCGTGGGGCAGTTGGTAGATACCACAAGCCAGCTAACCATTATACCATGTCAAAATGCACAATAATTTTCTAATCATAGCTTAGATGTGGCATGAGGCTGAAAGTGTGGAGCACCCGATGAGTATCAAACTCACTATTCAGTCATAATTGATCTAGCAAGACAAACTTGCTATCACACCAGGTCAAGGTGCCCACCTAAGATTATGAAGGAGCAAGCATTGCATCTTAGTCATCCTAAGGCTGGCTGCCAAATAAACTTTCAAGGACAAGGCCAGTATATTGCACCAATAAACTATAAGATTTAGGACCAATCAGCTCTTAATCCCTTTTCATCATGTTCTAGAAAGGACTTGTTATGCCACAAAACATTTTCTTCAATCATATGGGCCAACCTCTTAATAAGCACTTTTACATGGTTCAGTCTAGTCCTCCAACACTCATCTACAATTAAGTGATTCTCAATGTGGGCCCTTCAAATTTTTTAAAAGGAGATTGGAGGTGCAGATTGAAAAGAGAGAAGACTTACGCCTACAGCTGAACTCAGGCTTGGAAGTTCAACTTGACAAGCTGATAAGCAGGCATCAGGAGCAGTGTGGTCATTAGTCAGGATTTGTATTTTCTACTACATTTTGCTTTTGTAAATACAGAGTGCGATGGATAAATTGACATCTAATTTATGCAAAAATAAAAATAACACTGGCATCTCATTTTAACTGATATACTTACGAAAATTGCATGAAAATATCTTCAAATACTAAAGAGTAAATTTATTCGATAAATTCGCCACTGGCTTCATCGATGGCCTTCAGACGACATCAGAATCTTCTGCAACTCTTCTGGATGGTCTCCTTTAAGTTGGTGAATGCTGCCATAATCCTGGCCTACAGTTCATCTTTTTGGTTTAAAAGACTTTTGTTTGTCTCAACTGCCACACACAAAATATCAAAGGAATTACAATCTGGGGAGTTAAGTAGCCAAATGTAAGGGATTGAAGAGGTTGCCAAAAATGTCTGACAGCCATGAAAACTTAATTTTCTTGAGAGCTTTGAAGTAATAAAAATATGATAAATAACAACGTATGCTAGATAAGGCCATCAACTTAGCTCAGGAACAAATAATAATAAAACCAAGTGAAATCAACATCATTAAACACTCCCATGGGTATTCTATTATGGCCGTTATTTTACCGGAAGTCGTTCGTTTATTTATTTGGGTCAAATTATATTGCTTGTTTTTATTTTTTATTTTATTTTTATACCCACAATGCACCACTAACCCGTATATATATAAATAGCCGAGAAAAATAACAGCATATGTGGCCTGACGATTGCATATAGCATGAAACAGACTGTCGCCTCTAAGTGTTGACTTTTATGTTCACTTTTATATTTACACATGCTCTATCTCTGATATTGAGCACTTTATTCCATAAATATAGCACACCTTAAGACTATATTTCTTTATATTCAGCTCCTGGTAAACAGTAGAGCACTTTCGCTACATTTATAACACAGTATGGACATGGAAAAATTTAACCTCGACTACTCCCTAAAAAACATACCCATGCCATCCCCTCCTATATATAAACTAAAATTAATTGAAAAAATAGAAAGTTTCCTAAAAAGAATGAGATGGAAAGTCTACTTTTTAAACCGGGACCTTCACAATAACAACACACTTAAGGAAAAATACGGCTTCAAAATAAAAAAAATGCCCCCCCCACAACAAAAAGAATT
>OZ010594.1:14426223-14458723 GCA_963932145.1 Acanthosepion lycidas
GACCATTGTCCTCATCTTTGTCGCCATATTTGTCACAACGTTTCTACCGTTGTACTCTCCGACTTCTTCAGGTGGTTGGAATTTCGAACTGAACCCTTTATTTCGATCCCTGGGGTAGACTGTTCTAGTTTCACGACCCTACAACGTAACAACTACCCTGGGTACATGGCAGCAGCCCCCCAAAACTGGGATAGTCGGGTACAAGAGGAGGAGGAGGCCAACAACACTCAGAAAACATTCGGCCTGCCTTATGTGAAGGCGTTATCAGAGAAAATACAAAGGATCTGCGGTCCATATAACATCAGGACAACCTTCAAGAGCTTGACAACACTACGCAGATATCTCTCTCGAGTGAGACCCCCCCCATACAGGAGAACATGACTAATGACTGTGTGTACGCTATCCCGTGCAGCTGCAGAAAGGAATATAAAGGAGAGACAGGCCGCCCCCTCAAGGTAAGGCTTCAAGAACACCAGAAATTTGTAACGCGAGGGGAAGTAGAAAAATCAGGTGTGGCTGACCACATATGGAGAGAGAAGGGAGATCACCGTCCCCTGTGGGATCATGTTGAGATTATAGATAGGGAACACCATTGGAAAATTCATATACTTAAGGAATCAGCACATATGCTAGGCCACAAAAATCTCCTGAGCTGACCAAGCATAGAAATAAATACAATATGGGAACCAGTAATAAAGAGTGCCAGAGAAAAGCAATGATAACAAAGTTGCAATATGAGCTCTGGTAAAAACATGCAATGATAACAGCAAAATTGCAATATGAGTACTGGTAAAAATGGTTGCTGAAAACATTAGGTTTATAATACCCTGAAATTCATACCCATGTCCTCAAGGACACATGGCACAGTGGATAAAGGCGTTGGTTAGATCCAGTAACAGGACCCAAAGTGTGAGTTCAATACCCAGTTAAGGCAGTGGAGAACTTTCAGAGGGAAAATTAGCAAGAGATAATTGATAGCTGACATCCATCAAACATGGCACGTGGAACTAGAACAGTCTCCCCCAGTGATCGAAATAAAGGGTTCAGTTCGAAATTCCAACCACCTGAAGAAACATTGTGACAAATATGGTGACAATAGTCCGACTAATGTAAATACTGTATATATATATATATATATATATATATATATATATATATATATATATATATATATATATATATATATATATATATATATATATAGTGTGGCGAAACAGATATTGGTAACACAGAAATTTTATTTCAAACTAATGCATAAACATACTTTTTCATGTAATCAAATTGACACAGATACATAATAACTAAAAAAAAAAAAAAAATAATAAGTGAAAGAATAAATTTTAAAGAATTAAACTGTAGTAAACCATGAAGTTCAAACAAGTCAAAGGCCAATTGGCAGAGGCGAGAGATAGGCAGAGAGGGATAACAAAAGTTAGCTTAGCAACCATTGACTTAGCCTAGCAAAAACTAGCCTAGTCTATGATACTAATGATTAACTTTATCACTGAATTTAAATAGTTTTTAAAAGTTTTACATTTAATCCATTATTGTAATTACATTTTTTTAAATTTCATAATTTTTTATTTATCATAGCCATAGAACACTCGTACTGTCTCACTAAATCCATTACTTGTATATCCTCCTCATGTTTGTTATAATCTGCCGCTTTAGCTGAAGCAAAATTGTACTTTTCAGCTTTTCATCCAATGCTTTTTATTTTTACTTCCTTTGGACCCATTGCATCACTAAAGGAATTTTGAAACAGACAGTATAACAGAGATCCTTCCAGATGTGAACACGTGTACTGTGGGAGGAAAGATTCTCAAAGCTTGGGGCTCACTGTAGTAACTAGCAGTTACATAACTGAAACTCACTCATATCTCAAAATTCAGGTTATATCTGAAGGTTCAAATCGGCCAAACTTCAGCTCGTATCTAAAAAAAACTGGTATGCTCATATCTTTAGACATCACTGTATACACACACACACACACACACACACACACACACACATATATATATATATATATATATATATATATATATATATAATGAACTCTCTCATTGATTTCAATGTATGAGGATCCAATAACCTCATTCAGCTTTTATGTTTGTGTCGTATGCCCCACTAGTGACCTGCATAGAAATCCACATATTGTGTCACAGCGGAGATCTCAGAACATAGCAAGAGGAATATTTGCTGACGCTTTTTGCCATTTTATTTCATTTCTTAGCTGGTCAATACGACTGATTTTGAAATTTCTGATGCCACTCTGGCAAATATCTTCAGTTATTTCTATCCAGCGCAACTCAAAATTAATATGAAGCACATTGACAGTTGAGAGGTTACTCTTTAGCTTGTTTTTATACCTGAACCATGGCATCCAACATTCCTTTGTGCACTGTCAAGCTGGTTATACATGAGAACCTTGAGTATTCTGTCATCACTCATCCTTGCAACATGACCAGCCCAGAAAAATTGTGACTGCATCAAGAAAGTCTCAGTTCCAACAATATCACATTTTGTGAGATCAGCATTAGACACCCTATTTCCAAAAGTATGCTTTCAGCATGGTCTCTTGAAAGGTGTTGTATTTTGGTTTTTTGTGGTTATTCTGGAGAGGTTCAACTCTAAGGTTAATAAAACCTGAGGTCTGTTGTTCACCATTTCTGTGGCAATCTTTTGCACCAATTCTGTGTTATTAGTAGTTGCAAAAATCTGGATGGTCCTTCACCACTATAATCAAATCCTCTGTATGGGTTTCATGACATACTTTAATCATCTAATACATTATCATTTTTTTTTAACATACGTGTGTTAGCACGTGCGATACCCTGTCTTCATCAGCCGCCAACCAGGGGTGATATCACGGCTTCGGTGGCTATGATGGGACCGACACTCCTGGCGCCACCAGCAGTGTTTGCCACCAGGCAGGGTATGAAGATAAGCTAACTAATTATTCCTTTAAGTAAAATCTATCTGCAATGAAAGTTTCTTGAACGTTTTTGCCGTTATGGACGTGCTCGTAAAAGTCGTTATAGACGACCACGCAAATATCTCACTTGCGCATGTTAGGTCGTGATGTTGCGCGCATTTTATTTGCTTGTTTTGATCTCGACCAAATCCAACTTGACGCGTGTTGAACAGTTTTTTGAAGGCGATGCGAAACGCTTTTCAACCAAAGGCCAGTGATGCCTATTTTTGAAAGGAAGGAAATGACTGAATGTCCCAGAAACCCACGACACCCATTCTCAATAGGCATCACGTGACACATCCAACCATTTTCCATACATTCGGCACGCAGTGACTCGTACTGGTTTTTCTTTAGTTCATGTGCCTCCACCCTGTTCTCTTCCCAAGGGACTGTTAGTTCTATTATGAAGACAGTCTTTTTAGAGTTGGACCATAACACAATGTCGGGACGCTTGTCTGTCTGTACGATGTGTATTGGAAATTTTAAGGATGTCATTAGATCCACTGAAACCTTCCAATCACTGGTACCACTCAGCAGCTTTATATTGGGGGCTGTTTGTTTTTTCTTTGCTTTTTCATTATTATAATGTTAAAAATTTACTATGTTTATAAAGGGTTCAGAGAGCTCAGCATCAGACATTGAATGTTTATACAGCATGCGATGGATTAATTATAATCTAAATTACGCAAAAATGAAAATGACACTGACATCTGGTTTTAACAGATACCCAGGGTGCGATGGATAAATTGTCGTCTAAATGATGCAAAAATGAAAATGACACTGACATCTCATTTTAGCTGAAATATTTACCAAAATTACACAAAAATATCTTGAAATACTAGAGTAAATTCATTCAATAAAATCGCCACTGGCTTCAACCGCAGCCTTCAGAAGACTTAGAAATCTCCTGTAACTCTTCTGGGTGGTCTCCTTATTTAAGTTGGTGAATGCTGCTATAATCCTTGCATTCAGTTCATCTTTGGTCTTACAAGGAGTTTTGTTGGTCAACTGTGCCCCACGCATAATAATCAATAGGGGTTGCAGTCTGTGAAGTTAAGTGGCTATATGTAAGGGGTGGTGTGGTTACATAAATTGTCTAACAGCCATGACTGGGTTCTCCTGTTTGTGTGGCATGGTGCAGAATCCTGTTGCCAAACACGGTTTTCCAGAAACCACCCTCTTAACCCAGGGTAGCACTACCTTCTGAAGACACTTGATGTAGGCCTCTGTGCTGTGTCTGAGGCCCTGTGGGAAGATGATTGGAGGCATAACATCACTTGTGATCATTTGAACACCTTCATAATCACCATTAGACTCATCTAACTCTTTCTGAATCCTCTGAACTGTTCTCAGATTGACACCCAAACACTCTGAAATATTTGTATTGGACCTTCTGGCATGAATGCCAAGCAGTACAGCATGCTGTTTCCAAATTTCTGGTCGAGCGAATTGCGTTATGGTGCTCTTTTTCTCACAGATGGTGCCCAACTGATCCTGCTATACTGTGCAGTTGACAAAATCAAAAACAATGTTCATGCACGAAATAAAGAATATAAAATGGTGACAATTTACCCCTTGTACCCTGTATATGTAAGCAGTCTGGACATAAGAATCAACACTTGAAAGGGAAGAGGTTAAATCTTGTGAGAGGAAAAATCCATGTTTGTAGAAAATTCACAAAGTGACATACCAACCTGTCGATATTAACTAAGTTTGGATTTGAAAAAGTGAAAATATTGTTTTAAGCTACCAACAGCAAGAAACTGTGGAGATCCACGAATGCTCACATCTTGAAGTGATACAGCACATAAAAGTAGCCTAATGTAAAATGCACAATTATGTTAGATGTGTTTAAATGTTTATAGTGTTTGTTTTTTTTTTTTAATTAAAACAAAACAAAAATAAAATGTAACTTTCCATTGTGGATTAAAAATCTCAAGTCTTTAAAAAAAGTGTTCACTGTAAACTTTTACACATATGAGAAAAAATAAAAATGGAGTATTTTTGTCATATTTGGAGTGGGGTGCTGCCCAGACCTCACTTTCTAGCCTTGATAAAGTTCAAAAGCGTCTCCAACAGAGTCCTTGTCAGTTGCAAATTATTCTCCACTGTTTAACCTCTTTCCTACAGGCGGGATGTGGCAAGCCTCTCGGCTCGGACGAACTACAGTTTGTCACCCCCTATATAATGTAATTTTGTTTCAGATGGCTGACACAAGTTCCTACAGACCCTCCCGATGTGTGATAGCATCAATGAAAGTGAATAAACTGAATCCAGTACATGTGCTTTGTGTTACTGTCTATCAATTGTTCTATTTTTTTTTGTTTTTTGACCACCCTGTACACTCCCTGTTCCTGCTGAGGCAACCTTCGCAGTAAGAACACACCATGCAACTGACATAGTAACAAACCACCCAGATTCTCTTTGCATTCCATCGGCGAGAAGTAAATTCCACTCGAGCAGCTTCTTTCCCCGAACCACTGCCCTGTTGAACAGACACCCAAAGAAAACAGGATATTTTCCCCCTCGAACACTACAATCTTAAACTGTTCGAGGCCAGGTTTAACAGGTATCTCATACTATTATACACACACAAATGGACCGTAACCCTCTACCTCAAGTGTCTCTCGGGACTTGTAAAGATTGAACCTAGCTGTAAAAAAAAGAAAAGAAATTCGACGTGGAATTCTGTGTAAAAATATGGGAAGTCTGAGATAAGGGGAGATAACTCTATTCTACTTTAGTTTTTGACCTAATTAATGAAAAAAAAAAAAAGAAAAATATATATATTTTTTTAATCTAGGAGGGAAACTGTTCGCTTTTAAAATTTTCAAAATTATATTTTTGAAACGTTTTAAAAACTAACAACTTTGTAGAAAGTTTTTAAAAAAATATAATTTCTATTAGGAAAAAAAAAGGAAAAACAAACTAGCAACAACATCGGCCGTCTATGAAAAAAGAGATTAGAGGTGAAAAGGGGGCGGTTCAAAAAAAAAAAAAAAGTTTGTTGTTTGTATGAAAGAAGAGACAAATTGTTTTGTTTTTAAAGATTTTTGTTAAGGACAAGAAAATATTAAGTGAAACACTGAAAAAGTTTGTAAATCCTGCCACAAAATTAATGCGATGATGTCCATTTAACAAAAGGAAAAACGAAAAAAAAAAAAAAGGTAAGCTTTGTAAAAATTAAAAACTTTTTCTTGAAACATATTTTAGACGATTTTTAAAACTTCATTTCTCATTTGTTTTTTGTTAAATCAATTTTAAATTTAAATAGTTTTTACGTTTTTAAGTTAGTTTTTAAATGGAAATAAATTTTTGTTTTTAAGACGTTAAAATAAATGTTTTTAAATTGAATTCAAAACAATTTTTTAAACGAGAACTTTTATATGCGCAATAAAAAAAAAATCAACAACTGATAATATTGAGGAAATTGAAATAGTTTAAAACAAAAGTAAAAGAGAAGGGAATAAAATTAAAAGAAAAATACGATGACAAATTACAACTAAAAAGTTTGGGTTTGAAAAATCTTAAAATTTAAAAATTTTTAGAAGTTCGTGAAGAAAAAACTTATTTTGTTTTAAAATGTTTCTCTTTACAAAACGTTCATTGGAATGAAAAGATTTTCTTTTTGTTTTAAATGTCAGAAACTTTTTTTAAAAAAAAAATGACTTTTCAGGATGAATAAAAAAAAACAATTTTTATTTACTTCCAAATAGAAAAAAAAAATCTATGCATAAAAACACAAAATGAGTTACAGATTTTTTACTTTTACAAGAATTCATCCCCCAAAAGATTTACATTGCGAAATTTCTTTTGATGACTTGTTTTTTTTACAAAAAATACAAAAAAAACCTTGACAATGACAACTAAAATAAATAAGGCTAATTTTTTCTTTTCTTACAAGACAAATACGTCTCTACAAACATTGTTTTCTTCCTTTCTTCTTCAATTGAAAACAAAAATAATTTCAAAGAATTCATGTAAAAAAAAATACGACTCTGTCTGGATAAAGGTCAATGTATTCGGTAATTAGCAACTTTTTTCTCTTTTGAAAACAATTTAAAAGTTTGCTTTACTTTCTCAGTAAACCCAGAAAACAATCCCCCCCCTCAACAACAAAAGTTTTTAAACGTTAAAAAAAAACCTCCAAATTTAGAATTTATTTTTAATAAAATTCTAAAAGTCGTTTTTTTTTTTTCACTTCATTTTGTTTACGTTACCTTTTCACTTAAAGAAGGAAAACTTTATTTTATTTAAGAATAAATTTCCAGTTATTTTTTGTTAAAAAAAAACTTACTTTTATGAGGTTCTTATGAAAGAAAATAAAAAATAAATAAAATTTGCGTTTGCATTGAGTTGACTATTTGTAAAATAAAATTAAAAACTTAAACTTTAGTTTCTTTTACAAAAAAATTGGTCAGTTTTTTTTTTAAAAATAATTAATCGTTAAGAAAAACATTTCATTTATAAATTTAATCAATAAGTTATTGATTTAAGAAATATTTAAAAAATATTGTTGGTTTTTATGTCAAATAAATTAACTTATTTGAAAAAGAAATGTTTAAAAAAAACAAGTGCTCGTTTTACTTGCTTCAAAAATCTTCTACATTTTAGTTTTTAGCACCCCAAATGTTTACCAGCCATTATTAAATAAACTAAAAACAAACTCCTTTAGAATTTCTTTTGTTTTTTTGTCTTTTTTTTACTTACCCTCATATTTTGAACAAACATCAAATTAATTCAACTTTTGTCACCAATAAAATTTTAAAACAAATTTTAATCTTTACATAGCCTCATATTTTGAACACTCATTTTTTTACTCTCAAAAATCAAATATGGTGTGACCAAAGAATTAAACTTGTTTAATGAAAATAAATAAAATAATAAAAACGTCTGACTTAACTACCGCCAAAGAAAAGCGATACCTAATGTTTAAAAATTTAAAATGTATTTTAAAAAATGAAAATCTTTTTTGAAGCTTTTATTATTTTATTTTTTTCAATCTATTTCCAATATAATCTGTAATACAGTGACTACTACACACAGTGTATTTCAAACGAAACGAATTTAAATTAATTGGAATATTTTTTTGATTATTAGTAGTAAAAAAGTTTTTACTAATAAAATTAAATTAATTACTAACAAATTTGTCCTCACAACGTAATTCTCGTTATTAAAAATCTCTCAAAAATATACTTTTCTGAAATTTTATTTGAAGAAGATCTGATTTAAAGTTTAATAATTTGATTTGTGAATCAAATATTACTTCTTTTTTAGTTAAAAATATCACAGAAACGCATTTTTTTTTTTTTTTTTTTTTTTTTTTTTTTTAACACGGAGTTGGGTGATTTTTATGAGGTGTTGACAACTTTCTCACTGGACTTAATGTTTGCATTTTTTTTTTTTAAGGGAGACATAATTGTAAGAGTTATTTGACAAAACGTGAATACCTTTTTTATATAATATAAAAAAAAGTCAACTGTAGTCTGGGTCATCAATTCAATGCAAACGTTCCTTTCTTTTTAGCTGTATATTATGTCCTTCACCAGGACTACATACAGTTTTGAATTTAGTTTTCCTTCTCCTAGACCAGTTGCCACCTAAAGCTATAAAACCCAGTCTGTCCTGCTATTTACCCATAGTTGAGGTGGGGTGAGAGTTAGATTCATGCCTTTACCAAAGGTATTATTAGCATATAAATAAATATAAGGAACTCAACTGGAATTTGAGCTCGTCTCCCAATTCCTCAGTCTGAACTGTAATCAATTGCTCTCTACCCAGTAATCTTAAAAATTTACGAAAATATCCCCTTTTATTGAATTTTTTTTTAGATACTTTGGCATCATAGTCAAAGACACTTGTTGAAGGAATGTTAGAAAATTACCAATAAATTTAAAATTCACTATTCGCTCTTATTTTCTGATAATGTCGCATATGGACATCCATATTTACAAAAATTGGCACATTTATACACAGAAAAAAAAAATTCAATATTCTTTTTAAAATATTGGCAATGTTGGGCGGGGGGTCACTGAATTGTAGTAAACTTTTTCATTTATGGCACAGTGGATAAAGGCGTCAGTGACAGGCCCCAAAGAGTGTGAGTTCAATACCCGGTTAAGGCAGTGGAGAACTTTCAGAGGGAAATTAGCAGGAGATAACTGATAACTGACATCCATTAAACATGGCACGTGGAACTAGAACAGGCTACCCCAGTGAGCGAAATAAAAGGTTCAGTTCGACATTCCAACCACCTGAAGAAGGCTGGAGTGTACAATGGACGAAACATTGTAATAAATATGGCGACAAAGATGAGGACAATAGTATGAATAATGTAGTGTACATAATACCTCATCTCAGAATTATAGACAGATACTGAAAAAGGCCAGAGCATACAATGGCCGAAGCATGGTAATAAATATGGCGACAAAGATGAGGACAATAGTATGAATAATGTAAATCGTGTACATAATACCTCATCTCTGAAATATAGACAGGTTTATGAAGTTAAAAAAAAGTCTCTAAGCAGTAAGTACAAATTATGTAGCTATGAATCAAAGTATGAACTCGGTGTTTACAAATACTTTTTTCTTGACATTACTTTTGTTTATATTTATGCCAAATTGTATGTTTTTAAATTTTTATTTTTTCTTCATCTGGATAAATTTGAAGTAAATTTAAGCCTTGGAAATGTGTATTAAATACTTTGCAAGTGTCTAGCCACATCTTTCTTTTCACACACACACACACGCACACATAAGATTAATACAAATATAAAATTTCTCTAGTCCTGAGTGTGATGATAAACTACATCTGGCAGCAAGGTTTTTGGAGTTTTTGAGGAGCATGGAACCACCTCTTAGTTGATGTTGTTCCCAGGTCCACTCTGACCTGGAGTGGTAGGGGTTCCAGGTATGGGCAAATAATGAACCCCCCCAAACAAAGCACTATGAAAGTATAAAAATACATTTACTAGCAATACATATTCATATAAAAAAAATACCAACAATACATTTTATAGCAAAATGACCAACAATATATTTTATCTGTAGTTGAAGGCATACAACTGTCTTCGAAATATTTAGTTGACACCATGAAATTTTTCAAAATATTTAGATTTCGGTATTAAATAACCCACAATTACCCTGAAAAATATCAACCAAAAAACCAACATGAAAGAACTCTTTCATGACATTAATCGATATAATATCCGACAATTTCTTAAAGAAATCAAACTATATTCTAAAATATAACTTCAACAAAACTACAACATAAAATATGCATATCATCACCTCTAATAGTTATGTCCACACAATCATGTATATGCACAAAAGCTGAGTATCATCTACCATGTATTCACTTGTGAAGGCAGAATAACATATATATTTTTCTTACTTCAAAGCTCCCAAGAAAATGAAATTTTGGTATAAAATGACCCATAAGGAGTTGATATGCCATTAAACAAACAAATCAAATCAAAGCTCCCAAGAAAATTAAATTTTGGTATTAAATGACCCATGAGCAGTTGATATACCCTTAAACAAACAAATCAAATCAAAGCTCCCTAGAAAATTAAATTTTGGTAATAAATGACCCATAAGGATTTGATATGCCATTAAACAAACAAATCAAATTAAAATTTCTCACTAATCTGTTTGATATTATATTCAGTACCCTGACTCCAGGATTTCATAGACAAACCGTTTTGTAATTGTTTGGTTCACTCATCAGGCCGTATCAGTGATTCAAACAAATTTGATTAAAAAGAACTGACAAGGTCTGTCTGTTAAATTTTTTCATTATATTTTTCTAGTTTTTGGATCTGTTTAGTTTCTGGGATCAAAGTTGTGGATAAACTGTCTGAAGTTCATATTTTGTTATTTTTGTTCAAGTACTTTTTGACTTTTGCAGTCATTATCAAAAACCGATGTGGTGTCTTGTGTTGTAGTTAGAATTCCTTTGTTTTCATCCTGGTATTCTTTTTGAACTACCACACAGACACCATATCAGTTTTTGATGATGATTGTGAAAGTCGAAAGTACTTGAATAATATCATTACTTTTGTTAACATTTATTCTGCAATCTATATTTGAAAATATGGATATTTTATTTTGGTAATCGTTAATTTTATTTAAAAATAAATTGGCTGTGTAAATTTAAAATCAAGATAATCATGGGAAATATATTAAATGAACATTTTGTAAGTGTCTAAATAATTATATCTCTCTATTTGTATATTTATATCTTTTTTAATGTTCCTGTATGTGGTTTGACTGTAGCTAAAACTTATTCAGGACAGTGCCTGGTTACCTTGCTGTAAGAAGTTACATTACGATCCTTACAGAAATTATGTATCTGATCTATCTGTTGAAGATGACATATGCTATACATTTCTTTGTTAGTGCTGTCATCTAATTTACAAGTCTGCATTCCGACACATTGATTATTGATAAGTTGGATATCAAATTTAGAATATGAAAGGAAAGGCCTTTTATTTTTTTTTTTTTTTATATTTTTTTAAAAATTAGTCTTATTTGGTAATATGAATTTGTTGGGTTTTGATAAACACTGACGTTTGCAGATTTTTTTTTTTTTTAATTCAGTTTACCCCAAACAAGGTGATAATGCCACTAAGATGCAAAGAGCTACTGGGAGTGAAAGAGAATGAAAAGATTTTAGAAGGAACTGGAAATCCAATCTTAAACAGTCACACCTTTTGATTTACGTTCCTCATTTTGAAAGTGTGCAGTGGAAAACGAAATTAAACACTATGACTACTTGACAAATGTTCATTTATTTCAATCTGTTTTTGTTTTATTTGGGGATATTTTATACACCAATAAATAAAGGGATGAAATGAAATAAATGCGTACATCCAAATATGCATGTTTTACACACTTGTGCACAAAGAATAGAAAAGAGTTGCCAAGTGTCATAGGTTTACTCCCCACCTGGCAAAAGCAAAAGCAGACAATTTGGTAAAAAAAAATTCATATTGTAAAGACAGTCAAATCCCTATGTTTCTCTTCAGGTCCAGGTCTATTACAAGTGTAGTAGTAGGCTAATTTTAATAAATAAACTAAAATAAAAAATATTTCATAGACCCCCCTGAAAACTATCACATACTTATCATCTTAACACCTTATTAACATTAACACTAGCATTCTTAAGGATAGGTCAATCAGTTAACTTTGTTTCTGAAACCAGATATTTCAATAAGCAAGACAAAAGATCAAAGACCCTGTGCCAAAGCAAAGGACAATCATACTTGCACTCACTGAACACCCTACACATCCTGTCCACTTATCATCCTCAATATAAACCCAGGAAAAATTAGGCTTAGAGATCAGTTCTCTCTACATTTTCAGCAGAGCAGGCTAATCCATTCCACAAACCACCAAAAAACTAATCAGGACAATTGCCTACTACAAAGAAAAAGTTGTTCTCTCTCTCTCTCACTATCTGTTCCAATGTTATTGCGAGCTACAAAATGTTGCATAAGAAGGATACAATTTATATTCATAAAAAAAAAGAAATAAACCATCTAAAACAATGTTTGTTCAAGAACAGGAGTAGAGGTTTATTCATTGTTTTCTGTTACCTGGTTCTTTTTATTGGGAATCTAGGTCTGGACTCATATTCATTCTGATCTTCCGACTCCATCTTGGATTCATGCAAACTATCCTCCATATTTTCTTTACTGCTATGTTCACTTTCTCCATCAGAAGCACTCATGCTTTCCTTCCTTTCAGGCACCTCCTCCTCTTCTATCTTTACTTCTTTGTCATCAATTCTAGGTCTTATTTGATCAGATTGAGCCAATAAATTCTGTCCACTTGTTGCTATTATAGTCATATGTCCCTTTTCTGTAATGAAGTTAGCTTTTTCAGGACTTGATTCTCTGTCTTTTTTGTACCAAATTTTTTTCATTTGTTGAATAGGACATTGGTATAGGTGATATAATTTGCCTTGCCATCAATGCAAAAGGACTTTGCATTCTAACAGGATATAGAATAGTTCTATGACTGGATAATAGTCTCGGTAGGTAACTATCTAAATAAATTCTCTCCACTTGTTGCTATTATAGTCATATTATGTCCCTTTTCTCTAATAAAGTTAACTTTTCAGGACTTGATTTTCATTTTTTCATTTATTGAATAGGACATTGTTTTGGCGATCTAATTTGTCTTCCCATCAATGCAGAGGGACTTTGCATTCTAACAGCATGTGGAATAGTTCTATAACTGGGTAATAGTCTTGGTAAGTAACTATCTATGGTGTCTCTGGATGGGGTAAATGCTTTCAATCTTATTTACACCATCTGCATCATTCTTTCTGCAATTCCATTTGAGTGGAGATGGTATGGTGTTGTTTTATAAGGTAAGCATTCAATTTGTTTTAACTACGAACACTTTCATCATAAAATTCTGGTGCATTTTCAGAGACTAACGTTTTTGGTACTCTATGTCTAGAAAAGATTACTTGTAATATTTGCTTTACCTTGGTTGCTTTCCTATTCTAAACTCTTACTTCAAGCTATCCAGAGAATGAGTTGACCTAAAGTAAAAATAGTCCATTCCTTTAACATGTGCATGAATCATATTGTTGTATCCTTAAAGAGGTTGCAAACAGACAAAGGTAGTACTCAAGTAAAAGGAACAGCAACACAGGCGTAGATGAAAGAAAGGTTTTATTGTAAAAGAGAATGCACTACTGAAAGACATGGAATCGGTTAGCAGGCTAGTAATTCCTGAAGCAAGTTTCATGTATATCCTGTGCACACTGTATATATTTACTGATATAGTCGGTCCACAATAGGTAATAGGAAGAGTGAAACATTTCATTACAACACATATGAACATTCTTTTTCTTTAGGCCATGAATGCATCTTGGTTTAGTGAAGTTTTTTATTTCCCTACATTTTGGGCATTTTTGTATTTATTTTTCTACATTAACAATATATTTTCAATAGCCCGTTGCAAAATAACACTTGCTGTTTTTACACCATAAGAAATACTCTTCCATCTGTGTAAGCATATTGGAGAGTTAACCATAGTATCTCTTTAAATTTTTCATCAATTTGTATCTGGTTATAGGTATATTTGAAGTCAATTTTAGTAAAATATTTAATTCCTGACCCCACTTGTGAATAGCAGTTATAGGAATAGGGAACAAATCAGAACATATTTTGTGGTTTACTCCTATTTTGAAATCCCCCACATATTCTTAAATCTCAATCCAGTTTTCATAAATTGGCAATGGGTGTGGCCCAAATACTACCACCAGGGGGAACATAATCTAAAATTCCTTGCTCCACCATTGTTTTTAGTTTCACAACTACTAAAGGTGAATAGGTGGTCTGTGAGACTCTAAGTAATAGAGGTGACTGTTTTCTTTTAATTGAACCCTCACTTTGTATCCTTTTACCCCCCCCCCATGTTATTACTTTCCAACTTCACGCTGTCAATTAATTTGGTTGTATCCACTTTCAAGACATCTATTCCTATGAGTCCAATGACTTTTTCACATTTCACTACTGTGATGGAAATAATTTCGTAGCATGGGATGGTCTCAAAGTGTTCCTTCAAAACAACCTAACATTTTGATGAAACAGCCATTGAACTGTCTTAGTTTAAGCCAACTTCTTTTTTAATTTGGGTTTACCCATTTGTTTCCAGAAATTTATTAGGATTAGGGTGACATCATTCCCAGTATCTACTTGCATAGGAAACCTTATACCATTCAATTTAATTTTTTCTCTGGCACTTTTCTCTTTATCCCTTTGTATTGCAAATATAGCTGTATCTTCCTGAAGAAGGGTTAAATTTTCTACCTGTTCTATTTTCCTATTATGCTGGCACACAAACTGGAAATGGTTTTGTTTTTTTACAATTCCAGCGTACTTGTCCAAAAGCTGGCCATTTTTTTCTTGTTCTATTCATAGATTTTATCACAGTAATTGCATTGCAAAAGATAATTTGATATACTGTATGCTTCATCATTACTCTTGGATGTATTGAATTTTTCAGTCAACTCTAATTGTTGCAGAAATTCTATAGATGCATCCAAAGACATTTTAGTCAGGTGTAACTGTTCTAAAATTTTGTGTTTGTACAAAGTATCGCAAATACCTTCAATTAATCTTAATTGTATCAATTCATCTTTGATGGTCATTTCTTGAGTGCCAAGTTTTTCAAACTCACAGCATCTGGAAACTTCTTGTAGCTTATGTACATAGTGTATTATTGATTATTGGCTCTTGTTTGTTTGCTAGAAACTAGCTTGGGGTTAAAATGAACAGTTGATCTGCCCAGACCAAAAAATTAATAAAGGATGATGATGACAAGGAAACACACTGGTAATTTTAACAAAACAAGATAAGGAACTTTGGGACTTTGAAGTAGTGTTAGTAGCTCATTTCTGGAAATTAAATTGGAATTCTTAAAGTCCATAGTTTTAACATATTGTCATAAAGGGAAAATGTTCATACAACAGATTTAATGATCTGACACAAAATAATATTAAAAAAATGTTTAAGACAAAATGTAAAAGAGTTTGTTGCTCAGCGAAGATATATATATATGGTTTGCATATGTTAAAAGTAGACAAAAAGAGATAGTTTTAAATACTTAGAATTCTTGGATTGTTGAGAGAAAATTCTTTGAAGTGCATGTTTGTTAGAAGCTGATAATAATTGGTGAGTAATTTTACTCAGGTGAGTACTTCATGCTGGTCATGAGGAACACTCTTCTTTGATTAATTTACTTTTTCTCATTTTATATCAAAAATAATTTCGCATAGGCTTGCTATTTTCTTTTCTTCCTGGCTGGCTGGCTAATTTTTGTGAAAGCAAGGTTTTCATTGGTCCAAAAACAATTTCACATAAGCTTGTGAATTCCTTTACTTCTCCTTCCTCAGTCCTCCAAATTTGAACGGAGTGGTTGAGGGAAGTTATTGTTTTGTATTGACTACAAACATTTGTACTCTTAGTTTCTTTTTCAGTTATAAATTTCTCTTTATATTATCCAAAATTTGTGAAATGGTCAATTCCTCTAATTCTCTGGGATATGCTATGACGGAGATCTTTCTGATGGCATCACATCCTGCTGAAGCCAAAATGAGATCAGTAAACTTGTTCTCCCCTCCTGTAACTTTGTGGTCTTTTAACTTCTTGGCTTGCATCTGGGCAGCAAAACAACAAAGCCATGTTTCTAGTTGATCCAACAATGTTAAAGACCCTATCTCTGACACCATATTGTTGTGATGTCTTCTAGTCTGTGATGTAGAAATTCTCCTAGTCCCAAATGACAACTGATGTATTAGCTTGACTTTATGCAATAATAGGACAAGTTCAGCAAGGTTCAATTTTACATTGTTCAGATGAAGATCTGGACTTTCAAGAAAAATCTGAAGAAGGAAATGTGCATATCTTACAGCTATTTCAACAGAAAAACAATGAGACCCAATAGCCATTCTTGTAGTACACTTAAATCCATGCAGTCCAAGTACAAGGAGGTGAACAACTGCCATGAAAATATTTGTAGAAAAGACAGAGAGAAGCCACTTCACAGTGGTGGGAATATAACTGAAATCAAGATGCCAGGGCAGGACTGATAACATTACAGTCCCTTTGGATTTTGTCAAGAATCTCGAGATATATAACCGGAGCACCAAACCAGCTATGGCAGCAGTATTCAATGCACAAATGAAGGGTAGATAGATTTACAAATCCTCAAGATGGATTCTGGTGAGAAAAATTATTTGGCACAACAGAGTGAACCAACTTTCCTAGTAGAAGTAGAGAATGTAGTCAGTAGAAAATTTGAGACCAAGATGGTGCTCTCCTGGAGGTTAGCATCAGCCATTTTAGGTAGGGAAGGGTAAAATGGTTCTCTATGTTCGGTGAAGGTTATTAGTTTCATCATAACAGAATTTCTGTCCGAATTTCTGAGATGATAAATTTTTATTATCATACACTCATTTATTTGAATTCTTGTTCCTATCTTGTCATAATGTTTCGGCCATTGTACTCTCTGGTCTTCATCAGGTGGTGGATTCAGTAACTTCAATCTCTGGAGATAACTGCTCTTTTTTCCACAGACCACATGAATGATTATCTGTAAACAATCATTTTTTTTTTGTTTTCTTAATTCTTCCTTATAGCCCTGTCCTGTCAATAACACTTGTATTAATTCCTGACTACTGACAAACCTTTTTTTCCTCATTTGCAATGTATTTCTATAGTAAATGTTTATCTATTATGCATATAATAGCCCTATTCTGTTAGTAACATTTACACTAATTCCTGACCACTGACAATCCCTTCCTTTCTCATTTTCAATTAGTAGTTTCGCCCTACACATCAAATTGCTATAAAACCAAAGCTTTAACCTAAAAACTCATCCTATTCTTAAATAATCACATGTGGATGTGGTGCATGGTACCAAACTCGTTAAATATTCGGACCATCTGCTGGTATATAACTGCTTTCTTGGCTCAATGGTTAAAATGGTTTTCAGTCGGTGAAGTGCATACGTCTGTGTGGACCATCCTTCTTCGAACACTCATGGACTGGGACTACAGAATGACAAAGAAATACCAGTGACAAATAACAGAAACCATATCGCTTGAGGACTATCAAAAACAACTTAAATAGATAGTACATGTAAGTTGAAGGAAGATCTGCCTGTCCCCACCCCACCCCTCAATACTGAAAAGAGCAATAACTGAACATGGAAAATCTATTTTTCTGAAAAATTGTTTTAATAGAAAGATTTTATCTATTTCAATTGAAAGTAGTACTGGCTGCTCAATCAGTTGATGACAAATGTTTCCTTATAAAGAAACGGCTAATATTACCATAGTAAATGTCTATGCATTATACATCTAAAAGCCCAGTTCTGTCAGTAATGTTTGCATTATTTCCTGGCCATAGACAATTTTTTTCCTTATTTGAGGTTTACTTACTTTTTGTTCATGTTTTTACTATTACATTCAGTATATATCTAATGATTTGAAGTTTTGATTGATTTGTTTTTTATGGCTTATCAACCCTTTGTCGGTTATTTAATGCTGAAACACTTTGGATTGTAAGAATTTTTTTTTTTGTTTTCTTACAAAAATATTGCATTAATAATTTTTTGAGAATAACAATGATTTTTTCCAGATACAAGTGTTTTTTTTTTTTTTTTTTACAATGATAGTCACTATGTACGAGGCCTAAGAGCCACTCGAGGTAGAGTGTTACATAAAAGCCAGAAACCCAGTTATAAACAGGAAAAAAAGGGGGGGGAACCCTACTCCTGTTCAAAAGGAAGGGGACGAGTGTGCACTGGGTGATAGGTGGATCTATCTACACCATTTGAGAAAAGAAAAAATAATTCAATAGTAAATAAAGGTTCTGAGTTTTAGGTGGGGACATATAGAGTTGAAGTAAATAGAATTGTAAATCCATTTGTAAACAAGGGATAAACCTCTACTCCTGTTCAAAAGACAGAGGAAGGAATGTGAGCTGGCATACCTTTCCCAACCGTATTTGGACATAAGTGAATGCAATGCACCTGATTGCAGATAGATTGTGGAGATGATGAGACAAAGTAAAAAAGCTATAAACAACGCGTTTTGCAGACATCTGTTGGTCTCAGCTTCTTTAGGTCAGAATAAGAAGCCGAGAACCACAGATTCTTTATAACTTTTCTCCTTTGTCTCATTATCTCCATATTTGTTTCGCATACTATTATACATCCTACAAACATACATAATAGATAGATAGATATAGAGATAGCAGACTGAGACAGAGAGATTTCTTTTGTGTCTTATTTAAAGCCAAAATATATTGTGTTGTAAGAATAATCCTTTTCTTGAGAGAATATTGCACTAAGAATTATTTGTGAATAACAATGATTTTTTCCAGATACACGTTCTACTATTTAACCCATAGCTGGTGGGGTTGGAGATGGATTCATATCTCTCCCAAAAGTACTTGCACAGAAGTGAATGCAATGAACCTAACTGGATAGATTGATTAATTTTCTACAGCTTATCCACAATTTGCAGGTTATTTAAAGCCAGAAAATATTTTTAGATTCTAAGAAGTTTTTTTTGGAGATAATAATAATTTAGTAACACAATTCTTACTAATTAACCCATAGCTAGGGGGTTCAGAGGTGGATCACACCTTTCCCAAAGGTATTTCATATGCAAGTGACTATAATGAACCCAACTGGAATTGGAACTCTGCTTTCTGATTAACAATTCCAAGCCATTATCCATTACACTAGTCATACATTTGAGCCTACAGCACCTGGTATTCCCAAAAAGTTACCCATCTATGTACTGACCATGCTCGATGTTGCTTAACTTCAGTGTTCGTACAGGAACTCGTCTCTCCTTATTAATAATTCCAAGCCATTATCCATTACACCAGCCACACATTTGAGCCTACAGCGCCTGGTATTCCCAAGAAGTCACCCATCTAAGTACTGACCAGGCTCGATGTTGCTTAACTTCGGTGATCATATGGGAACTGGTGTTTCAATGCTATATGGCCGTAAGCCAAACCTAACTGAAGAGAGATAAATACTTAAGAACACACTGAGACAGACAAATACAGGGTGTGATGGATAAGTTGTCATCTAAATTATGCAAAAATGAAAAATAACACTGATAAATCATTTTGACGGATATATTTACCCAAATTGTACAAAAATATCTTGAAATACTACAGAGTAAATTTATTCAATAAAATCATCATTGGCTTCAACCACGGACTCCAGACAACTTCAGAATCTCCTGCAACTCTTCTGGATGGTCTCCTTGTTTAAGTTGGTGAATGCTGCCATAATCCTTGCCTTCAGTTCATTTTTGGTCTTACAAGGAGTTTTGTTGGTCTTTTGCTCAACTGCGTCCCACACATAATAATCAAAGGAGTTGCAGTCTGGGGAATTAGGTGATCAGATGTAAGTGGTAATGTGGCCGTAGACATTGTCTGACAGCCATGACTGAGCTATCCAGGGACATGGTGCAGAGTTCTGTTGACAGACATAGGGTCTTCCAGAAGCCACTCTCTTTACCCAGGGCAGCACTACTTCCTCAGGGTACTTGATGTAGGCCTCCATGTTGAGTCTGAGACCCTCTGGGAAGATGAATAGAGACATAACATCGCCACCACTAGTGATCCCTCCAAACACCTTTGTAATTACCATTAGACTCATCCAATTATTTCCGAATCCTCTGCACTGTTCTCAGATTGACCCCCAAACTCTCTGAAATGTTCATCTTGATGCTTCTGGCATGAATGCCAAGCAGTAGAGTACGCTGTTTCCAAATTGATGGTGAATTGCGTTATGATGCTCTTTTATTGCAGACAGTGCCCAACTGACCCTACTATACTGTGGACAAAATCAAAAACAATGTGCATGTGCGAAATTAAAAATATAAAATGGTGACAATTTACCCATCGCCCCCTGTAGATGGCTGATTTAATGATTGATTTGATTTTTTTTTTTGTTTTTTTATATGTCTGATCAAACCTTTATGAGTGGTTTAACATTTCAGAGTAAGACCGCCCCCCCCATAGAGGAGAACCTGATTAAGGATTATGTGTATGCCATCCTGTGCAACTGTGGCAAGAAATATAAGGAAAAACAGGTTACCCCCCTTTAGATAAGATTGTAGGAATACTGTAAATCTATAACACAAGGGAAAATAGATAAATCAGGCTTAGCTGACCATATATGGAAGGAAAAGGGAGATCATCGCCTTCTGTGGGAGGAAGTTGAAATAATAGACATCACTGGAAAATATGAAAACTTAAAGAATTAGTGCATATGCTAGGCAACAAAAATCTCTTAAGCCAGCCAAACATAGACATGAATACAATACGAGAACCAGTAATATAGAGAGCTAGAGAAAAACAACAACAACAAAAAAAAAAATTGTAATATGAGCTCTGGTAAAAAATGAATATTGTGACATTAGATTTAAAAGTCCCCAAAATGCACTCACTGGACACATAGCCCAGTGGATAAAAAGTGACTTGAATTCAATACCTGGCCACAGCAGAGAGAACAAAAAATTGGAGAGTTGGATTACTAAAGGGAATTAACTGGTACTAAGATAACCAAAAAGAGCATTGCACGTGTAATTAGAACAATCTACCTAAGTGAAACTAAATAAAAGGTTCACTTCGAAATTCCAACGTATATCACCTGAAGAAGGCCAAAGCGTACAACAGCTGAAAGGTCATGAATATGACAATAAAGATGAGGACGATAGTCTGATTGTCAGAATAATTTGGCAAGCAACAACAATTTTTTTGAGAATAACAATGAATTTTCCAGTTTTACTATTTAACCCATAGCTGGAGCTGGGCATGGATTTGTACCTTTCCCAGGGGTATTTGCATGTAAGTGAATTTAATGAACACATCTGGTATTTGAACACTGCTCTCTGATTTCTCATTGTGATCCACTAAACTTTACACCACCTGCACATCTACTTTAGAAGTGAGTGAAAGTGTTGATGTACTTGTTAATAAATCCTATCCCCGATACCAGAAACTGCATAAATTGCCTGTTGATTAAAATCAGAAAGGTTCTGTGTTTTGGGAAATCACAGTTGTTTATTTCTTTCCTCTGAAACTAGTCAACCATACCCCCCCCCCCCCTCCTCCGAAGTCTAGTAAGTAAAACCATTGTTCTTGTCTCTATTTTCAGAACATTTAAAAATTCTAACCTTCTACTTTACAGAAATATCATAATGTCACATTTTATAAGACAACCAAGCCCTGCCCATTTGCCCAGCTCAGTGGTTAGAGAATTGGAATAGATAATACAAGTTCCAGAATTCAAAATCTTACAAAATATCTTTTTTTTAAAAAATATATATATTAAATGGGGATAAATTCAGCATGGCAGGAAGAGTTATTACAGAAGATTACTTAGTGATATGTCATGGCTGGTTAGGCAACACCTTCTTCTGTCTTAACATTAAATTTAGCTAGCCACGATTACTGACCCAAACATACCATAATATTCCTTACACCAAAACAATGCATTCTTACTTACCATTCTTACAACATCCACCATAATACCTCAATGTCTCTATGAAAATCCTAACTAGTCCCCATATGTACAATTTATGTCTTGGGGGGGGAGAATTTTAATTTAACTTTAAAAATCTAAACCCCAATGAATATTTGCAAATATAAAACAAAACTACATCCGCATCCTGGGTAAGATGATAAACTACATCCGCATCCTGGGTAAGATGATAAACTACATCCGCATCCTGGGTAAGATGATAAACTACATCCAACAGAAAGGCATCTGATTGGGAAGTTTTGAGGAGTGTGGGACCACCTCTTAATTGCTGGTGTTCCCAGGTCCACCTTGACCTGGGCTGGTAGCACCTGTTAGAGTCCCAGATATGGGCAAATAGTTAACCTCTAAACTGGGGTCAAAACACTGTAAAACGTTTTAATACCAGAAATACTTTGTAAAAAATTATTACCAGCAATAAATTTTTGGAGGAAAAAATTATTACCAGCAATACATTTAAAAAAAAATATTACTAGTGTAAAATAGGTTTTAATACCAGCAATACAAATTTGGAAAAAAATATTACCAGCAATAAAAAAACTTGTCAGCATTAAATAACCCATTGGGGTTGAATGCCATAAAACAAACCAAACTAAAACTATGTACAGTAAGGTCCCCTCTAATGTGTTGGAAATCTGCATTGAGGCTGTACAATCAGTTTTTTATTCATCAACTTTAGTTGTACACTTGCTTTTTAAAATAAAAATTGTTTGTCTATATTTCTGAGATGAGGTATTATGTACACTATTTACATTATTCGAACTATTGTCCTCATCTTTGTCATCATGTTTATTACAACGTTTCGTCCGTTGTACGCTCCAGCCTTCTTGAGGTGGTTGGTATGTTGAACTGACCCCTTTATTTTGCTCACTGGGGTAGACTGTTCTAATCCACACGTGCCATGTTTAATGGATGTCAGTTATCAGTTATCTCCTGTTAATTCCCCTCTCCAAGTTCTCCGCTGCCATAACCAGGTATTGAAAACTCACTCTTTGGGTCCTGTCCTCATGGCACAGTGGATAAAGGTGTTGGTTAGATCCAGTGAGTGACAGGACTCAAAGAGTGTGAGTTCAATACTTGGTTAAGGCAGTGGAGAATTTGGAGAGGGGAATTAACAGGCAATAACTGATAACTGACATCCATTAAACATGGCAAATGAAACTAGAACAGTCTACCCCAGAGAGATAATAAAGGGTTCAGTTTGACATTCCAACCACCTGAAGAAGGCCGGAGCATACAATGGACGAAACATTGTAATAAATATGGCGACAAAGATGAGGACAATAGTATGAATAATGTAGTGTCCATAATACCTCATCTCAGAATTATAGACAGATACTGAAGAAGGCTGGAGCATACAATGGCCGAAACGTAATAAATATGGCGACAAAGATGACAATAGTCCAAATAATGTAAATAGTGTAAAAATTGTTTATTTTTTATATTAATTTATTTTTAATTTAATTTTTTTGTATATTTTTAATTGCAATCTTTTGTCCTTATTGTTTTCCTTTATTTCAAACAATATATTTTTTGTTTGATCGACCCTCATCCCCTGACTGATCCACCCTCATCTCTCCTGACTGATAACCTGAAGGACACATCAACAAAACTTACCATTAATTTCTCTTTCCCAAGCGTCATTTTGATGACCACTGGACATTCACATTATCTATATCCTCTGTTTTCTTAATTTCTCCAATTAGCCCTAACCCACTCCAACTCCTGTTCCACTCCAACCCACACCAACCCTGACTTATCACAACACAATTGCTTTTTGCATCTGAATTGCTTCAGCCAAAGTTTGCATTTTTGTCCTTCTTGGCCACCATGCCATCTTATTAACGACACTCGTTGCTTAATAATTCCTCCCCCCCTCTAAAATTATCCCTTTTTGGTTATCAATCCTCACTTTCCAGCCTTTCAGAGTTCAAAAACATTTGCGGGTGATATTTTCCACCCTAGAGTTGTTCAGGTTAACAACATTCCTTGATTCCACCAATCCAGGCCTTTATAGCTAGGACCCGCTAGGCCACATAAGAATCAATTCATCCTCATTCCCTTGGTATTCCATTGGTAAGGAAGAAGTACCAATCAAACAGCTTCTTGCCCAGAACAGTTACTTTGTGGAACAGACTCCCAAAAGGCTACTCCCTTGGCCATTACAATCTTAACCTCTTCAAGTCTAGGGACAGCCATTATCTATCCTACATAGCCTTATAATCTACAATTCTTATGTCCATATAACAACCTTATACGGTAATCCTCTATCTTGAGTGGCTCTTGTGCTTTGTATTGGTTGGGCAACAGTGTTAAAAAAATACTCTCCTGACTGACAAAACTTACTATTAATTTCACTCTCCTACCATTATCATTTTGATGACTATTGGACATTTCCTTTAGAGACCTTCCTTCTCTCAACATGGCTGATGCTAACCTCCAGGAAAGTGACTTGTTGCACCTTTTTGGGCTAACATTATTCGCTGACATGAAGTGGAAAGATTATATTGAATCCATTGCTAGGTCAGCTGCTAAACATTTTGTTTCACGGTGCCATGCTAAATAATTTTTCTTTTGGGAATCTCTTAAATATCTATATGCCTACCATCCATCTATGTTTTGAATATTGCTACCACATATGGTTCAGTGCTCCTGCTATATATTTAGAGATTCTTGATAAAATCCAAAGGATCAGCAATATTATTGGTCCTGACCTGGCATCTCCGCTTCAGTCACTTCCTTACCGCTGTGAAGTTGCTTCCCTGTGTCCTTTTTCTATAAATAATTTCATGGTAATTGTTCGGATGAGCTCTTTGCTATGATACCTAGACTTTATGAATTTAAGTGCTGTACTAGATTGGCAGCAAGGTCTCATCAATTTACAATTGAGTTGGATAGATGTAACCATAAGTTCTAGGCTAACAGTTTCTTCTCTCACATGTGGTACACTCTTTTGGCTTCATGCTTTCCAGCCAACTTTGATCTTCAAAAATTTAAATGTAATGTCAGTCATTATCTACTGTCTCCCTGATCACTCTTCTATTGTTCTTGCTCCTAAATAATGTTTCTGTTTTCTAATTCTTTCACACTCAGTAACCCCCTTGGTCTTAGTAGCTTTACTGCCTTGCTTGGGGTGAATTTGACTAAAAAAAAAAAAAATTCATTCTCACTTGTTCATTCACACTTTCTCACACATAACCACATACATAAATAATGATTAACTACAATGTTTCTTGAATTTTTCTCCAAAGAAAAGGTAAAAGAATCCCCCCACCTCTTTCTAAGGTATATACCTACTATGAAAATTTACCTTAAATTTTTTTAATAGTCTGCCTTGTGATGAGCCATAGCTCATGTGGCCCACTGTTTGGAAAAGGTTACCCATTCCTGGTATAGATTTATTTTTCATCAAATTCACCCACGCAAGGCAGTAAAGCCACTAAGACACAAGGGGTTACTGAGTGTGAAAGAATTAGAAAACAGAAACATTTTTAAGGAGCGAGAACAATAGAAGAATAATCAGGATGACAGTAGATGATGTTTGAGATTGCAAATATTGTCTCAACTGTTGATCAGTTGTCCTACAACCATTGTCTATGATGGACGTTACTCCAAGGAAGCTTATGAAAATTGAAACGCAGCACAAACACATTAGCAAGCTTTACCAGTGAGCAAATCAAAGTACTCTCCTAATTTAAATCCAATTGAGAATCTGTGGTCAATCTGCAAGGAATGACTTCATGGAATGAACATACAAAGTAGTCACGTTTCATTAGAAAAATAGGAATAAAGTGTTGCAGCTGACACTTGAGTTTGAACATAGATTGCCAGTGAGCAAATACAGCCGATCCCATTATTGAATTAAGTAGACCACGTGACCATAGAAGAAACACATGTATGTAGGAAGTAGCTGATGACTGACGATTGGCATTTCTATTCTATCCTCTATACTATACGGATCATTACGGATTGCTATTTCTAGTTTCTCCTCTATTATTAAATAGACTACTATTCTCTACTCTATTCACTATACTATTTCTCTATTCAGATCATTATACGGTGATTACTCTTCGAGCGAGTATTATCAAGCAAGTACTATTATTGCAAGCTTATTCAAGGGTGTCTAACACCAGCATTGTTCAGTGTCGTACTATACTTGTATCTGCAATTACAAAGCCTATACTACAATGAGAATTACCAAAGTGACAATGAGTATTTGTTGGCATTACAAAAGCAACAACAAGTGTTTGTTGACATCACAAAAAAAGTAAATAACAGAATTGTTCATTTTGTTTGGATTAATTTGCACAAGGGTGTATTTATAGAAAAGGCACAAAGAAACAAATTTACAATGGTGGAAAAGTGCTTGAAGCTGAGATGCCAGGTCAGAACCAATAATATTGTGGATTCGACTATGGATTATATCAAGAATCTTTAAATATATAGCAGGGACACTGGACCATATGTGGCAGCAATATTCAAAGCATGGATGAATAGTAGACTTATAGATATGCAAGATAGGTTTTGGAGAGAAAAATTGTCTAGCATGATGCTGTAAACCAACTATTTTAGCAGCAGACCTAGCAATGGATTCAAAATAGTCTTTCCACTTCATGTTAGCTGAAAATGTTAGCCCGTGCAGCGTAATGAATCACTCTCCAGGAGGTTAGCATCATAATAAATTTTAAGAAATTTATTTTCTCTATGAAATTAAACATGCCATTTAGAAAGACCGATCTAGATCTTTCTTTTTTGACTCCCTCCCCACCTTCACACCCTAGCCCAACTCACTTTGGCTTATGACAACACAAAACTTCTAGCATCTAAATTACTTTAGCTAAAGTCTGTTTTCTTTTTCAGTCTACTGCCTGATCAAAAACACTCCTTGCTAGACCATTTTTGTTTTTCTTATTTGTTTGTTCCTCTGGGCAGGAAGTGGGGGGGGTGTCATGATTCCTATCCCCACCCACCTTCCCTGCTTTAACATTACTCCATTTTAGTCATCAGTTTAACTTTTTTTTTTTTTTTTTTTTAAAGTACTAATCAACAGTTGATTGTCGCACTTGGTAGTTTTGGTAAGCAGGACTCATTCTCCGGTCATTTTAGAATGATTCTTGGTAATTACCTGCTCTATTCATTTGACCTTGAACACACATCCCTCAGAAGTTGTTTACCTGTGACCTGCCACACCGTGTACATTGAGGTGAACCACCATCATTCCCTTTGTATTCCTTTAGTAAGGAGCAAGTTTCTTCACAAGAATTGATGCTTAGGGGGATATGATTAATTGATTTGTTTGTTTTTTGTTGTTTTTTTTTTTGTTTTTTTTTACAGCTTATAATTTTTAGATTGTAAGAATTTTTTTTTTTTAGATAATGATTTAGTGATATATGCCCTACTAATTAACCTATAGCTGGGGGAGAAGCGGTTGATTTATACCTAATCAGAATTTGATAAACAAATTATGATGTGGATATAAAATGGGGGAGTCAATTCTATATTACAAACAATATATAAACTGATCCCTCACTTTATAGCCACAGTAGTTTCTATAAATTTATATTCCAGAGGGTGTAAATAAATCTAAAAGACATGCCTGTGTATCTAATTTCATTGATTGATTGATTTGTTTTTTTATGGCTTATCAACCCTTTGCAGGTTATTCAAAGCCAGAAAATATTTTTAGGTTGTAAGAATTTTTGAGCAATAATAATGATTTACTGATACAAGTCCTACTAATTAATCCATAGCTGGAGGGAGAAGAGGTGGATTCATACTTTTCCCAAAGGTATTTATGGGTAAGTGAATATAACAAACCCAACTGGAATTGGAACTTGGTTCTTCAATCTTCAATTCTGAGCTATTATCTATTACACCACTTGCACATCCAAGCTTACAGCATCTGGTATACACAAGCAATCATCCATCTATGTACTGACCAAGCTTGATGTTGCTTAACTTAGGCAACCATATGAGAACTGGTGTTTCAATGTAGTATAGCCATAAGCCTGTTGCTTTGTGGAACAGAATCCCAAGAGGATGCTTTCCTGACCACTACAATCCAAACTGCTTCAAGTCTATGATTAACTGTTATCTCTCTCACATATCTCCATTAACTGCAGCCTTTTAGTGGTAAGTTCAAACAGCTACTGCCTTCAGTGACTATCTACCTTGAGTAGCACTTAGGCCTTGGATAGTGTGTAGATTATTAAAAATTGAATTAATTCAGAGAGTAAGAGGCAGGGGAAGTTATCATGTTAGCTCATTACCCATATAGGTTTTGATGTGTGAAATATCTTCCCTGTGATTTATATTTCAATATTTGTATATATGCTTTCAAACAAAGTACAAACTGTACAAAATTCTCCTATATGGACGTGAAAAGTGGATGCTGTTGGCAGAAATAAAGAGAATGATCGAAGAGTTTGAGAACAAATGTACGAGTAAACTCCTTGGCATCTTCTATTGGGAACATAAAACCAATCAGTTTGTGCGGAAAAGGGTTGTAAGTTTATGGGCCACCAGGAACCTCTTTGCACCACTGTCAAACGGAGAAAAATGGCGTGATTTGGCCACATACGACACAACAGCCTGTGCACAATCCTCATGCAAGACACTGTTGAAGGTGGACATGAGAGAGGACTCCAACGCAAAAACTGGTTGGACAATATCAAACCATGGACAGGTATGTCTATGCCAGAATTGCTGATGGCTGCTGTTGATAGATCATTGTGAAGGAGATTTAGTGTGGCTTCTGCATTCAGACAACCCCCCCGATGATTACAAAAGTCAAGGGGATGATGATGATGATGTATAGCTGGTTGCTCATATCCAAGAATACCTGTCTACTTGGTTGGCTAGCTAATCCCAGTTGCAGGTGCCTGCTCAGGAACATCTGTTTTTTTGTTTTTTTTCTTTCAATGCCTACAGAGTCAACTTGTAGTGTATACTTTAACTAGACTTACACTTCCTGGGTGAGAGTGCAAAATCTGGTGTGATCTGTATTTGAACTCAAACTTGGTCATGATGACTTAAGACTTCATGCTACCACAATCATTGATGGCTTCTGAACACTTGCATCTATCCAGTTTCACTCATAAGATTTGGGTCAACTTGTGTTGTGGTTCTCAAGCACTTGCCAACAGTACCACCTGTTGGGATCAGCTTCCCAGGTTGATGTTATGAATTGATTGATTCATTTTGTATGGCTTATTAACCCTTTTCAGGTCATTTAAAGCCAGAAAATATTTTTAAATTGTAAGATTTTTTTTTTTCTTTTTGGAAATAATGTTTTAGTGATACAAGTATTACTAATTAACCCATAGCTTGGGAGAGAAGAGGTGGATTCATACCTTTCTCAAGGATATTTGCATGTAAGTGAATATAACGAACCCAAAGGAATTGGAACTCAGTTCTCTGATTTCCAATTCGGAAGCATCATCCTACACACATCAGAGCTTACAGAGCCTGGTATTCCCAAGCAGTCACCCATCTAGGTACTGACCAAGCTGGACATTGTTTAACTCTAATTAACAATTCCAAGCCATTATCCATTAGACTGTATGCACATCCAAGCTTATAGCATCTGGTATTCACTTGGTCACCCATCTAGGTACTGATCAGGCTCGATACTGCTTAACTTTGGTGTTACAATGTGATGTAGCTGTAAGCATGGTGTTATCAAGAATCACAGTAAATATCCAAAATAAAGGTCCTCTACACGGGCATGCAAAATAAAAGATTAAAATGCACACATTTTCTCGGTTTAATTATGGCAGCAAAAACATCTTGAAATTTCCTTGCTCAATTATTGAAGAATTTTCTAGAATGGATAATTTTCAAATATTAAAAAATTATAATTAGTAATTAAATGCAATGTTAATCATTATCTTTTCTCATCTAAATACACATTCTTTTATTGTCCTCTCTCTTTGTGTTTTTCTTTGTTCTCAGATTTTTCACACACACTAATTCATTGGGTCTTAGTGGCTTTATTGCCTTGCTTGGGATGAAATTATTAAAAGAAATAAAAATAAATCATTTATTTCTCCCCCAAATTCTTTTAATTTAAGATATATGTTCTGGCTTTTTTTAATCTTAAAAAAAATTATCAATGATTGCTTTTTTCTTTTTTCTCTTTTTTACAGCTCAAAAGTCTACAGAATATTTTATTAAAAAGAATTAAAAACATTAAAAATGAAACTATATTTGCTTTTTATTTTTTGATGCAGTGCATAATTTTAGACAGCTTAAAATTAAATTTTCAATCTATTTTTTTTTTTTTCTGGGGACTTTGAAAGTATACAATATTAAGTGTTCAAATCATATTCTTTCTTTTATGTGCCATGTCCTTTCAGGACATGGGCGATCATGGTTCTCCACCTCCCTCTATCCCTTGCAGCTCTCAACAAGTTCCTTCCCTCTGCTTCCTCCCCCAGACCACACCTGTAATTCACTTGCTCAAGCTTGTCAGGTATGTCACATGTTGCTTTCTCTTGTCTCTCTTTCCCTCTATTTGACCTGTGAGTATTAGATTCTCCAGGCCCTCCTTCCTCATTATGTGTCCAAGAAACTTCAGCTGCCTTTTTCTGATGTTAAGATTTCAAAAAATAATTGAAGTCCAATTAAGATAGGTTTTAAATTTCTATCAATTCGTCTTACAAAATCCCCTTTTTATAAATAAATTAAAGCACAAATAAATAAGTATTCAAGATATACACTCGCAGGGTGCAGTTATTTCAACCATGCTGAGACTAGAAACCATGTCCCTTGGTCGGAATACTAACATTCTAACCCCCTTTGCTGTGTGCCCATCTGTACAGCTAACAGTCAGTGGCTTGACTTCTCTAATTTTCAACTTGGAAAAGTGTAAGAATGGATCATTTGAAATGTAAGAATAGGAATATGGAATCAATATTCTGAAAAGCTCTTGATATTTATATATATATATATATATATATATATATATATATATATATATATATATATGTGTGTGTGTGTGTGTATTTTCAGCATATAACCTGCGTCTATAATTTGACAAGGCATATCAGATTAAGAAAAATGCTCATAGCATTCAAATGATGATTTATTCATGCTGATATATCATTTTTTTTTTTTTTTGTAACAAACTTCATTCTACTGTCATCAGGAATCTTGTATGTCAAACAAGTGTTTTTATTTTATATCTTAACATTTGTATTTGTAATCATAATTTGATCATTTTAATCACATATATTTCATTATGTAGTCATCTGGGGACAAGTGTGTCAAACAAGATTTTTTAAAAAAATATTATTCAATCATTAATAATATATCTTTGATTCTGAGATTACCAAGGGATTAATGTGCCAAGCAGGAGGTTTTTTTTTTTTTAATATTTTAACATTGAATTCTGATTATAAATCAAAATAATGTTAAAATATTAAAAAGAACCTCCTGCTTCTAAGATTACCAAGGGATTAATGTGCCAAGCAGGAGGTTTTTTTTTAACAGGAGATAACTGATTATTGACATCCATTAAACATAGCATGTGGAACTAGAACAGTCTACCCCAGTGAGTGAAATAAAGGGTTCAGTTCGACATTCCAACCACCTGAAGAAGGCCGGAGTGTACAATGGCTGAAACATAATAAATATGACGACCAAGTTGAGGTCAATAGTCCAAATAATGTAAATTGTTAAAATATTAAAAAAAACCTCCTGCTTGGCACATTAATCCCTTGGTAATCTCAGAATTAAAGATATATGATTTGCTCTCTTCAAAAGAATCACAACATTGCTTGAAAGTGGAATTGAATCAACATTGTGAACTGGAGACTTTGATTGAACCTGTGATAATGGATCAGAACTGGACCAACGGCCAGTCTTGTAGAGTACATCGATCCAGTGGGGTCAGGATAGGTGTTACATCAATCCGAGCCACTATACATATAAAAACATGATACTTGTAAAAAATATCGGCCAGGGTTGACCAGTATGCTTATAAGAAATTACCATCCCCACAACTACTGCTCTAGCCCTGATGATTGTTTGATTCAAATAGGGGAGCCAAATATGGCTGACCCCTGTCATAACCTTTTCCCATCCAATGCTAGCTATAAATACCATTCTTAATTGATATTATTTTCATATACGGTTTGCTTTTTGTTGTTATGGTGGTGGTGATTACAACAACAAAGATGAGGATAATAGTTTGCATGTAAACTGCTCAAGCTAATTTGGCATACTATTTATATTATTCGGACTATTGTCCTCATCTTTGTTGCCATATTTATTACGTTTTGACCATTGTATGCTCTGGCCTTCTTCATGCGGTTGGTATGTCGAACTGAACTCTTTATTTCGCTCACTGGGGTAGACTATTCTAGTTCCATGTGCCATGTTTAATGGATGCGAGTTATCTTCTGTTAATTCCCTTCTCCAAGTT
>OZ010594.1:14463723-14546223 GCA_963932145.1 Acanthosepion lycidas
ATATGCATGCACACACAAATTTATAACCTATACAAGATTAAAATCACTACAATAGTTGCAATTTTGTTTCAACACTGCTACTGTCTTATCAAGTGATGATGTTGAATGGAAAATAAACAATTCTATGAGTTCAAAAACCAACCTCACTGCCTTAGTAAGGGAAACTTTGATACGTAACCTCTGACCAATTGGAATACAAGTATATGGTAATTAAAATAACATCACAATATACTCTCATATAAATACAATTTATTAGTGCATTAAAGTTAAGATTAGATTAAATTAGAAATCAATATAAAAATTAAATTTTAATTTAAAAGTTAAATTAAAAATTTCAAATTCTGAGGTTAGCCAAGAATCAAGTTTCATATTGTTTTAAGATTTAAATAAGTATATATATTACTAGCAGTAGAGCCTGGCGTTGCCCGTGGATATAACAGTAAGAGATAGATCAAATGTCGACCATCATAAAGACTGAAAAATAAAATTGACAAAGATTATTGTTTAAGGTTGACGGACACGCATGTCTTAATTATATTTTTTTTTTTTCTTTTTTACGAATTGGCCAAACCCAAACTCAAACAAAAACATTGTTTTCAATCGTTATGAGTCTATTGATTGAATAGAATTTTATTATAAACAATTGTCTTGTAAATGGAATTTTTAAAGTATTCTGAATGTAAAAATAAAGAAAAAAGTGTGCAAGACAATAAGAAACACTATCTGCAAAAACAAAAAAGTGATGTTTTGTTGAAATCGGTTGAAAAATGTAGGAAATCCGATCCAATATATAAACATACAGACACACACACACACACAAAACCTGGGTTTTATAATAAGTATGATATAATACATATATTGAATGTTTTAGTACACATCATTACTGATGTTTCTAGCTGTGATACGTTAGGGGTTTTTATATATATATAAAATTGGGAGAAACATATTCATACGCATACAAATTTTTAATTTATTGTATTTCCAACTAATGAATAAACATATTTTTCATATAATTAACTGTACACAAATGCATAATAACTAAATATGCTTAGAAAACAAAACATTTTGATTTAATAGAAATAAATCCCATTTATCTATTTTAATGTGTGAAAAAAGTATTCGTACAATGCAAATTTCAGATTTTAAAACTTTTAAATTGCTTTAATACTCTAGAATGTTCCAATTATGTCATCAGTAGTTATTTTTAGCCCCCAAAATACAAACATAACATTCTGTAATTGATATTCTTGCATAATAACACATGAACAATTATTAAGATATTTATTGGACTTAGTCTATTTCATAATATGATGTCATTTGTTTACATTAAGATAACTTTTGAGCAGATCTGATCATTCAAGAGAAATCCTGGGAAATTTTTGTTTAAAAACAGTAATTTAACCTTGCCAACCAGACACTTCCTCTGTAGCTAAATAGCATAACATGTCGGGCTATATTACGGTTCTTTCTATATGGAATGCAGGTTCGATTCCTGTCAGAGGACACGTTTTGTATTAGATTTCTCAAACATTCAAGCCGGAAAATGTTGTTAATAATGTTTATTATAAACAGAGCATATAATTAAATAGTTGTATTTATAAAAATAATGTATAAACAATAAATATATTGAAATATATATTCTCTCACCATTTATAAAAGGTATTTAGTAAGGATTTTAGAAAATAAAACAAATTTGGCAAATTAACCAACTTAATATTCAAAATTACTGATTTTTTTTTTTTGTACATTATGCATCGATAGCTATGTTAACAATATGTATTAACATAACCATCTCTGAATTATTATAATTTTTTTTTTTTTTTTTTTTTTTTTTAATCATTTCACCCCAAGCAAGGCAATAAAGCCACTAGGATGCAAGGGGGTCAATGAATGTAAGAGAATATAAGAAAAACTACAGTTAAGGAGAGAGGACAATTAAAGAACAGGAATTAAGAAGGAAGATAACGATTGACATTGCATTTAAATTTTTGAAAATCAAAGTTCACTGGGAAGCAAGAAGCCAGAAGAGTTCCACAAGCGAGAAGTTCAATAGAAGAAACTGTTAGCATAGAATGTTTTATTTTATAATTTCCTTGACTCCAAACAAATACCAAACTTGTTCATAATGTTGTCCTGTCAGCCAATGAGCCAGAGGGCTCACTGAACATCTGATAATGGCCATCAATATTGGATTTATTCCATCAACCATTGGTTGCAGTGATTTCTATGGTTTTACAAAAGTCTCATCGAATGCCCCATCCTGGGTATGATGATAAACTACATCTGCATCCTGGGTAAGACGATAAACTACGTCCAACAGCAAGGCTTCTGATCAGGAGGTTTTGAGGAGCGTGGAACCACCTCTTAATTGCTTGTGTTCAGAGGTCTAACCAGACCTGGAGTGGTAGCACCTGTTAGGGTCCCAGATATGGGCAAATAGTTAACCCCCAAAACTTGGGTCAAAACACTATGAAAGTGTAAAACTAGGTTTTAATACCAGAAATAATTTGTAAAAAAAAAATATTATCAGCAATACATTTTTGAAGAAAAAAAATATTACTAGCAATTTTTTAAAGGGAAATATTACCAGCAAAAAAAATTGTTGGCATTAAATAACCCATTGTGATTGATATGCCATAAAACAAAATAAACCAAACAATATATACTTAGATAGATAAAAATATTACCAGCAATAGAAATCTTGTCTGCATTAAATAACCCATTGAGGTTGATATGCTGTAAAACAAACCAAACCAAACCATTCTACAGCTCCTATTCCTCTCGATAGTGATTTTCCAAGAGTAGCTTAGATGTGGCACAAGGCCAAAAGTATGGGGTACTCAGTGAGGATCGCACTTACTACTCAGTTGTAATTTTTCTAGCGAGACAAGCTTGTTAACCATTACACTGCCTCCTATTTCCATGACACTATAAATACTTAAAATAGTAAGATTTTTTAATCTAACCTGTTAAAAAGCCAATTTATATGTGAAAGTGTAAAAATAAGTTTTAATATCAGAAATAGTTTGTAAGAAAAATTATTACCAGCAATAAATGTTTGAAGAAAAAGATTATTACCAGCAATGCATTACCAGAAATTCATTTTTGAAAAAAAAAAAAAAATTACCAGCAATAAAAATTTTGTCGGCTTTAAATAGCCCATTGAGGTTGATATACTGTAAAACGAACCAAACCAAACCATTGAATGCCCATGTTGTGACTGATCTCAAGCAACCAGAAATCTGCTGCAGGAGTTGGTATACCATGGCTAACTGTGGCTTTGGCAGTTATAATGAGGGAGACGACAACTCTTTTTAATTTTAACAAATCATTTATACAAGGTAATATCAGAAAAAAATACAAGCTTCAAAGAAAAACCGCAGTGGTGATGGACGATTACAACTTAAGACTTGGGCTCTTGGGTTACTGGTTTTAGGTTTGTACATGATCATGGGTTCAGGAGGTAGCCTAGTCAGTTCTTAGGCACCTGATTAAAATCTAAGTGATAACTATTACTCAGTTCTTCTGTGGATTTTGCTGAACTAGTCTGCTGATCTGTTTCACCCAACCTGCAGTTCTACTCTGCTCAACCTGTGGCCCCGTTCTCTCTGAAAGCCTCAAAATGCCTGGTTTTTATAATACTTTGCCCAAAACCGGGTGGAGGTTGACTGGTATAGAAATATCAACCATTCCTTTGTCTCAACTGAGATTTTCCAGTTTTGATCAATTATCCAGTCCCTTAGTGGCTGTGAGAGTATTAATCCACACCTCAAACTCCAACTTGCCTTCTCCAGCATCTCTACTCATAGCTGCCACCTCCTCTTCTTCCTCCAACTTCCTTAAAACAACCTGTTACTACTCTCTCTGGTTGACCAATCACTTTCTATAGACCATAATGAGGGGTGGTCTGAATGTTAATTAAAAGCTAACCATCTCAACTACTTTAAATTTTACGTCAATTCAGTTTATGGAAAGATCACCCCTTGAAAAACTTATCATCCAGTTTCTGCTAGACACTGCCAAAAGCATCAAGAAATAGCTGTATAGATTTATTTTATTTAGTCAAATCTCCAGAAAAAGATAAAAAATATTTAATTCTCCTTTCTTTTCAGGCCTCTAATCATTATCTTCAAGTGAAGAATCATTATCCAAATTAAAATAATATATAAAGTTATTTATTATGGATTGTATTTGAATTACATAATGAGAAGAGTTTGAGGAATTTTGTAGTCTAGCTTATTATCTCTCTCCCTTTAATAATGCTTTTTTTTTTTCTCAAATTCTTTCACACTCAGTAACCCCCTTGCATCTTAGTGGCTTTATTATCTTGGGTTAATTTTTTATATTTTAAGATAACAAGAGAATACAAATACTTTTAGGGGCAATTTATCTCATTCTTGTTCTATTTGCTGTTACTGTAAAATTTTGATAGATCCATTCTCCAACCTTCCTCCGGACAAAACTCTTTTTTTTTCTTTTTTTTTTAAGATAGCGTATATGAACCATCTCTTATTGCTGTTGAAAGCAAAAAAGAAGAAGAAAGAAATGGTGTCAAATATATTGCTCAGTGACCAATTACACTAATGCTTATTGTATCCCATGCAGCACTGGCATTTCCATATTTTAAATACAGGCTTCATAACCAAACCTTTTATTGCTAAGAAAAGCTAACACGGACACACACACACAGTTGAAATCTACACTGATTTGACTTCTCTAATTTTCGACTTGGGAAAGAGTCAGTAAGAATGGATCATTTGAAATGTAAGAAAAGAATAGGAATATGGAATCAATAGTCTGAAAAACTCTTTTTATATATATATATATATATATATATATATATATATATATATATATAAATGTTGTATTTCTCAGCACATAACCTGCGTCTATAATTTGACAAGGCATATCAGATTAAGAAAAATGCTCATAGCATTCAACTGATGATTTATTCATGCTGATATATCTTTTTTTTCTTTTTTCGTAATAAAATTCATCCTACCATCATCAGAAATTTTGCATATCAAACAGGTGCTTTTTTTTTTGCTTTTTTTTTTTTCATATTTTAGCCTTATTCAAACTTGTAATCATAATTCAATCATTTTAATCACATATTTCATTATGTGGTCATCTGGGGACAACTGTGTCAAACAAGACTGTTTTTTTATTTTTTTAAATATTTTAAAATTATTTTAATTTGTAATTAGAATTCAGTCATTTATAATCATATATATCTTGTTCTAGAGTTTTAACATTATATTTACTGATAATTAATAATTAATTACTCTTAATAATTTATAAACAGATATATTTCATTTAATATATTTCATATTTGATCACATAAAAAGAACACTGTTAAAATGTTCAAGAATATTTATTTTGATGCATTTACTCTTTAAGCTTGTAACACAAAAATTGTAACCAAAATTTAAAAAGAAATAGTATTTGAAAAATAAATAAACACAAGACACATTTCATTATATTTCACTCTAATATTTATAATATTTTTAACTTTATTGAAACAATTAAATCCACTTGAATAATTTTACATGGAAATGTTCTTATTTGTTTTTGATTAAGTTTTCTTATGTTTTAACTTGCAAATAGTGCTTTATGCACTCATTTTATATATATATATATATATATATATATATATATATATATAATCTCAAGAGTTATTCTGACTATTGATTCCATGCCTATTCTTTTCCTTCATTTCAATTGATTCATTATGGGCATGTGGCCGAGTAGTTAGACCATTTGCTATATGACCATGAGACCTGGATTCGAATCTCATTATGGGCGATTTGTCAGGAATGAGACTTCTTGATATTATCAGAATAGATCGAGGTTGATCCCAGCATGTGGGCCCCTTTGGAAAATGTCTGAAAATCCATACCATGGGTTGACCCAAGCCTTGTGAGTGAAATTGGGTAGACAGAACTCTTGAGGGCCCTTGATAGCTGTGCTAGCACAAAAGCCACTAGTTATCATGGCTGAGGGTTTGAGCGTACTGGCCTTGTTCAAATTGTTGATCATGCTAGATAACACACTCTCTCCCAGAAACTGTAACTAATGTCTGCTCAGCATAGTTGCAGTATAAATCACAGGTGGTCTCTGTGGGTGTTGAGCAAACAAAAATTTGACTGAGTGAGCATCTACAATAGGGATTGGCTAGTCGCTCTATTAGATGGGAATCCTCAAATACAAGTGGCCTGCTGTTATATATATAAAATGAATTAACTTTTTGTTGTGGAGTGATTTCACAGTGGAGGCTTGTATTTGTACTAAGTCTGTCCTAAAATAGGTTTGATGTACAAAACGTTAGGAACTTGATATAATAGGTATAATGCAGAGTAATCTAGTTGAGGTTGCTGATACTTTAGTATTTGACTGTCGTCCGACATTGACTGACCGACCAACTGACACGTTACTCTTACTACTCCTACTTATTATAGATGGGAGAGTCTATTAAATATAGAATAGGTGTGTTCCACTATAACACTTTTGTATCATTATCCATACAACATCTTACTCAGTTTTTACTTTTAGTTTTCTAACTTTAATTTTATTACTTATCTGTTTTTAAAATCCCTTCACTTATGTTTGATATTATTACCATTATTGTAATTTTTATCTATTATTTGTATTAAGGGCCCTTTTATTAGACTAACTAATTTGGAATTGTGTTGATTTGCCCTGCCTAAAATAACAGGCTATATCGGTCAATTTGCTGTATAACCTGATGTACAAAGTTCCACATTTCAAGGAAAAAATTCTTGCCTGGGTCAGTCTAATTTAGACTTACTACTACCCATTCATTACTTCCTTCTTCCCTTTCCTTTCCTTCTCTTTATCTCATTTTTTTTTAAAAGAATTGGACCATCCATCACTTTTCTTGTTCCTTTCCTTCTTCTTGCTTTCCCTTCCCCATGTCAATCTAATATACCAGTCTGGGATATTGTCTCAATTTACTAAAAGTTTTTGGTCTGAATAGTTAAATATATAGATATTCATGAAATAAGTTATAACCAAAATGAATATTTAAAGTTTTCTTCTTGATTACATATATATATATATATATATATATATATATATATATAATCAACAATGAAAGTATTCATACACCCATCAATTTTGAATATTTTTACCCATTTCTCAGAATCTAATGCTCATACGATGCCAAGTTTTTTTGTTTTTTTTTAATATATGTCTTAATAAACACAAAACGGGAATTTCAATTTCAGTTTTCAGAATTATAGTTCAAATACAACAAATTTGACAGGCGAATTGTACAAAATAGGAAAAGACAAAATTTTTCATACAGTATGAAAAATAGAAAAAATTGAACAGTTTTCACAATATTAATATTTAATAACATGGCTTCTCATCTTTATAACTTGCTGCAATCGTTTTCTAAAGTTTTTGATAAGATTTGAACAAGTCTTTTCTAGGATTTTCTTCCATTCTTCAATGGTTCCACATTCTCATTCCCGAAGAATTTTTGGTAACTAACAATTTATTTGAACTTTTAATTCTTGTCATAGATTTTCAATAGGATTCTAGTCAGAACTCATTGAAATCCATGGCAGAAATGTAATCTTTTTTTGCTGAAGCCATGCAGTTACTGATTTAGACATATGTTCGGGATAATTATCTTGCTGGAAAGTAAATCGCCGAAATAGATTAAAGATTTTGCGCTGATAGTTGTAGATTTTAATCCAGAATTTTTATATAGTCTTCAGATTTCATTATTCTTCTTATTGCAATTAATTACTCAGTCCCTCTTCAGCTAAAACAACCCCAAGACATCATTGTGCCACCTCCATTTTTTAATGTTGTCACTGTGTTCTTTGGGGGGAAAGATTCACCTTTCTTGCACCAAATCTTCTGTATATCATTATATCCAAAAAGCTCAGTTTTTTGTTTCATCACTCCATAGTACTTGCTTCCAAAAGCAATTTTCTTTATCCAAGAACATTTTTGCAAAATTAAACAGTGCAACAATGTGACATGGTTTGTGAAGAGGGGTTCATTGTGGTCAGTTTCTATACAACCCATTTCTGTTTAAACAATGATGTATTGTGTGAGTACTTCTGCTGATACCCATTGTATCTAAACTTTTGGTGATGTCTTTCAGAATAACTGTTGGTTCTATGTTAAGTTGACAACACAGTTTTTGTGCAGTTTTCAGTAACAATTTGGGTTTTCTTCCATGCCCAAGCAAATTCTCTGTTGTGCCAAACTGTTTAAAATTCTTTATAATGGACTGTACTGTAGATATTGAATGGCTAACCAGCTTGAAATAGTGCTGTAGCTATTTCCCGACTTGTGGAAGTTAATAATTCTATGTCTCATGTCAACACTAAGCTCCTTTGTGTTCCCCATCATGTTGTTAATGTAGTTTAGAAAACTTCACTGATAAAATAATTTATGTAAATTACTTGTACTTACATGAATCAATCAATTTGAAACAATATTTTCTACTGTACAAAAAAGGTTTGTCTTTTTCTATTTTACATAATTTGTCTGTCAAATTTGTTGTAATTAACCTATTGTTTTGAAAAATGAGTTTTATATTCTTTTTTCTGTGCTTATTAACATATAAAAACCCTTGCAACATATGGGCATTAGATTCTGAGATATGGATAAAAATATTCAAAATTGATGGGTGTAAAAAAAATTTCGTTGACTGTATATAAAATAAGGTGTGTGTGTGTGCACAGCTTCATATCCAAATGTAAATGGATTTTTATTAATCTGACAGATTTTTTAAAAATCTGTTGGATTAATAAAAATTCCTTACTTTCTTTAAAAAAATCACTTGGATACAAACCTGTGCAGATATGAAGAATTTCGATGAGAAAAGTTTTGCTTAACCTCTAGCACTCTGTAGGTGACTATTTTCACCAAGCAAAATGTTAGTCCTGGCAATGCAAGTTGAATTTGAATTTCTTGGTTGTGTAGTCATATCCTTCTATGGCAACACCTAAAACAATATTGACTGAAATTGAGAGCCAGGTGACTGCAATTTCAAATATATAGAACTAATATATAAAACACTATATTTTGAAGGGATTCCATATACAGTAAAAAGGAGAGTAATATTAATAAATGCTTCAGAGTGCTAATTGGTTCTTTGTAGCTCAGTTGATCAGTGTGTATTGAATTTAATGATAAGATCCCTCTGCCAAGAGGGATGCATGTTCGAATCCTGCCAGAGAGCATAAATTTTTCTTTAATAAGATTTCTTGAACATTCAAGACGGTAGATGAAAATAAATATACTGTTCAATAAATAAATGGAGCATCAACTCAGAAACAATTATCCACTAAAATTTCTCTTTAAAACAAATTTTGTTAAAAACAACTGCCCAAATACACAATTTTATATATGTGTGTGTGTGTGTGTAGAAAAATAGGAAAGAACCGTTAGGTTAATAATCCAAAGTTCTTTTAGTATTTTTGTTTTTATTTTTAAAAAACAGTGCTCAAACAACAGTAGAACCTATATAATTATTTTTTTTAAAAATATGATTCCATCGCTACATAAGAGTTCTCATGTTTCAAAAACAGAAGCTAAAAACTTCAATTTCACTTATAGAAATTAAATCAAATTAAAGCAGCTAGTTCTGTTTCATCCTCAAGCGAATTTTGGAATCCAAAATATATATATATGAGTCCCAATCAACATGCCATTAATAGAAAGAGGTCTTATGGACAGAGGTTTCCTGTTTAATAGATGATTGGAACAAAATATCAGTAGCTACCACAGAGTGCTCAGAGTTACCAAGAAGGCAGTGTTGCAAAGCTCAGCAAGCATGAGGAGAGGAGGTAAGAAATAAATCAAGTAGAGAAACCTGTTGCTCAGTTTTGTTTGGGGAAACAAGTAGGAAAGTACATGTATGAGATTGGGCAATGGAAAAAGATGATTTCTGTCATGTCATTCGAGGGTAACTATTATGACAATTATGAAATATTGGTGATTTACTAGCTCAACAGCATCAATAAAATATGTCAGGATTTTATCTTATTCAATGAATATTCATGCGTTTTTTTTTTGTTTTTTTTGGGGATGGTGTTTGCTTCAAGTTACTTCTCTATTCCTATGCTTATAGCTATATCATGTTGAAACACTTGTTTTTGTATGATCACTGAAGTTAAGCAATGTTGAGTCTGGTCAATACTTAGATGGATGACTGTTTAGGAATACTGTGCTGTAAGTCTGGATGTACAGATGCTGCATGTGTGGCTTTATTGCCTTGCTTGGGGTGAAATGAAAACATATCTGTATATGTAAGATTATATACCTGAAAGTGTATGTATGTATATATATATATATATATATATATATATATATAATATATATATATATATATATAGAGAGAGAGAGAGAGAGATGTGTATATATATATATATATAGATGTATGTGCATATGGCTTACAGCCACATTACATTCAAATACTGGTTCCTATACGACCACTGAAGTTAAGCAATGTCTAGCCTGGTCAGTATCTTGATGGGTGACCTCTTGGGAATACTAGAGGCTGTAAGCTTGGTGGTGTAATGGAAAATGGCTCAGTGTCAAGTTCCAATTCCAGTTGGGTTATATTGACTGACGTACAAATATCTTTGGAAATGATATGAATCCACTATGGGTTAATTAGTAAGACTTGTATCACTAGATCATTATTATCTCCTCACCAAATATTCTTATAATCTAAAAAATATTTTCTGGCTTTAAATAACCTGCCATGGGTTGATAAACTGTAGAAAACAAATCGAGCAATCTATTCTCTACTCCCCTTATGAGGTGTTGTAGTCACTGCCTGTGTATATAAAAAGTTCAAACAGTGAAACTGATCAATTTTAAGCATCTGATGATTGGTTTGTATTTTATTGTCATAGAACTCACAAGGAGCTTATTCATTAAATTAAGGCTTCATTCAATAGAAAGTTCAAATAGGAAAACCAGCAAAGTTTTCATGGGTATTTTTAGTAGATATTATTAGATTACTATTTTAGAATTAGTTACTTTAAAGGTAATAGAGAAAACCTACTAATACTACTAATAATAATAGTTTATCTAAAAAATAAAAGATATTATAGTCCATGTATATACAAATTTTTTTATCTTCAGTGTATGAGTTTTGGTAAAAAACATTGACCTTCTCCCAACTTATGCTCAAGGCCTGATACACACATCAACCTTTTTGACAAATGTCTCATTCCCCACCCCTCAACTAACATAGATGTAACTTAATTTGTCAGTGTTCTGTGCTGTTTTTGGTGTTGGTCGTGTGAAGGGCATGTAGACAATTACCTATCTCAGATGAAAACAAGAACTTGGGCCTTTTTTTTTTCTTTTTTTCTTTTTGGGCTGATGTGTTATTATTGTTACTGTCTTGTAGCAGACGGACACTATCAATGGACAGAATTCAAATTAACCCAGATCTTTTTCTCCACCCATCCCCTAACTCCAGTGTCTCTGCCTTAACATGCAAAAGTGGGGGGAGAGGTTCATTGCTCTTTTTGGTTTTCCTCCTACAAGATTTGTGCAGTTCTTGTCATAATGGTACAATGGCATTTCAATGCTAATTTCGTTAAGAGGTGCAGTGAAAGGGAGAGGTGTAAGAATTACACTGGTGATGGTGAGGAGAGGAGGAGACCAAATGTGAGGAGGAAGATTAAAAATTACACTGGTGGTGGTAAGAGGAAGATACTAAATGTGAGGAAGAAGAGTAAGAATGACACTGGTGATGGTAAGAAGAGGAGGAGACCTAATGGGAGGAGGAAAAGTAAGAATTACACTTGTGGTGGTGAGAAGAGAAGGAGACCAAATGGAGTTGGAAGAGGAGGAGACAAACTGAAATGGGAGGAAGAGGCAAGACAATCAGAGGAAGAGGAAGCAAGTGTTGCAGTGAGAGTAGGAAGAGTAAGAATTACAAATTACACTGGAAGTAGTAACAGGAGAAGAGACAATGGAAAGAGATAGTGAGGGACAAAATGGTGGGGGATGAGAAGGCAAGATGAAATGGGAAGAGAAAAGAAGAAAATATAAAGTGGGGATGTAAATTTGAAAATCTGGGGTCAAGATAGGATTGTTGGATTTATCAAAAGAAATCACAGACATCCTGTTGAAATTTAACTTCAAATGATTTCTAATTTGCATATATATTGAGGAAAAATTGTATTTAATGTTCCAGATTTGTCGGAACATGGAAAGTTTTTTTTTTTTTTTTTTTTTTTTCGGACAATTACAATTTTTATTATAATTATTCTAATTCCAACAAAATAAAATGTTATGTTTTTTTTTTTGTTTTTTTTTGCTTATCATAAATTAAATTGAAAATATAAGGAAAAAATTTTTTAAAAGTGACAAAGAAACCTGGAAATTTTAATCATGATGCAAGGCAGGTAACTTCTCCAATTCTCACTGGGTGCCACATACTTGTGGCTTTGTTTCAAAACTAAGCTCATCTTCATAGAAAGGGTTTCTTGGCATGGGGTAATGGTTAATGAGCTTGTTTGAGCATTAGTAGTGTGTATGATTCTCACTTTGTGCACCTTATTTGTGGCCTTGTTATAAGTTAAGCTTGCTAAATGAGAGGGTAACTTGGCATGGAGTAATGGCTAATGAGCTAGTCTGATTAACCTTTACTAATGTGTAGCTTAGTGGGTGGCTCATATTTTTGGCCTTGTGCCATAACTAAGCTAAGTAATTAACGTCATTGAAGGGAAGAGGTAAAGTAGAAAATCAGAAAAGATTAGTATTAGAAAATATTAACAAGGATATTTACCTGTTGCCAAAACAAACAAGGTCACAATTAATTTGGAGCCCAACATTCGTATATATGGGTAATACCAAAAATTGTCTAGTTCTCTCGGTACTTTATGGATGGCTCAGGCGTCAAGGACTGACCCATAACTACCCTTTTTGGGATACATTAGAGATCGGGGATTGACCATAACTACCGTTTTTGGTATACGTCAGAGATCAGGGACTGACCCATAACTACCCTTCTTGGGGTATGTCAGAGATCAGGGACTGACCCATAACTACCGTTTTTGGGATACATCAGGGATTCACCCTTACCCTTCTTCTTTTAGGGTATGTCAGAGATTGATCTTTATTTTTACCACCCCTCGCCCCCCCCCCATCCTTGGGATGCATCAGGTGTCAAAGATTGGCCCTCCTCGTATACCATTTTTGACATTCTGGACACTTGCCTGTCTCCCTTTGGGAACAGGTTTTTTCCTAGTTATCCCCCTTTTGACTTACTATTATTAGGTTGGTGCAAAAATAATGACATAATAACGTCAAAAAACAACATTATTATGTCATTATTTTTGCACCAACCTAATAATAACTTCCCTTTGATGTTGACTCTTCAATAGAAAATGTAGCCATTTTGTTAGTTTGTTAAAACCTTCTAAAAGTTTCACATCTTATCACTTCACCTCTGTGCAATGAAAAGTTGCAACCTGTAGGTAACGGTTACCTGGAATTGAATTTTGATTACCTATAGAAGACCAAAGCAGTGTTTGTCAGTAACCCTCTTCCTTGAGTGGCTCTTGGGCTTGTATCAGGTGAACAACGGCATTAAAAAAAACTAGTAAGGGAAGTGAACACATTTTGATATTTATTTAGTTTAATATGACGCTAGATCAAATCAGTGAAGCTAATAGGAGAGAAGATTGTGTTGTGCCAATTGTCAAAGTTTCCTTGCCATGAAAGTCTGCATCCGAAATTATAATTTTTACATGGCCTTCATTTTGGATCATTGTCACTGGTGGAAAAATAAGCATTACAAATTCCAACTATTATTTATGAAGCTTACCTTAACTTAGTCTGGCACAAGGTTGTGTTATTGAGGAGCTTTAGTAAGAAATGAGTTACACATTAATTGTCAGGTGTTTAGAGGTAGTCTTTCTTTTCAGCATACCAATGTTAAATTCTTTACAGTTTTGGCATTGATAAATGAAGAAGTTGTTTGTCATTTTGTAAGCAATCCAAGGTTTGCAGACAAAAGGAAGTTTTTTGTTTTTGTTTTTTTAAGGCAATTGGAGAAGGTGAAAAAAGAATTATAGAATTTTGCCGTCTTGAGAAAGGTAGGAGATGGAAGGAGAGAGAGAAATACAAAGTAGGAGGAGGGAGAGAAGAGATGGAAAGAGAGGGGAGGGAGAGATGGCAGTAAAGGAGAGAATATAGAAAGTGAGATAGGGAGGGAGGCACAGATGAATACAAAGAGAAGAGAGATATAAAAAGTAAGAGGAGGGAGAGACGAGTGGGTAGAGAGAGACACTTATAAGGGAGAGAATATAGAAGGAGAGATAGGGAGGGAGGGACAGATGAATACAAAGAAGATAAGAGAGAGTGAAAGAAGAGAGGGATACATGTAAGAGGAGGGAGAAAGAGAAGGCTATAAAGGAGAGGTAGGAGGAAATGACAGGTGACTATAAGAAAGGATAGAGATAAAGAAAGACAGATGGGGAGGGACAAAAGGGTATAAAGAATAGGAGGGGGAAGGGATAGATACAAAGAAAGAAAAGGAATGAGAGGGGATATGGAACAAGGGAGAGAGAAGGTTATAAATAAGAAGAGATGCAATGAGAGATAGGGAGAGAGGAATACAGAGTAAATGGCTTGAAAGATAGGCAGAAAAAGAAGAGATGGTAGGAGAAACAGAGAAGGAAAGAGATGAGAGAAGGAGAAAATGGTGTGAGGAGATAGGAATAGAAAAATAGAGGTAAAGATTGTATGGGTAAAAGGATAGTATAAAGAGAGAGAGGAGGGGGAGGAGAATAGAGAAATGAGAATGTTATCCAGCCATAATGAAAACAGACCTAAATAATTTGTTCTCAACCGTTCTTCTGAGTTGAAGTCAAACCCAGACAAAACATTCAGTAAATTAGACATTTGTTTAATGTCAGAAGGAATTTTTAATAGTATATAAAATGTTTCCAAGTGTGGGTGGTACACTTCCTCTCCGAAGAAAGATTACGGCAGTCAAGTCTTTACTGCAAAGGGTTTAAATATTGGACAGACTGTATGACTCTTGTATAATTTAGAAAATTTCAAAATATTTGATTATATCTGAGCAGAGGTCAATACACACTTCATTATTACTATTATTTTATTACTAGTTTTATTCCATCTTATTATTGTTGCTTTTTATCCCAACACTCTGGCTCTATACACTCTTCATTATTACTATTATTTTATTACTAGTTTTATTCCATCTTATTATTGTTGCTTTTTATCCTAACACTCTGGCTCTATGCACTCTTCATTTTTATTCTCTTACATGCATGTAAGAGAATATACTGAACATGACTGATTTCCAAATCTGAACAGCCTCTTAAACCACCTAAACATCAAAGCTTACAGCACCTGGTATCCCCAACTGGTCACCCATCTAGGTAGTAACAAGGCTCGATGTTGCTTATCTTTGGTGATCATACGAGAACTGGTGATTCAATGGGATATAGCCATAAGTCATAAAAATGGTAAAGGTATGAATCCACATCTTCCCCTCCCAGCTATGGATTAATTAGCAGGACTTGTATCAGTACATCATTATTATCTCTAAAAGAAACTGCTTAAACATGGCTGGTGCATACTACCCATGAAACCCCTGACCCAGTGGCAGTTCTGGGCAGTGCTTTGTGATTCTTATCTTATCAACATTTGTTTTGTTTTTTTCTACCTACATTTATATATGTTTACAAATTAAACAAACACAGCTGACTTTTAAAGGATGACAGATCTTCAAATATTTTGATGTGAATCTGGGAGCTTTATTTTTTTTCTTCTTTTTTTGTGAAAATTTGCAAATTTGTTTTCCTCATTTTAAGTCTCGAAAAAACAGATAAAATTCACTATTTTTTATCCATAAAGTTGAATTTAGAAGAGAAAATGACATAATCAAGATATTAACATTCCACACCACTTCAAAGAAAAAGGTTAGGAAGGAAATTCCCATTAATACTGGAAAGAATGATAACAGCTACTGGACTTGAAAGCTGTTTTCCTAAAAAAGTTTCAAGAGAAAGATTTTATAAATTTCATCTGAAAACACTACTGGCTGCTTGGTCAATTAATACCAAATATTTCCTTATAAGGAAACGGCTAATATTACCATTAACATTGTCATCAGTGAATAGCAGACAACAGAGAAAGGATGGCAGATTAGAATGATGGGTTATCTTCACTTAGTGCAGTTGACCATCCTCTTCACCAATGAGAATATGTGAAAATGATCTAACTCTATTATCAAACAGTTTCTTTATGAATTTCTAGGATGTGGAGTTCTCATTATTTACTTTCGGACATGGAACAGTAGCCTAATAGATTAAAGCATTGGTGACATAGTAATTGTGAGTTCAATCTCTGGGCTGAGTAGTAAATTTTATTCACATATGTGAAAATAGCCTTGCGAAAGGTGAATCCATCTCTTCTCCCCCAGCTGTGCATTAAATAGCAGGACAGACTGGTCTGTAGCCTTGCTTGGCAACCAGTCTACCAGGGAAAGAAATAGCAGCCTACTTCAGGAGATTTTCTACCTCGTCAGTCATTAGTTGAAATTCAGTTTAGAAATTTTTGTGCCTTTCCATCCCAACCGTCTTTTTAATCATTTGCTCATTGTCTCATGATGTCTAACAAACAAGCTTGTCTTTTTGTTTCATATCTCATCCTCTCTCTCAATGTTCTCCCCACTTTCATCAGGTTTTTATTTCATTTTGCTCTAGCTTCCTTTTTTTTCTTTCTTTATACACTCTCTTTCCTGTCACCTTCTCTCACGCGTGCACACTCTCTCTCCCCTCTCCTTCATACACACATGCACACTCATTTGCACACACACAATCACACTCCTCTCTCTCTCTTCACACACACACATTCTCTCCTACATACACACACACACACTCTCTCCTACATACACACACACACACACTCTCTCCTACATACATACACACACACTCTCTCCTACCTACATACATACACACACACTCTCTCCTACATACATACACACACACTCTCTCCTACATACACACACACACACTCTCTCCTACATACACACACACACACTCTCTCCTACATACACACACACTCTCTCCTACATACACACACACACACTCTCTCCTACATACACACACACACACTCTCTCCTACATACACACACACACACTCTCTCCTACATACACACACACACTCTCTCTCTCTCCTACATACACACACACTCTCTCTCTCCTACATACACACACACACACACTCTCTCCTACATACACACACACACACTCTCTCCTACATACACACACACACACTCTCTCCTACATACACACACACACACTCTCTCCTACATACACACACACACTCTCTCCTACATACACACACACACTCTCTCCTACATACACACACACACTCTCTCCTACATACACACACACACTCTCTCCTACATACACACACACACTCTCTCCTACACACGCACACACACACTCTCTCTCCTACACACGCACACACACACTCTCTCTCCTACACACGCACACACACACTCTCTCTCCTACACACACACACACACTCTCTCCTACATACGCACACACACACTCTCTCCTACATACGCACACACACACTCTCTCCTACATACGCACACACACACTCTCTCCTACATACGCGCACACACACACTCTCTCCTACATACGCGCACACACACACTCTCTCTCCTACATACGCACACACACACTCTCTCTCCTACATACGCACACACACACTCTCTCTCCTACATACGCACACACACACTCTCTCTCCTACATACGCACACACACACTCTCTCTCCTACATACGCACACACACACTCTCTCTCCTACATACGCACACACACACTCTCTCTCCTACATACGCACACACACACTCTCTCTCCTACATACGCACACACACACTCTCTCTCCTACATACGCACACACACACTCTCTCTCCTACATACGCACACACACACTCTCTCTCCTACATACGCACACACACACTCTCTCTCCTACATACGCACACACTCTCTCTCCTACATACACACACACACTCTCTCCTACATACACACACACACTCTCTCCTACATACACACACACACACTCTCTCCTACATACACACACACACACTCTCTCCTACATACACACACACACACTCTCTCCTACATACACACACACACACTCTCTCCTACATACACACACACACACTCTCTCCTACATACACACACACACACTCTCTCCTACATACACACACACACACTCTCTCCTACATACACACACACACACTCTCTCCTACATACACACACACACACACACACATACACACACACACACACACACACACACTCTCTCCTACATACGCACACACACACTCTCTCTCTCCTACATACGCACACACACACTCTCTCTCTCCTACATACGCACACACACACTCTCTCTCTCCTACATACGCACACACACACTCTCTCTCTCCTACATACGCACACACACACTCTCTCTCTCCTACATACGCACACACACACTCTCTCTCCTACATACGCACACACACTCTCTCTCTCTCCTACATACACACACACACTCTCTCTCTCTCCTACATACGCACACACACTCTCTCTCTCTCTCTCCTACATACGCACACACACTCTCTCTCTCTCCTACATACACACACACACTCTCTCTCTCTCCTACATACGCACACACACACTCTCTCTCCTACATACGCACACACACACTCTCTCTCCTACATACGCACACACACACTCTCTCTCCTACATACGCACACACACACTCTCTCTCCTACATACGCACACACACACTCTCTCCTACATACGCACACACACACTCTCTCCTACATACACACACACACTCTCTCCTACATACACACACACACTCTCTCCTACATACACACACACACTCTCTCCTACATACACACACACACTCTCTCCTACATACACACACACACACACACACTCTCTCTCCTACATACGCACACACACACTCTCTCTCTCCTACATACGCACGCACACACACTCTCTCTCCTACATGCGCACACACGCACACACACTCTCTCTCCTACATGCGCACACACACACACACACTCTCTCTCCTACATACGCACACACACACTCTCTCTCTCTCCTACATACGCACACACACACTCTCTCTCCTACATACGCACACACACTCTCTCTCTCCTACATACATACACACACACACATACTCTCTCTCTCCTACATACACACACACTCTCTCTCTCTCCTACATACACACACTCTCTCTCTCTCCTACATACACACACACTCTCTCTCTCTCCTACATACACACACACTCTCTCTCTCTCCTACATACACACACACACACACACTCTCTCCTACACACACACACTCTCTCCTACACACACACACACACACACTCTCTCTCCTACATACACACACTCTCTCCTACATACACACACACACACACTCTCTCCTACATACACACACACACACTCTCTCCTACATACACACACACACACACACACACACTTTCTCTCTCTCCTACACACACTCTCTCTCCTACACACACTCCCTCTCCTACATACATACATACACACACACACACTCCTATATACACACTCTCTCTCTCCTACATACACACGCTCTCTCTCTCCTACATACACACACTCTCTCTCTCCTACATACACACACTCTCTCTCTTCTACATACACACACACACACACACACGCTCTCTCTCTCTCCTACATACACACACACTCTCTTTCCCACACACACACACACTCTCTCTCTCCTACACACACACACACACACACACACTCTCTCTCCTACACACGCACACGCGCACACTCTCTCCTACATGCATACACACACATGCTCTATTTCCTCTATCCTTCACACACCCTTCCTCTCTTTACTCTCTCCGCTATGTACAGCTCCTCTCTATTGCACACTCTTTTCCTTTTTTTCTCTCTCTCTCCTTCCACTCCTTCACTTTTCTACAATTCTTTCCTGTTTAATATTTTAAAGTAAGTTTCTTGATCAGAAACCATGATAAGTTCTTATCGAAAAGTCACTCGACTCTCTGATCTTTGATAGAAAAAAGCATAAGACTCATCAAGATTCTGATTTGGAAGGTGTGGAACTGGTACAGATACTACACTCTGATCTCTGTTAATGAGCTTTAGAATATTGATTCTCTTTTGATGTCTTTCCAGAAATGTGTGGAAAAATGAACTTAATTATTCCACCTAAATAGAAGCTCATTAACAAGAATTCATTGAGAAGAAAGAAGAAGAAAAAAAAAGACAAAATTCTCAAACTTTTAATAAATAGCTAAACATGAATAGAGAAGAAAAACTATATTTTCGCTGTGTAATTCCATGACGAAAGAACATAACGTATACGAGAGTGATTAATTTGTTTTCATAATTTCGTATCCATCAACAAATCTCTAAGCTTACTGACCGCCTCCCCCTCTAGGTTACTTTGTGTTATTATTGAAACTTTTATTGACCTGAGCAAGAGAGAGAAACATACTTGATTTTTCTTTTTTGGCACTGCAATTGCAGCACGAGTTACCAGTGCTCGGAGGGGGGAATCCTTCTTACCTGCCAAACATCTCTCAGGTTTATCTGTTGTGATATACTATCAGAATTTAGCAGCCATCTTTCTTTTTTTTTTCTTTTTTCTTTGTTTTTTTTTTCTTGCTTTTTCTTTTCATTTAATTTTTTTTGTTTTTTGTTTCCTTTTCTTTTTTGTCTTTTTTTGTTTTGCGTTTTTGTTTGCTGTTTTGTTTTTTTGCTTGGTTTTTCTTGTTTTTATTATTGACAACCATTATTATTATTATGATGATGATGATGTTGATGATGTATTGATTTACCATTCTTCTTGTGTGTCGCTTTCTCTCTATTCTTTGGAATGTCCTTTTTGGATGCATTGTTTTATTCTGTCCACGAATCAAAGTTAATGTCATGCCATAGTTCCAGAAATGGCAGAACATCAGTTTGGGATGACCAGTTAGGCTTTTTGGAGATGATACTAGGATGATACAAAATTTCTTTATTAAAATTGTATTATATTTATTCTAAATTCAACTAATCTCTTAAAATAAAAATTCTTACTTCTAACAATTGTACAGACTTTTAATTAAAGGAGCATGCACACACACACACTGTATTATGTCCTGCGCATTTGAGAAACTTTATTAAAGAAAATATTGAAGTATCCACTAATGTTTGAAGTAATAAAAATGTTGGATTAAAAATAAATCCGTTAATTCTTAAGAAAGCACACACACACTTACAAAGAAAATCACTTCTTTTTAAACTGATCCATGAAAAAGAAATTGAAGACATTTTGATTTTGGAATGGTTTTAAATATTTTCAGGATGCTGAGTTGCTTTTTGGACCACTTCCTAGTATAAGAGTGAAAAAAGTTATTTTGGAGCCCTGACCTTTTCCTTTATGGAATTGGTTCTCTGCAAAGCTCCAGATTAATTTTTTTTCACAGTCATCCAAGAACAGTCTCAAAAAAATAAAAAGAATAATAATTTATTCATTAATTTTTTTAAACACACCTGAAATCAAAATGTTTTTTTTTTTTTAATTTTATCATTTTATAGTTATTAGTAGCATAATAAAAACACTATTACTATGTTTAGTAAATAAGTCAAAATATTAAAGTCTTAAAAATTAATGAATACAAAAACAAATTTTGTTCTAAATTTTTATAAAAATCGATTTTCTTTTTATGTAAACATTTTGTTTAAATCATCTTGAATAATTTTACATGGAAATCTTAATTTTCATTCTCAGAATAACTTTTATTGTAATTTCTTGTGATCTATTCATTAATTTACTATATCAAAAAATATCAGTGCATTTTATTTCAAGTTTTTAGTCTTTATCAAAAAAAAATTTTAATTTACAATCTTTGATTAAATTTTCCATATTTATCATTTTTTTAAAATTATCCTTTTTATTTTTTTTATTCACATTATGTGGAGGTGGCTTGCCACTCATCTTTGAGTAAGCCTGTCTACTAGGGCTGCTAGCCAATCCCTGTTACAGACGCCTGCTCAGGCACATTGTATTTGTTCAACACCCACAGAGCTCCACCTGCAGTTTATACTGCAACTATTCTAAATGGACCTTAGTTATAGTCTCTGGGAGAGAACTCATTATCTGGTGTGTATCAACAGTCTGAACAAGAGCAGTACGCACAAAACCTTGGTTACGATGACTTATGAATTTGTGCTAGCACAACCCTTTACTACTCCCAAACAGTTTGATCTATGCAATTTAATTCACAAGGTTCGGGTCAATTTGCGGTTTGGTTTTCAGGCATTTACTAAAGGTGCCACCTATTAGGATTGCCTCCTTTGGCTGATAACATCAAGAAGTCACCATCCTGATTGATCAACCCTGCAGGGAAAGTGAAAATTCTAACCTCTCTGCCACACGCCCGTTTTATATATATATATATATATATATATATGTATATATATATATACAAAGAAAGAAAGAACAGTAAGATATATAATCCGGTGTTCTTGTAGATATTTTTATTTTTACAAAATGGTGCTCAATGTAAATTTACAGAGCATTAATATTATAAATTAATTGATTTAAAATATGTTTTTTTTTTTCGCTACACAGTTCTAACCATGTTTCAAAAATGGAAGTTGAAAGCTCCGAATTTAATTTTGTAATTAAATTAAAGACATTAGTTCCATTTCAACCTCAATCGAATTTTGGAGTAACTTTTAAAATTACAGGGTTTTAAAGATACACACACATTCTACAATGATATATAATTATGAAAGAACACATTAAATAAATATATCCATGATATGAGAATCATTTTTGGATAAATGGAACAAAAAAAAAAAATACAGACAATATCTAAAAGACAACAAGAATTATCATCTTTTAAATGTTACATTCAATGTAAAAATTACAAACAATTTCAATCCATGTTAATGATTGACATTTTTCTTCAAGTTTAAAATGTTTTATTAGGTTGGTGCAAAAATAATGACGTATTAATGTCGTTTTTTGACGTATTTTTTAACGTCAAAAAACGACATTATTACGTCATTATTTTTTGCACCAACCTAATATTTCATTGTTAAATTTTACAGTATTTAGTTTATCATTTGTCAACATGACTCATTGTCAACTACTGGGATGTTCATGAATATTTCTTTCTTTGTGAAAGGAGTCCTGAGTTGGATCTGAAGAGACGTCCGCAGACACTGCATGATAAGCTAGTAGGGTTCAGAGGATGGAGAGGCTCAGGCTTTTTCAATTGTGTTCCCTTTATCTTTTCTATTTGTCTTTTAGTGTTTTACAAGGATGTTTACTGGATTGCTCTTCTCCCATTGGTTTTTTTCTGCAGCTTCCATCTCCCAAATGATCAGATTGATTTCTGTCCTCAGCAAGGTGTTTTTTTTTTTTTTTTTACCTGATCCTTGAATTGATGTGGAGCTCCCCATCATCTCTTGCCAGAAACAAACTCCAAGAAGAGGATTTGTTTAGGTAGGCGGTGTCTGGCATTCAAACAAGGTGTTTGGCACATCCAAGTCAGTGGCAAGCTGTGATGGTTTCTAGGTTTTCCATCTCTGCGTGAAGAAAATCTTTGTTGTATATGATCTGGTCCTGCTACGTTTTCTGCAGGATTTGACAAAGTTTCATTTGATGGAATCTTTCAAGTTTGTGAATCTCTTTGGTAGAGTAGCCAGGATTCACAGGCATACAGGAGATTTTGTTGGAACTCAAGGAAAGACGACATGTTTTGATGAAGCTTCAAAAAATTAACAGATTTTAAGTTAAACTGAAAAATGTAAATATTGCTAAAATATAATAATTTAATATAATTTGCAATTATTATTCATTTCTTTTATTATATATGGTGCTAGGGATAAATTATCGTCTGAATGATGCAACAATGAAAATAACACTGACATGTCCTTTTAACAGATATACAGGGTGCGATGGATAAATTGTCGTCTGAATGACGCAACAATGAAAATAACACATCTCATTTTAACAGATATGCAGGATGCGATGGATAAATTGTCGTCTAAATTAGGCAAAATGAAAATAACATAGACATTTCATTTTAACAGATATATTTACCAAAATTACATAAAAATATCTTGAAATACTAAAGAGTAAATTTATTGAATAAAATTGCCATTGGATTCAGCCACAGCCTCCAGATGACTTCAGAATTTCCTGCAACTTTTCTGGATGGTCTTTAAGTTGATCAGTGCTGCCATAATCCTTGCCTTCATTTCATCTTTGGTATTACAATGAGTTTTGTTGGTCTCTCGCTCAACTGTGCCCCACGCATAATAATCAGTCTGGGGAGTTAGGTGGCCAGATGTAAGGGGAGATGTGGTTGCAGAAATTGTCTGACAGCTATGACTGGGTTCTCCTGCTTGTGTAGTATGGTGCAGAGTCCTGTTGCTATTCATAGGGTCTGTCAGCAGCCATCCTCTTGACCCAGGGTAGCACAACCTCATCAAGGCACTTGATGTAGGCCCTAGTGTCGAGTCGAGCCATCACTAGCGATCACTCCAAACACTTCATAATCACCATTAGACTCATCCAACACTTTCTGAATTCTCTGCACTGTCCTCAGATTAACACCCAAACACACTGACTACCAAGCAGTACAGCATACTATTTACAAAATTTCTGGTGGAATGAATTGCATCATGGTGCTCTTTTTCTCACAGGTGGTGCCTAACTGGCCTTACTATACTGTGCATTCAACAAAATCAAAAACAAACAATACATATGTGCAAAATTAAAAATATAAAATGGCAAAAATTTATCCATTGCACATTCTTTGTGTGCGTGTGTGTGTAATGTGTAATGTGTGTGTGTAATGTGTGTGTATGTGTTGTGTCGAAAATAATAAGTATTTTATTCTGGAGAATAATATGGTTGAGAACACAGACTAATGTAATAAGAATTTAATCATTAACTCCTCTCCCTCAGTAAGTGAGAATGTGGTTTAAATAGTCTTAGACCAATCCATTTTATGGGGGTGTTCAGCTACTATACAACAATGTATATATATATTATGACTATTATTATTATTATTATTATTAATTATTATTATTATTATTATTTGAACTTGTATATGTATTTTGTTCAGTTTACATAAATATTGTTAATGTCTCTTTCATGTTTTTTAACCAAAAATTGATAGAAAAAATATAAAAGCAAAATTTGTTCTTACAAGTAGATATTAATTTTTGTTCATATTTAGAGGTAAATAATAGAAATATCTAAATTTAAGTCTTTCAACCTTCGTTTTTAATTCAGGTTTCATTCATCATTTTAAGCACTTGAGTTTTTTTTTTTTCTTATGTGTGTTTCCTTTATTCAAAGCCAGCCACTGTTGGTGAGAAATAAACTTATCTTCTTTTACGAAATTAGTTAGTTTTAGAATACAAATAATAAAACAACTTTTTATTTTCTTGACATCATCTCCAAGTCCTAACCAGTTCCAAACTAATGTTCTATTCATCCCTGGACAATGTCCGTCCTGGATATGATGATAAACTACATCCTTGACCTGGGTAAGACGATAAACTACGTCCAACAGCAAGGATCCTGATCATATGCCATAAAACAAAACAACCAACCAACCTGGACAATGTTAATTTCAAGCCCTAAGGAACCTCTTTTTCATGGCTTTTGGCATATCAGTTTTAGAATGAATGAAAGTTTTCATGTATTTTGCTGTCCTTTATTTATTATTATTATTATTGTTGTTTTGTAAATCCTACCTGTGATATTAGTTGTAAAAATTGTGTAAGCATTCTGAGAGCAAAGGAAATATTTGTCGCAGATTACTTCCACAACACAAAAAACAAATCACTGGAAGTTCAAACTTGAATATCGGGGGCAGAAAGAAATGCTGAAAACTCTATTTGTTGGTACTGTCTCACAAATCCCAATGCATGTAACCGGTCAGAAAAATAACTCCCTATCCATTGAATGCAGTAGCCAAAATACATCAATTTTTCCCTCCCAATTCGAGAACACCAACTGCTTTTATCAGCCGAGCATTTTTTCATTCGTCGACAACTGGGAGAGAACGCCAGATTTTTTTGCATATCAAAATACTATTATAGAGACTCCTGTGACGGACTTGTTTTTAATCTAAATATTCCGTCTTCAGTGTGTCATGTGGAAAAAGTGTCCTTTTTTTTTTTTCTTTTTTTTTTTTTTTTTTTTTTTTTTTTTGGTAAGTAATTTTCTTTTCCGTCGTAGGATACACGCGACATGCTGTCGCTTGGTTTGATGAGGTAAGTCAATCTTTTCTTTGCTATAAATTGCTAATTAATGATAATCATAAATAGGAACTAATTAAGCAGATTGTGTCTTTCTTTTTGTTTTTTATTGTTTTTTTTTTTGTTTTTTTTTTTTGTTTTTTTAAATTAGGAGGGAAGATTCTGAACCAAATTTTAATAGATCAGCATTGATTCAATGTTCATCCAGATGCAACAGAGACATTTGTCAGAATTGAAAAATATTGCCATTATTTTAGTTCTATCATTTTTTTTTTTTTTTGGTGAGGTTGTGGTTCATGATATTGATAGTGTAAAATTGATCCTGGACATTTTATAGAGTTATCTGGACTTAGTTGTCCTCATATGAAAACAGATTTATTTTTAAAAAAAAAAAAAAAAAAAAAAGAAATTTCTTTTAAATAAAGGAGTAACAAATATGTAGATTTTTAATTAAATAACCAAAATTTACATAAATTAATATACAGTGGAACCTCGGTTCATGAATTTAATTCATTCCTGAAGGCCATTTGTAACCCGGAATGTTTGTAAACCGAAACTATTTTTCTAATAGGAATCAATGTAGAGAAAAAAAGTCACAGCTCATCAGAACAATTAGCATGAAAATATTTATAGAAAAGGCAGAGGGAAGCTATATTATGGCTTAAATTCATAAAGTCTAGGTAACAATTAGCATGAAAATATTTATAGAAAAGGCAGAGGGTAACTATATTATGGCGTAAATTCATAAAGTCTAGGTACCAAAGAGGAAAGTTCATCAGAACAATTAGCATGAAAATATTTATAGAAAAGGCAGAGAGAAGCTATATTATGGCTTAAATTCATAAAGTCTAGGTACCAAAGAGGGAATTGTTCTGATAAGCTTTACTCTTTGGTACCTAGACTTTATGAATTTAAGCCATGGTGATAGTAGGACAATAATCCAAATGTAAATAGTAAATAATGATAACTTGTTATACCTGAAATCCTGACAGAAGTTGACATTTGTAAATAAAACCCAAGTACAGGTAATTCTTTAAATTAGAGATCGATTTGACATTGTATTTAAATAATGGACAACGACATACTAAATTGAAAAAAATTCTATATTTTTGATTCTGACAAATTTCAATGAGTAGCAGGTTTAATGAAAACTAATTTGTTTTTTTGTTTTTTTTCTACAAGTGGACCACTTATTAATTAGTGCCAGAGCTTGAAGAAATGACTGATGGAAAATGTAATTTTTTTTTTGTTTTTCTTGCAGAAGTGCAAAGATTTTTGCCAGGAAGAACCACTTAGCAACAATGGTTAATGCCAAGAAAAAGCCGAATGCTGAAGCTACAGCAAAACTTGTCAAACCAATCCAATTGGTTAAAATTGTTCTACTTGGGGACCAGGGTGTTGGAAAATCAAGCCTGGTCCTCCGATTTGCCAAAGGTGTATTTGAACCCACAGAAGCTACAATAGGAGGTTGGCATCACCAATTTCTTCATATTTTTTTTTTTCAAAGAAAAAGAAACCATTTCTGACTTTCATCAGCATGGCTGATGCTAACCTCCAAGAAACCAACTCATTGTGCCTTCTTGTCTCAAGTTTTCTACTTACATGAAGTGAAGCAATTGAATCAGTTGCTAGATCTACTGTTAGGAATGTTTGTTCATTGTACTGTGCTAGAAAATTTTTCTTGTCAGAATCCATCTTGCATGTTTATAAATTTACCATTTATCAGTGTATTGTATATTGCTGCCATATTTGGTCTGGTGTTCTGGCTGTATATCTTGAGATTCTCAACAAAATCCAAAGAAGAGTCTGTAATGTAATCAGTCCTGGTATCTCGGCATCAGTCATTTTTTCACCACTATGACATGACTTCCTCCTGTCTTTTCTACAAATATTTTCATGGCAATTGTTCTGATGTGCTTGCCTCCTTGGTGCCTTGACTGCATGAATTTAAGTGTGTTACTAGATTGGCAATTAGGTCTCACCATCTTACTGTTGAACTAGCTAGATACAAGCATCAGTTCTATTCTCATCATTTCTCTTCTTGCATTTTGTACCTCTGGAAATCTCTTCTGATTTATTGCTTGGCTGTCATCTACAATCTTCAAAAATTTAAATACAACGTCAACTATAATCTTCTATCTTTGTGAAACCTGTTCTTTTATTGTCCGTTCTCCTTATTAAAGTCTTCTCATTCGCAGTAACCCCTTCCATTGTATAGTAATTATCACCTTGTTTGGTGTGAAATGATTAAAAAAAAAACTTGACTATTTACACTATTTACATTGTTCAGACTGTTGTCCTCATCTTTATTGTCATATGCATGACGTTTTGGCTGTTGTATGCTCTGGCCTTCTTTGGGTGATATATGTTGATATTTCAAACTGAACCCTTTTAGTCTACTGGGGTAGAGTGTTTTTGTTCCATGTGACATGCCTTTTCTGAATGTCTCAGTTTCAGTTAAAAAATATAATATAGCAACTAGCTTAACTGCCACCCAATAGAAAGTTGCAGAAGGTTCTTGATTGGGACTTCATCACAATAGGAAGGGAGAAGTAGATGTAATTGGCAACAATAAACTACAGAACTCAAAATTGATCACTGCATTTAAGTATTGCATTAATATTTAACCTGACCTTTTTAAAGTTCAATGATAATTCTTCTGCTGCCACTTAATTTAACAGTTTGATGTATGTAGGTCCTTACTTTCTGTACAAACAATTATTTTTATTTCATAGGTGACTTTCGCTGGATTTTACAATTAACTTCGATTATTCCCAAATTTATTTCCAAGTTATAAAAATTATCATACAAAAGAATTTATTGCAAAACAAAAAAAAAAAAAAAAAAAAAATATCCCTGAAAACAATCGCAGAAATGAAAACTTGGGAAGCCAAAATTTCAGGATTGTGGGTCCAGATCTGGCCCGGAAGGTTTTTAATTTGCTCATGGAGTTCGTCTGATTCCAAAATTATATATGTTGGGATATGGATTTCTAGGAGTAAAGTTGAAAAAATGGACAATTTTATTTTGAAATACTGCAATTTGAGAACGGTAATTTTTTCATTTGAACATGAGCTATTGAAAGTTAGAGAGTTGTGTCCCATGAATTGTTTTTCTCAGTAGAAGCCAAGATGGTGGAATTCGAAAACAATTGCAGTAATGAAAACTTGGGAGCCCCAAATTTCAGGATTGCAGGTCCTGATTTAGCCCAGAATGTTTTTAATTTGCTCAGAGTCAGCCTGATTCTAAAATAGTGTGATAGGTTGGGTTACGGCCTCTAGGAGTACAGTTGAAAAAGTGTGACACAATGACACACTGACATTTGCATTTATTATGTAGATTTTTATCAGTAATATATACCGTAATTTTGACAAGTGACAAACACTTTTTGGCAATGTTTAATCTTCATGCCTAGAAAAAAAATGGTGTATTAAAAAGTTGAAAAAGTTATTCCCCTGACACAGCTATTACTGTATACAGTTTGGACTTCCTTGGCAATGTTTATATACAAGCTTAAAAAAAAATATGTGAATCAAGTACAATGCGATATTTATTTACCAAGTTCTATGAATAATTCCATTGGGCTCTTGGGGCTGGGGTTAGATTAGAGATCAGCTGCCAGGCTGTGGTCATCTAGAATTTTGGAGGTTCACCCATGTCCTGTTGTATCATATGCACAGATATTCATTCAAGATTAGTGTATGTTCAGATCATTAATATAAAACAGAAAGAGGGTAGGACTAAGACGTGAGACTTGCGGAAACACCTGCCTCAGAAGATTGGTCAGAAATAAGGTTAACATGTGACAATCATTGTCATACAAGTGTACTCAGCAGGTTTAAATGTACAAACATAAATGAAAATAATACAATATGCTAGTTTGTAAAGAAAATACTTTAAAATTATTTTTGTAAATAAACAATCTAATAGTGTTTAATATTTTTGTTATCAATTCAAAAGAATAAAGAAAATATATAAATCCATTTTCCTATGTTTGGGTTTTATTAAAATTCTAATCATTGCTTTTTAAAATAAAAAATATTGCTGAGGTAGTCAAAAGTGTATACAGTAATAGCAGTGTCGAGGGAATAACCGTCATTTTGAAACACTGTTTTTTGGTGTGCACAAAAGTTAAATATTGCCAAAACATTGATATAGAAAATATTTAAATAATAAAATTAATATTAAATAAAATTCATCTAAAAACATTTTTTTTTTTTTGTAATTTTATTTATTTATTTTTAAAATTTTATTTATTTATTTTTAAAATTTTATTTATTTATTTTTAAAATTTTATTTATTTGTTTTTTAATTTTATTTGTTTTTTAATTTTGTTCATTTATCTTTTTAATTTAATTTATTTTTTAATTAAATAAACCCAAACATATGAAAATATTTTAATTTTATTTATTTTTTAATTTTATTTTTATTTTTTTGCATACTTCTTTCTTTATAAAATGGTAAATCATAAGCATTTCATTAGAGTTGGTTCATATATTTTTATAATCTTGTAAATATAAAATTATTTTTGTAAATAAGCAACCGAATAAATGATTTGTGTTTAATAACTTTGTTGTCAATTCTCTAGAATAAAGAAAATGTATAAATCCACTTTCATATGTTTGGGTTTTATTAGAATTCTAATCATCACTTTTTAAAACAGTAAATATTGCCAAGGGAGTCAAAAGTGTATACAGTAATAGTGGCTTTAAACGAATAACCATCCTTTTAACCCGCCATTTTTTTTTTTCCTCAATTGCATCACACTTCTAAGTAAACGTTCATCTGTTCCATATATATTAGCTCTATTAATACTTGCATTACTTGCTCACCATTGACAATAAATCGATTCTGATTTACAATGCAATTTATTGTAAATGTTTCTCATACATATAATATCTCTGTTCTATCCATAATGCTTGCATTCATTTCTGGCCAATGGCAATCTCTTTCTTCATTTGCAATGCATTTCTAGAATAAGAATTTATCTATCATACATATAATGGCCCTATTCTGTCAGTAATGCTTCCATTAATTTCTGACCACTGACAATCTCTTGTTTGCTTTTTAATGCACAGCATATAGATTAGGTACTGAAAGCTTCCAAACCAAATACGAGGTCAATAGGGGTTGAACTCAGTTACTATGTCACTAAATTTACCAACTCAATGCTTTAAACTCGGGTTTACGGCCTTATGTTGAAACATTGGTTCCCATATGATCACCAAAGTTAACCAACGTCAAGCCTGTTCGTGGGTGGCCGCTTGGGAATACCAGGTGCTGTAAGCTTGAATGTTCATGTGGTTCAATAGATAATGGCACTGAATCGTTAAGAGAAAATACCAAAATATGTATAAATCCACCTCTTCACCCTCCCCCCTATAGGTTAATTAGTAAGACTTCTATCACTAAACCCTTATTATCTTATTCCTAGCGGCAGATTTAGCAATTGGTTCAATATACTCTTTCCACCTCAAATCAGTGGAAAATTTTAGTCTGAAAAGGCACATTGAGTCACACTCCTGGAGGTTAGCATCAGTCATGCTGATGAAAGGTAAAAATGAAGGGTTCTTTCAGATGATTAAAAGAGAGCAGTTTTGTTTTTTGTCAGAAAGTATCTGACTTCACTTGCCATGCTTTATCTTTACAAGAGTCAGATTAGACACAAAATGGAGTATTGATGGCATATCTGGTCTGGAGCTGCCCAATCCACACTTTCCAGCCTTGATAGAGTCCTTCTGCCATACTTCATCTTTACAAGAGTCAGATTAGACCAAAATGGAGTATTGATGCCATATCTGGGTTGGAGCTACCCAATCTTCACTTTCCAACCATTATAGAGTTCAAAGCGTTTACATAGCTTTGTTAGTGATGAATTATTTTCCACTCTATAACCCCTTTCCCATAGATGCAATGTCTATCTCCTCTATTGCTATTTCCATGGATAAATATTCTGATGAAGCTATATTCCCTGCTTCCACTAATTCAGACCTTCACAGCGAAGACTTGCCATGCCATGTATACTGAGGAAATGGTGGATCAAATCATCCTGAATCCCTTCATATTCCATTGTTAATTAGGAAGTTTCATTTAGACAGGTTCTTCCCAAGAGCATCTTTTTTTATGGAAAAGACTCCCAAGACAGTGCTTCCCTAAAAACTACAATCTGAACCTCTTCAGATCTATGGTCAACTATTATCTATTGTACATATGCCTCTTCTATGTCCATACAACAATCTGATTTAATAACCCTCTAACTTGTTATTTTTCTTTCCAAGGTATATGTATCCCCACACTGTTTCGAGCGTAATTTAACAAGAACAAGAGAGTAACTGAAATAAGTAATTTGTATACCAAAGTTTCTGTTTGATTTTTTTTTTTTTTTTTTTTTTTTTTTTTTTTCCACTTGAAAGCCTTAAAAATAAATAACTAGGAATAAAAAAAAAAAAAAAAAAAAATTAGACATTAACAGCATTTGAAATCATTTCCCCTATAGAGAATAAAACCTAAACCAACTGCCTTAGATCACTAAAGACAAAATGTTTGGGGGCCATCTTTAAAAAAAAAAAAAAAAAACACCTTAAAATGATATATTTTTGTATTTTTTAAAGTAAAAGCTAAAATGTCAGTAACTAAAATGTATTTGCTTTTAATTTTCAGTCTTTTTTTTCTGACCTCTAAAGAACATGAATTCTGGCATTTTACTTTTCATTCTCTTTTGCCATTTTCTTTTTTTTCTTTCTAGCGGCCTACCTTACTCAAACTGTAACTATAAAAGGCCGACAGATTAAATTTGATATTTGGGACACTGCAGGTCAAGAGAGGTACCACAGTTTAGCTCCTATGTATTATCGAGGTGCCCAGGCTGCGATTGTTGTATATGACTTAACAAAAAACGTAAGTAATGTTCACTTTGTTTTGTTTTTTTTAATGCATAAGTTTTATATATAATGGATAATGTTCAGTGGAATTGAGAGATAATGTTTTAATATTAAAGACAACGTAATGATTTCAACTGGAAAGACGACTAATTTCACTCATATATTTACAAAACTTCTACAAAGGCTTAAATGTGTATTTTTGGGATTTAAATGCTTTGTGTCGTATTTTTATACAATATTTTTTCACAATTCAGTACAGATTAAGAATTTCTCTAATAATCTTGTTTAAATTTCTTAGTTTAAGTGTTGTTATTATTATTCATTTTTGATTCGTCTTTCTTTAATCTTATTTCTCTTGCTTGTTCCCACCTCGTAGTAATAAGACGTAATAGTCTTAAATTGTTTTAATTTCTTAGATGAAGCATTGTCATTATTATTCATTTTTGATTCGTCTTTCTTTCATCTTATTTCTCTTGCTTGTTTCCACCTCGTAGTAATAAGACGTAATAGTCTTAAGTTGTTTGAATTTCTTAGATGAAGCATTGTCATTATTATTCATTTTTGATTCGTCTTTCTTTCATCTTATTTCTCTTGCTTGTTCCCACCTCGTAGTAATAAGACGTAATAGTCTTAAGTTGTTTGAATTTCTTACATGAAGCATTGTCATTATTATTCATTTTTGATTCGTCTTTCTTTCATCTTATTTCTCTTGCTTGTTTCCACCTCGTAGTAATAAGACGTAATAGTCTTAAGTTGTTTGAATTTCTTAGATGAAGCATTGTCATTATTATTCATTTTTGATTCGTCTTTCTTTCATCTTATTTCTCTTGCTTGTTTCCACCTCGTAGTAATAAGATGTAATAGTCTTAAATTGTTTGAATTTCTTAGATGAAGCATTGTCATTATTATTCATTTTTGATTCGTCTTTCTTTCATCTTATTTCTCTTGCTTGTTTCCACCTCGTAGTAATAAGACGTAATAGTCTTAAGTTGTTTGAATTTCTTACATGAAGCATTGTCATTATTATTCATTTTTGATTCGTCTTTCTTTCATCTTATTTCTCTTGCTTGTTTCCACCTCGTAGTAATAAGACGTAATAGTCTTAAGTTGTTTGAATTTCTTAGATGAAGCATTGTCATTATTATTCATTTTTGATTCGTCTTTCTTTCATCTTATTTCTCTTGCTTGTTTCCACCTCGTAGTAATAAGATGTAATAGTCTTAAATTGTTTGAATTTCTTAGATGAAGCATTGTCATTGTTATTCATTTTTGATTCGTCTTTCTTTCATCTTATTTCTCTTGCTTGTTCCCACCTCGTAGTAATAAGATGTAATAGTCTTAAATTGTTTGAATTTCTTAGATGAAGCATTGTCATTATTATTCATTTTTGATTCGCCTTTCTTTCATCTTATTTCTCTTGCTTGTTTCCACCTCATAGTAATAAGATGTAATAGTCTTAAATTGTTTGAATTTCTTACATGAAGCATTGTCATTATTATTCATTTTTGATTCGTCTTTCTTTCATCTTATTTCTCTTGCTTGTTTCCACCTCGTAGTAATAAGACGTAATAGTCTTAAGTTGTTTGAATTTCTTAGATGAAGCATTGTCATTATTATTCATTTTTGATTCGCCTTTCTTTCATCTTATTACTCTTGCTTGTTTCCACCTCGTAGTAATAAGACGTAATAGTCTTAAATTGTTTGAATTTCTTAGATGAAGCATTGTCATTATTATTCATTTTTGATTCGTCTTTCTTTCATCTTATTTCTCTTGCTTGTTTCCAGCTCGTAGTAATAAGACGTAATAGTCTTAAATTGTTTTAATTTCTTAGATGAAGCATTGTCATTATTATTCATTTTTGATTCGTCTTTCTTTCATCTTATTTCTCTTGCTTGTTCCCACCTCGTAGTAATAAGACGTAATAGTCTTAAATTGTTTGACTTTCTTAGATGAAGCATTGTCATTATTATTAATTTTTGATTCGTCTTTCTTTCATCTTATTTCTCTTGCTTGTTCCCACCTCGTAGTAATAAGACGTAATAGTCTTAAGTTGTTTGAATTTCTTAGATGAAGCATTGTCATTATTATTCATTTTTGATTCGTCTTTCTTTCATCTTATTTCTCTTGCTTGTTTCCACCTCGTAGTAATAAGACGTAATAGTCTTAAATTGTTTTAATTTCTTAGATGAAGCATTGTCATTATTATTCATTTTTGATTCGTCTTTCTTTCATCTTATTTCTCTTGCTTGTTTCCACCTCGTAGTAATAAGACGTAATAGTCTTAAATTGTTTGAATTTCTTACATGAAGCATTGTCATTATTATTCATTTTTGATTCGTCTTTCTTTCATCTTATTTCTCTTGCTTGTTTCCACCTCGTAGTAATAAGACGTAATAGTCTTAAATTGTTTTAATTTCTTAGATGAAGCATTGTCATTATTATTCATTTTTGATTCGTCTTTCTTTCATCTTATTTCTCTTGCTTGTTTCCACCTCGTAGTAATAAGACGTAATAGTCTTAAATTGTTTGACTTTCTTAGATGAAGCATTGTCATTATTATTCATTTTTGATTCGTCTTTCTTTCATCTTATTTCTCTTGCTTGTTTCCACCTCGTAGTAATCAGACGTAATAGTCTTAAATTGTTTGAATTTCTTAGATGAAGCATTGTCATTATTATTCATTTTTGATTCGTCTTTCTTTCATCTTATTTCTCTTGCTTGTTCCCACCTCGTAGTAATCAGACGTAATAGTCTTAAATTGTTTGAATTTCTTAGATGAAGCATTGTCATTATTATTCATTTTTGACTCATCTTTCTTTCATCTTATTTCTCTTGCTTGTTTCCACCTCGTAGTAATAAGACGTAATAGTCTTAAGTTGTTTGAATTTCTTCCAGGAAGCATTGTCATTATTATTCATTTTTGACTCATCTTTCTTTCATCTTATTTCTCTTGCTTGTTTCCACCTCGTAGTAATAAGACGTAATAGACTTAAGTAGTTTGAATTTCTTAGCCAAATCTTTCTTATTATAGATACTTTTACATAGACTTACATGCTAATACTCTTGGGAAAGGTACAAATCCATCTCTCCCCTGACCTCAGCTGTGGGTAATTAGCAGGACAGATTGGGTCTTATAGCCTTGGGTGTCAATCAGTATAGAACGATAACTCTGAATTGAAAACCTGAAGCCCTAGTGTATGTATGAAGAATGACTCACAACAGGTGTCGTCAAGAGCTTGAAAAGGAGATGGCCACCACAGTGTTATCTCAAATCCCACTGAAACGATCAGGGCCGGTGCTTGGGTCTCAGACCTCACCTCTAAAAAAAAAAAAAAAAAAAAAAAAAAACTTTGATAAGTCCCAAACTACATGTCAATTTCAAAATTTCCCAAACTGGGGGCCAAATACCCTTGAGGAAATTGGTGGGGAAGGGCAGCACCTTTTTAAATTTCCAAAAATCAAGGAATTATCTAATTTAAATGAAAACTTCAGTACATATTCATTTACTTTTATAATGAATTGTTTTTTTTTTATTTAAAAAATCTGAGAAAATGTTATTTTTTTTGTAATAACCACCAATATTTTCATGACTAAATTTTACTTGAAAAAATGTTTCAGTCGCAAATTTTTACATTTCAATCAAGTTTAATCGCCAATGCATCTCTGCCGTAAAACAAACTTTTACAAAGATTGCAACACAACACAAATGCGATTCTTAAAAATCTGTTTTAAAAACAGTATTTCAGTTTTCTGGAAAATTTTTCATGTGTTGAAATCTTTAAACATTTTAATTTTTTTTAAATGATCATTTTGTCAGTTTTATCTTTCTACAAATGTAAAAATAGAGACTAGAAATTTTATTACTAGCCATGGACTTCTAGTTAGTATTGCTATTAGTAAAAAAGAAAAAAAAAATTAAAGATGCTCCTTAGTGGATGATCTCTCTTATTACTTCTTATTACCCTCTTATTATTATCGCTTTTAACCCTCTTATTATTATCACTTATTACCCTTTTATTATTATTGCTTATGATATGTCCCAGAAAGGGAGATATTTGTTCAAAGTAGCAAAGTGGTTGTTGACTACTGTAACCGAGTCGAACAATCTAGCAGGTAACCATAATGGACTGGTCCTCGTCGTAGTGGTAGGCAATAGGCGTAGTCCATGTACCGCCACATCAGTCTGTATTTATGGCTGACACCAGCCAATCATATTACTGTGAGGGGGGAACCCAGGTGTATGCATATTCATTACATCAGCTTATTACCTTCTTATTATTATTGCTTATTACCCTCTTAAGTGACTTAATAGAACTGTTCAGTAAAAAAATTACAATTTAAAAAAAAAAATAAGTGCTACTGAAATTAACATTTCTGCTTCCTCTCCACTATCAGGCATGGAGCCCCCACATGGTTGAGAGGTTCAGGGTAGCAAACATTGGCCCTGTCAATTATTATAGTTGGTGGTTGACAATATAACTTAGAAAAAAAGTACAAAAAGCAAAAACACGTTGCTGAAACTAGCCGTTTTGGGGATCCAACCTTGTCAGGGGTTCCTGTGTAGTATGCACAACACTTAGCCATACAAATACAATGTATATTATTACAGTGTAACCCGGATATAAGAGAGTTGTTGGGACTGGAGAATAAGTCTCTTATATCCGGGTTTCTCTTATATCAGGGTTTGGTCTATTTTGTTTAGGTGAGTATGGCTCTAATTTGGGACCAGATAAAATCTCTCTTATATCCGGGTCTCTTATATTCGGGTTACACTGTAGTTGATGGCTGACAATGTAATGTCAGTTTAAAAATAATAAAAAAAATGGCAGATGGCCATAAAACAGTGCTGAAAAAAAATGACAGAACCCACATCACCTCAAAGTCTGTTTCTTCTGCCCTCAGTTCTCCACAATGAATGAAAAAAAAAAATATGCACGGCCCAAGATCCTCTCAAGGTAGTGTTACAGAAGGAGTTTGTTGTGCGAGTGAAAGGAGTAAGAGGTGCAGTTTATTTTATCAGAGTATATAAGAAAGATAATGGTTAACCCTAGATTTGAACAATTTAAGAGATTGTAGCAGTTGGGGAAGGCACCCTCTTGCAAGTGTGCATTGCCTATCAATGTGTATTCAATAATTAGTATCTCTAACGAATTTCGATGTTTGTTTATTTTACAAAGGATACATTTGTTCGAGCACAAAGATGGGTAAAGGAATTAAGGCAACTGGCCAACCCAAATGTTTTGATTGCATTGGCTGGCAACAAAGCTGACATGGCTGCTGAAGCAAGGGACGTAACTGTTGAGGTAAGACTTAAATATCTGCTGATAAATTTGACTTCTATCCTGAAGGAATGTGCTTGAAATACACTGAAAATAACTTCTCTCATATACAGATTATTTCATATATAACACAAGAAAGAATGCTTACGGAATCCATAGATTAAAGAAGAGAAAAAAAAAAAGTAAATATATTGAGAAAACTAGGCACATAAAAATACCTATCAACTCAATAATAACTAAAATTAAAAAGAATTTAATTTCTGTCAGAATTTCTGAATTTTATTTATTTATTTCTTCATTTAATACTGCTCAGTTATTCTGTCCGTCTTCACTGAGTGCAAGTACACACTGCTCAATCCAGGGATTGAACTCACAATCACTATGTTGCCAAGTTCACCAACCAATGCCTTAATCCACTAGGCCATTGTCCTGTAGGACAATTCCCTGTAGAGAACATGGATCTTAAACCTATTAGTTTCATTAAGTATTCTGAGTTTCGAACATGGGATGACTCCTTTCCTATTAATTAGTTGTCTATATCCAGTTGGAATTTGCTCAGTGGATGGCATGTTGAGCCTCTGCAGCTGACGAATATCAACTTTGTTAATATTGGGAATACCATACATGTGCAGTAACTTAGTGTAATGTTGTCTTTTTCTTTTTTTTTTTTTTTTTTTTTTAAATTGGTATCATGCCAACAAGGCAGTAGAGCCACTAGCATTCAAGAGGTTGCAGAGTGTGTTGTCGAATTAGGAACAGAAACGTTAGTAATGAGGAAAAAGAGAAAAGAGCATTCAGGACGAGAGTAGATAGCGATTAACATTGCTTTTAAATTTTAGCATATTAAAGTTAGTTGGAAAGCATAGAGCTGGAAGGGAGTTCCACAAGCAAGAAGTGCGGGATAAGAAACTGTTAGCATAGAAGCTAGGGCTACATCTATCATGTAAATTGATGAGATCTTGCTGCCAGTCTAATATTATGCTTAAATTCATACAGTCTAGGTATCATAGCGAAGAGCTCATCCAAACAATTAACCATGAAAATATTTATAAACAAGGCAACCTTATGACAATGGGCAAGCTGAACCACCAGGTCAGGAGCAATAATATTGCTGGTTCTTCTTTGGATCTTATTAAGAAGTTCCAGGAAAATGTTAGGGACACCAGACCCTATATGGCAGCAATATTCTAAGCATAGACAAATAGTAGACTTAAAGATATTCCGTCTAAAGTAGTCCTTGTTCTTATTTAGGATTTTTGACAGCTTCCTCTCCAATTTCACTACAGCAAATTGTCCTGCAGGACAATGGCCTAGTGGATTAAAGCATTGGTTTGTAAATTTGGTGATATAGCAATTCTGAGTTCAATCACTGTATCAGGAAGTGTGTACTTGCACTCACTGGAAATGGGTGAGCAATAACTGAGCAGGACTAAATAAATAAAAAAAAAAACCCCAAAAAAACGAGAATTAAATAATGTCCTTGGACATGAGCAAGAACAGTCTACCCACCTCCCCATATATTAAATAACGGTTCAGTTCAGAATTCCCTGTAGGTTATCCAGATTGATATACACCTGAAGAAGGCGAGCACAACAGCCAAAACATTTTGATAACAACAATGAAGGTGAAGACAATAGTCCGAATGTAAATAGTATAAAAATGATAACTCCTCACCCCAGAAGGCTGTATAATGTAACAAAATTGGCTTATTTACAGATATTAAGTGATGCTTTCAAATTATCCCTTTTTCATCGTCCTAGGTATGACAATAAATTACATCCAGTAACAAGTCCTCAGGTTTTGAGGAGCATGGAACCACCTCTTAATTGCTGTTGTTCCCAGGTCCAACCTGGTAGCATCTGTTAGGGACTCAGCTATGGGCAAATAGTGAATCCATAAACTGGGGTCAAAACATGAAAATATAAAAATACATTAGAAAAAATTACTAGCAATAGATTTTCAAAAAAAAAAAATTATTACCAAAGCTCCCAAGAAAATTAAATTTTGGCATTAAATGACCCATAAAGAGTTGATATGCCGCTAAACAAACAAATAAATCAAATCAAAGCTCCCAAGAAAATTAAATTTTGGCATTAAATGATCATGGCGTGCTATATTAACAGGCCTCTGCATAACGCTGCTACCTCAGTAGACTGGAGGCCGGCTGACAATTAGATCATTTTGGTTTCAGTTTGAGCAAACTGCTGTGTACTGTGTACTCTTATGTTGTTGTCTCGAGAAATTCAAAGGAATCTTTTAATTTTACCTTTGGTTGGAATATCATTTAACTTATTTATTTGAAGTAAGTATATTTGATTATTTTAGTTTGAGTCCAGACATTATTTATATTTAAATTGTAAAAAGTAAACTTTGGTGCTTAAATTTACTCGCACAAAAAGATTTACTTAAGTTTAAAAAGCCTTAACATTTTTAAATTAAAGTTTAATTAATTTTTGGCATTTTCCCTCTTAAAGTTTGTTCAACATCTTTTGATTAAAGTTTAAAGAATTATTTATTGATAAAATGCAATTCTTTTTGAGTAATTTGTGTTATTTTAAGAAGCAAAACAAAACAACGTTTAACAAATTTGAACAGAATTTAATTTAGTTTCTTCAAAGACGTAAAGAAAACTATTTTTATTATAAAATGAATTAAAAATGTTTGTTTTAATAAATTCAATGTCCTTACTTAATTTGATATTTATTTTTGATATCGCTAAAAAAAATATTGTTAGTATGAGTGAAAACATAACGTCAACGAAATTAAAGTTTAATTTTCTCAAGTTTTTAACAAACTTGAGAAAATTAAACTTTAATTTCGTTGATGTTAAAAAAATTAGCATAAAAAAATTAGCATAATTCAACATTTTTCTATTAAAAGTTTAAGTTTGAATAATAAATTTGAATAAAATTTTAATAAAGAAAGGTTCATTAACATTTCTCTATTAAAACTTTATCCAACATTTCCATTAAAATTAAAAAAAAACAAAACAAACGAATTTCTTTGCGCTTTTGTTTCCGAAGTTAAAGAATAAATGATTATTTTTACTACATTAGTTAACAATTGGTGAACTGTAAGTATTTTTTTACTTATTAGAATTAAAGAAAAAAATAACAATAATAAATTTATTACATGAAGTTAATGTCAATATCCTAATTTTTTTTTTTTTTTTTTTTTTTTTTTTTAGAAAGGTCTCCTTTTTTACGCCTTTTGACTACAAAATTTATTTTACAAGACAAGTATAATAATACCATTTTATTTATCATATTATTTTAATATTTTTCTGATATTGTTGTTAAAGGACAAAAAAAAATGCATTATTTTTACTTTACTTTTAATTGTTTTGCTTTAAGGTAAAAAAAAGTTATATATATTCCTATTTATATAGTTTAAAGCGTATTAAAATAACCAAACTAAAAGAAAGGCTACTTATGAATGTTTTTAAATTTAATATAAAGTTTTAAAGTAAACAACATTGGCCTTCAAATTTTGATACCATAAAAGTTAATGGAAAAATACGTCCAAAAAATCCTCCATCTGTATGGCCGGGTGTGCCAAGAAGTCAAATACCAACACCCTCAGCTGTTCAAAGGAATATAAAAAAAACCTCCAGTACTGTTAGAAATCAAATTGCTGATGAACTTAATGCTTTTTTAGAATTAGATAAAATTATACAAATTTGAAAGAAAGTCTGCTTAACAACAAAAAAGACTTTATATGTCCAGTTGTAGCATTTTTGGATGAAAATATTTTAACTGTTTAATTATCAAAATCTATTGATGGTATTCCTCTCTTTATGTTGAAAATTTATAACAATTTGCGCTTTGAAACATTTCATTATGGAGTTAAGTGTTATATTAGCAGCCTGTCCAAAAATCATATAAATACAGTTGATACTTGGTCAAAACTGGAAGAAATCATCCGATATTTAAATTCTATGGCTTTTGATCACAAGAATGATATCCTGAGTCAACAATTTTTGGCAATGGCTCCCAAAATGGTTGGAATAAAATACAGCTCAGATATAGTTGTGCATGCTTTTGGGTACCATGCAAGATCACGAACATTGTATAATGAATTAAGATATGATTTTCAATTACCCTCATTAGCAACATTATGAAGGATGACGTCAAAAGTTTCAAAACTTAATGAAAAATCTTTTTTGTTATCTATATTTAATACTCTTAATACCAGTCAAAAAGGGTGCATAATTCTCCATGATGAAGTATATATCAAAAAGATGTTGCTATATCATGGCAAACAACTATTTGGTAAATCAGTTGACAATCCATCTGTACTTGCTCAAACAGTACTTGGTATAATGTTGATATGTCTCAATAGGGGTCCAAATTTTCTTACAAAATTGATTCCAATTTCAAAATTAACATCCGCCTTTTTATTTGAACAAATTGAGTTAACAGTCCAAGCCATCACATCTGTACCAGCTGATGTAAAGGCTATTAGATGTGATGGCAACTGCATAAATCAAGCTTTTTTTAAATTATATCCTACACTTCCTGAAAAACCTTGGTTAACTGAAGATAATAAACATTTGCTTTTTGATTATGTTCATCTGTTGAAAAATATTCGCAATTTGTGGCTGACAGAAAAAACAGGAGAACTAATCTTTGATGATGATGGAGTAAGTCGAGTTGCAAAATGGACTCATCTTAAACAGTTATATCGTTTTGAATCTGAAAGACTAGTCAAACTTTCAGATTTAAATGAAATTTCCATTGCTCCAAAGCCAATAGAAAGACAACGGGTTTCTACTTGCCTCAGAGTGTTTTCTGAAAAAACATATAATGCACTTCTCTCACAGTCTGAAATAAGTCCAGGTAAGAATGATACTGCCCTCTTCATAAACAAGGTTTTGACATGGTAGAAAATTTTAAATGTTAAATGCCTTCAAATTGATAAATTACATAATGATCCTCTACAAGCTGAAATCTCCAAATGACACCCGACTTGATTTTATCATTGAATTTGGTAAATATATGGCTGGCTGTCAAGGTAATCGTAAAAAACAATTATCCCAAAACACTGCTACTGCTATACATCATACTTGCAATGGAATTGTTAGTCTATGTCGACACCTTTTAGCTACAAGTCATAAATATGTATTACTTGGGCAATTTTCAACTGATCCATTAGAAAAAGAATTGGCACCGATTTTATAAATGTTCAATGTATTGAAAAGCTGCATATTAAGCATACATCTTTACTTTTAAATCAAAATGTAAATATTGATGAATTTGATGTTAATCCAGATCACCAATGTACATCTTGTCATTATAAACTTTGTGAGGAAGGTTCAGAAATATTTGACAATCTGGAAAATTTAGAACCATCTTTTTCCAATGAAATAAAAATGGCTCTTGTGTACATAGCTGGATATATTACAAGAAATGATAATCAACCCAGTGAATGTGAAACCCATTTTTATTATGAAAACTATGGAAAATATACCAATTTAATTGACTGTGGAAAACTAAAAGTTCCTTCTGACCACACTTGTCAATGGTTATTTTTTGGTTTCATCCTTTTCCATACAATAAAGGAAAAAGTTTGCGATAAATCATTAAGTAACATTTTTATGCTTATTTCTGAGTTTCATTTTTTCAACATGGAGAAAAAGCATGCTTCTATTTTTGCAAATATAGTTTTGAAAAATTTTTGCAAACGTGGCACAGCTAGATCAGAAAAACAACCAGCTCTAAAAGTTTTGAAACTTTCCTAGAATGATTTTGTTTTATTTGTCTATATTTCTGCGATGATTGATTGTTATATACACACTTCGGCTGATGTCTTCCAGCCTTCTCGGGTTCTGTTTGTCAAACCCAGTAACTGTAATGTAAATTTAAACCAAAGTCTTTATTCACTCACAGAGAATAGATTGAATAAAGGATTCAGTGACACTTGTAAATAATATAAATTTCTGATTCAATATATCTTTTACCAGAAATCATAATTACCCATTTGTGTTGTTTAATAATTATCAGTGTTCATAGCAAAAATACATATTTTCATTTATTTATCTTTCAACACATCCTATTATCCTCAGGTGTGAATAAAAATGTTATTCTAAGTATTTCATAAAGTGGTTGACTTCATTTTCTTCTAAAATTTCTGAAAATCCTACATTTTTCAATAGGCCTCCAGTTCTGGCTCTCAGTTGCGCCATGACTTGGCCTGGAGTATAGAATGCCATGTAAATGACTCATAAGGAGTTGATATGTCGTTAAACAAATCAAATCAAAGCTCCCAAGAAAATTAAATTTTGGTAATAAATGACCCATAAGGAGTTGATATGCCGTTAAACAAACAAATCAAATGAAAGTTCCCAAGAAAATTAAATTTTGGCATTAAATGACCCATTAGGAATTGACATACATTTAAACAAACCCCTTTTTCAATTCACTAAGACAATTTACTGTAGTGAACTTGGTGTGAATTTGGAGCTTTAAATCTGTCATGGATAATATAAAATCTGTTACAACTAATTCGAAAACAATATACACGTGTGTGTGTGTGTGTGTGTGTAAAATAAATATGAAAAAATTCAGTATTAAGGAAAAATAAATCGCTTTTTATATTAGGGTAATTTTAAATAATATTTAATATTATCCGTGTTTATCTCCCTTAGTTTTTATCTCCCTTAGTTTTTAAGTTTTTGTTTTTAACCCTGAAATAAATATAACTATTTATTTTTCATGTTTTAATTTTAATTTGTTTGAACTCTATAATATAAAGTAATTTTAAATCTAATAAATAAACATTTAAATAAGTATTTAGACAATTAAAATAGGAAAACCATGAAATTTTCATGGGTCTTTCTCGTATGTATAATTATATATAAACTTCCAGTAATCGAGAAACATCTAAAGATCAGAATGTCATTTTTTACAGGAAGCACGGAGTTATGCTCAAGAACAAAAACTGATGTATGTTGAAACTTCGGCAAAATCAGGAATGAGTGTTTCAGATATTTTTCTAGTATTAGGTAAGTTAAAAATTTAATCTTTGAATTACATTTTTTCTCTTTTTTTTTTTTTTTTTTTTCACCCTAAGCAAGGCAGTGAAGCCATTAAAACACGATGGATTACTGAGTTTGAGAGAATATGAAAAAAAAATGTTAAGGAGAGAGAACAACAAAAAAGCACGAATTAAGAAGGTAACTATTGACATTGCATTTAAATTTTTGAAGATCAAAGTTGGCTGGAAAGTAAGAAGCCTGAAGAGAGTTCCATAAGCAAAAAGTGCAAGAAAAGAAATGGTTAGCATAGTTACATCTAGCAGCAGACCTAGTAATTGATTATTATAATGTTTCCATTTCATGTCAGTAGAAAACATAACCTGAGAAAATAAAATGCGTTACTCTCCCAGAGATTAGCGTCTGTCTTGCTGATGGAAGGAAAAAAGCATTCTTTCAGACAAAGGTGCAGTTTTGTTTTGAAAGCATTAAAATTAACAAGCCATTTCTTAAATTTAAAGTGGTATTTTTCAAACTTATTGGGATGCTACCCTGAACACAGAATAGTAACACTTAGGTCTCTATAAGATCAATGTTTTGAAACAAAAATCAATGGTGCAAGTATGTCACTGTGGAGGATGCCAATATAAACATCAAAGAAATCAATATTTCCATCGGATTTGACAAAACGTGATGTTCCCTAAATAAATTGGATAATATTTAACCTGTTTACCTACAAAAAAACTGTCAAATGGACATTTTTTTCTCTTGACATCCGGTTCCCTGAACTGCTCCAGTAAATACCTGACTCCTCATACTGTCATAGATATTTATGAGAACGATATCAGGCCAAAAATGAAGTACTGCTCCCATATATCGACAGGAGCTGCCTAGTTTTTATTTTCCAATCTTGATAGTCTAAAAGTGTCTCCACATCCTTGTGAGTGATGAATTGTTTTCCACCCTACAACCCCTTTTCCACAGACCAAATGTCACAGGACGCTTTCTACTCTATTGCTATTTCCATGAAAAGTCTTCAGAAGAACTACATTCTTTAGTTTCAGCAGTTCTAACCTTTCACTGTTAAGACCACCATGCCACGCCCATTGTAGCTATCACCCTCATATTCATTTAGTGAGATGTAAGTTTCACTCAAGCAGCTTCTTTCCATGAATTGCTGCTTTGTGGAACTGATCCCAAGAGGATGCTTCCTCGATCACTATAATCTTAACCTGTTGTAGGGTTATCTTTCCTATATATTGTCAAAAACTGTACCTCTTAATTTGTAACCATCTACCTTAGGTGGTTCTTGGGCCTTGTACAGGGTGAACTTTATAAAAAAAAATATTATTGCATACTTCTTTGGCAGTGTTTGTTTTAAAATACTCATCATTTATTCAGTTAGCGCATTTTGAACCACCGCAGTGAATGTTGTTTGTATGAAAACTGGCTTCATCAATGCCATTAATTTGAATCTTTACTTCATCCAATGGTTGTTCACTTCACCAGAAAATTCAGATACAAAAATTAAATGGAGATTATTTTTTTAATTACTTTTGTTAATTTGTTGTTTATTTATGATGATGCAGGATTGACAAAATAAGTTGGTTTAAGAGGATTATTTAAAAACTGGTTATTTTATTTTCTCGGTAACAAAACTAAAATATAAATAAAAAAATGATTTGTTGTCGGTGTTTTGGTGATGTGTTGGCATTTTCTTTTCTGTATGTAATTTTTTAAAAATATTTTTTTTGGTCAGTGTAAAAGTGCATCATCAGACCACAATAGAATTTTAATATTATAAACAAAATCATATACAAGATACAATGAAACAATAAAATGCTTTAGTTTACATTTCAGAGAAATGATTGTATATTTTAAAGACCATATATGTCTACAGAAACAAAGAAGTTTTGCTTATTTGTTGGTGGCAACATATTTTATCAGAGAACTGCCCAGGATGTCTGCCTCTTTAGCAGTTGAAAAATGAAGAGAGAGAGAGTTTTGATTTTTGTTTCATTTGAAAACACTTGTTCTGATGCATCATGGAAGTATTCTGTATTTATCTATTTTTTATAATCTAATTTTTTCTTTATTGCTAATTATCATTCTTATCTGTATTTTAAAGCATTTTTATTGCTTAACTTTTAATTTTTTTAATTATTAATCATTATTTTCTTTCCAGACTACTATATAATCTCGTAATAAGAGTTGGGGGTTATTTAGTAATTTATTGGTTGCTATCAGTACAGATTAAAATATAAATATTATAATGAATAAAAAGAATGTGTCTATATTTCTGAGATGAGGTATTATGTACTCTATTTACATTATTCAGACTATTGTCCTCATCTTTGTTACCATATTTATTACAACGTTTCGGCCGTTGTATGCTCCGGCCTTTTTCAGGTGGTTGGAATGTCGAACTAAACCCTTTATTTCACTCACTGGGGTAGACTGTCCTAGGTAGACATGGCACGTGAGGACAATAGTCTGAATAATGTAAATAGTGTGAATAAAAAGAATAATATGAATTAATACAGAAGACTTTCTTAAATATTTAATTTATTAACACATCTATTTTGGATGGGGACAATTATTTAAATAGGTTTGTTTTTCGTTATTTTTTACTCATTTTAAAATATTTCTAGAATAAAATCAAAATATGCAACATCATTATGGAGAAAAAGGTATTCATTATCGTAAACGACAAAAATAATTTTAAACAACGTTATTTAGATATAAAAGTTATCTCCCTTTAATTTTCTGAATTTGAATTTTTCAATTTTTTTGATTTAATGTTTCTGGTAAAGCCAATTTTTGGACAGGAAAAATATTTAAATGACTTTCTCTTTTGTCATCTTTTTTACTCATTTACAAATAATCCGAGAATAAAACCAAAATATACAATATCATTATGCGAATGAAGACTTCAGTAATGAATTTATGAAGGAAAAGATATTCATTGCCATAAATAAACAACAAAGTTTTTAAATGATACATAATTTTAGCCAGTGGCAACTCTAGGTCACCCATGTTTGTCAGGCTCAATTACAATCTTTAACAAAATATACTATTGGCATTCTTTACTCTAACTAAAATATGTAATTTATAAAAATCTCTGTGCATGAAATTAAAAAACACATTTTGGTATTTTAATATTAATTGTAATAATTCAATAAAAATAAACATTTATTTAAAAAAATTTTCCAGACATGTCAAAAGAGTGTGAACAAAGTCTTTGATATGTTTCTTTATTGCCCCCTTTACATTTTTTATAGTTTTATAGTATGGTTATAAAGTCACTGATGGTAGAGATAGGAATAGTTCTAGGATCAGAAAGTGAATTTTTAGTTTAATTTATTGTATGTTTATGATCAGTACACCTGACTGATATCATATTCCTCAATACTACCCCAGTCATACTCCTAACTCCAACTCTCCAGTCGATGAGTTAAGACTGCCACTTTCTTTGATTTTTGCCAATTTTAAGTTGGTCTAAATTCAATTTGCCCCTTTTTTCATTGATACATTTTGCTAAAAAACCTTATACTGTATGGAATAAATTATGTAAAATGGGCATTTGTAAACAATAAGTTGAAATAAAAATTTGTTCTTTGAAAAACAATGGCATACAAGTCATTAGAGTTTTTAAAAGATTATATATAAAATTAAAGCAAGAAATACATTGTATATTAAGTATGTCTCCAGCTTATCTTTGCAGCCCAATCAGCCATGTTAATTTTATTTCATTCTTTTTTCTTTTTTTTTCTTTTTTTACTTACTTTCTTTCATTGCTTTTTTTTCTCTTTCTTTTTTCTTTATTATGAACAATATCAATGGAATGTATTTTGGTCAATATTTTGAGGTACAGAGTTAAAATAATTAATTTTGGATCCAGCTGAAGTCAAGAATGAAAATGATGCGCTACGAAAGATTTTTGTTGCTTTGTAATAGATATACTTGAATATTGACTCACTCAGGCTGAGCCCAACATGCCTGTCTCCAGGAGTAGCCACTGATTTAAGCACTATTCAGATGAGCACATGGTCAAGAGGTTAGAACATTCACTTTCTGACCATGCAAGCTTGGTTCGAATGTCACCATGATCGATTTGTCAGAGAGGTGACTTGATGTTATCAGTCTGGAGGAGACGATACCAGTGTGCGGCACCTTTGAAAAGTGCCTGAAAACCATACCATCAGTTGATCCAAGCCTTGTGAGTGAAATTGGGTAGATGGAAGCCTTTGGAGCCATCGATGTTTGTGCTAGCATGAAGTCACAAATCATCGTGACTGAGGGTTTGAGTGTGCTGGCCTTGTTCAAATTGCCGATCATCCTAGATAATGTACATTCTCCCAGAAATTGTAACTAAGGTCCGCTCAGCATAGTTGCAGTATAAATCACAGGTGGGCTCTGTGGGTGTTGAACAAATTCAAATGTGCCTGAGTAGGCATCTGCAATAGGGATTAGCTAGCTGCCCTATTAGACTGGCATCCTTGGATACAAGTGGCTGCACCATTTTTAGATTTAGATTCAGATATAAATAATCTCCCTTTAATTTTGTAATTTTTGATTTTTCACCAAAATGAATAATTTGACAATGTGAAGATTTGTTTTAAGTGAAGCCAGTTTTCAGGCAGTTGACATTTGCTGATGTGATTACGTCCCATGTAACTACAATGTAGTTCTGGTCATCTATGCACAGCCATACCTGGGTCAGTTGACCAGCAACAACATATGTTGAACAGATATTCTCAGATGCTGTATGCCACCTGGAAGACCTCAAGAACTTTATACAGGACTGTGGTCGGTGGTATGTACGGTTTGTGGATGTCTGAGCTAGCTTGACCAAATGGTAAACCTTCAGGACAAAAATGTTATTTCAATGTTTCTTCTTTTTACTCTTATTCAGTAAATTTTGTTTTAATAATAAATCTCAACAATTTTTGATGTCAGTTGAAGAAAAAGGAAGGCAAAACTTCATGAAAAAATGTATGATAATGTGCTAGTCATCCAAAAAAGGCAATGCCATAAGTGAGTAAAAAGAAAATGATACTGTGATTGGCATGCAGTTCCAGCTACTTTGGCATTTAATTATTGGGCATGAACAGACTCGAATATATTGGGAGTTGTTTTTTTGTTTTTTTATACACTTATCGAAGATTTATTATTCACAACTATTTTTCTTGTTTTAGAGCCTCCATGACATTTTTAAATGAGGAGTGCTAAAATATTCTGGGTCCAGCCAAGAAGATACTCTGGAACGAGCATAACAACCAAGATTAAGATACTTGTCTGAATAAGGAATAGGATAAAAATAATTCCTTATCTCCAGAATTTTGTCATTTGGGAAGATGGTCAGGCTGAGAACCTATCAGCACATCTTTGTATCCTGAAGTTGGGCTGCATTTGTACTACTTTTTTTTATTTTCAGCATTGTTTTTTCTTTTTTTACTAATGTTCACTCAATACAAGTCCCAAGAGCCACTCAAGGTATGGACTTATAGGAAAAAAACAAGCATTAGGAGTATACAGCTGAAGCAAACTTCAGAATGAAATGGAAACAAGGGATAAATCTCTACTCTTGTTCAAAAGACTGAGGAGGAGTGTGAGCTGGATGATAGGCGAACATATCTTCTATTGGTGGAGGAGGAAAAAAAATGAAATAAATAGTGAATGAAATTTCAGAGTTCAAGCACAGACATTAGGAGTACACAGCTGAAGTAGACTTTAGAAGAAACCAGAAACACAATTCTAAAAAGGAAACAAGGGATAGACCTCTACTCCTGTTCAAAAGACCAAGGAGAAGTGTGTGTGAGCAGATGCAGGGGTCTCATGATCCCTGACCTTCCCACACTACTACATTTCAATTTTCATAAAGTAGTGTTTATATAAAATACAAATTTTATTGTAACCTAATTATAAGCAAAGTCCAAGCTATCCAACCCCACCCACCATAGTAACAGGAGTCGGATCTTGCCTGGGTGAGAAATACAAATCCAACTCTATGACATAAGATAGCATAAATTCTAGCTGAAATTCTTTATATTTGGCCAAAGATTCCATCAAGAAACCATGCCTGTCTTTAAATCTATGTATCCTGTTACTTTTAAAGTTACCCTTTTTTAATTTTTTTAATCTTTTTTGATTCTTTCAAATGTCTTCTCACCTTCGCTTCAATGTGTATATATACAAGGTGTGATAGGTAAATTGTCACCATTTTATATTTTTAATTTCATGCATACACATTGTTTGTTTTTGATTTTGTTGACTGCACAATATAGTAGGCTCAGTTTGGGCATCTTGGCATAGTGTAATGGCTAACAAGCTTGTCTCGCTAAAACACTTAAGACTGAATAGTGAGTTCTATCCTCGCTGGGTGCTCCACACTCTCGGCCATGTGCCACATCTAAGCTACGCTTAGAAAATCATTGGGCACCTCGAGGTGGTATAATGGTTGGAAAGCTTGTCTTGCTAGAATAATTATGACTGAGTAGTGAGTTCGATCGTCACTGGGTGCCCCATACTTTTGGCCTTGTGCCACATCTGAGCTACGCTTGGAAAATCACTAGAGTAGGCTCAGTTGAGCAACATCTTTGAGAAAAAGTGCACTTTGATGCAATTCACTCTGCCAGAAATTTGGAAACTGTGTGCTGTACTGCTTGATATTTGCAAAGGGAGTTCCTATACAAACATTTCAGATTGTTTGAATGTAAATGTAAGGACACTGAAGAAAAATAAGACCTATCAAAGGGGCGGAAGAACTAGTCAACAGCCAGCTAACTAGAGGTGGTGTTTCAATAAATCACTCCACTATTGATCCCAAGAAATATGACAATTATCAAATGAAATATGAGAGCTAAGGGAGGGTTAAGTCTATGGGAATTAACTCCTCACCTGAGTGACATGTACAACAGGGGTCACATGACCATCATCCAGTGATTGTTAGCATAAACAGTGTAAAGGGGATAAAATTCCTTGGAACTGATCCTCTTTTCCTGGTAAAGAGTGACAGGTGTCACCTGACCATTATCCAGTGATTGTTTGCATCAGACAAAAAAATAATTCTCATGACATGGAACATTACAACGTTAAACAACTGTGGCCATATATATATATATATATATATATATATATATATATATATATATATATATATAAACAAACAGGAGAGGAATAGGCTAAATGTCAACATTTTAGGTTTATGTGAAACTCGGTGGTCAAGCAACAGAGATTTGATCAGTCACAAGCAACAGAGATTTGGTCAGTCACAAGCACAGGATTATATATGCAGGCAGAGAGAAAAATGAAAATTGAGTTGGATTGATACTTAGATTAAGACATGAAGAAATGCATTCTGGGATACTGTCAGTTATCTGAAAGAATTCTTGTAGTTAAACTGAAAGAAAAGCCTTTCAACATATCTATTACAGTCGTGTATGCATCGACAGCACAAAGTACGGAAGAAGAAATCAAAACTTTCCATAGTAGACAATGCCAAGGCTCAGTGTAAATCACAAGAAATTATAATCATCATGGGAAACCTGAATGTCAAAATCATCAAGGAGATAGATGGTAAAATAGCTGGCAAATTCAGACTAGGAACCCACAATCAACATGGAGAAAAATTAGTCCAATGGTGCACGGTGAATGACCAGGTAATAGCCAACACCTGGTAAAGTTGTGAAGGAAAGGAAAGGACTTAGCATAAACTACAAGAAGACAATGCATGGTCATCAGCAAAAAGATGAGCCTAAAATGCAAATTACAGGTCGAGGATTCTAAAATCAAATAAGTACAGAAATTTAAATATCTGGGAAGTGTTCTAACAGAGGACGGAAAGTGTGACATTGAGATACTAAGATGTATTCGGATGGCCAAAGATGTATTATAAAAGCTAAGCAGAGTATTAAGAGACAGGAAAATTTTGTTGGAAACAAAGAAAAGAGTACTGAACTGTTACATGACATCTGTCCTCCTGTATGGCAGTGAATGCTGGACAAAGATGAAAAAGAGACTTGAAATAATAGAAAGATGCTGAGGATACCATGGAACGAACATGTGAGAAACAATGAGGTTTTGGTGAGAACGGAAACAAAAAGGACATATGTTTAACAAGAGGCAGTTGAAATTTATAGGGTACATAATGAGGAAAGAAGGATTGGAAAATCTGATACTCACAGTACATATTGATGGACAGAGGAAAAAGTGTGTAACATATGTGATGAACTTGTGTAAATGGATGGTAGAACAAGGTTTGGGAGAAATAACAAAAAGACAAAACTTAGTAAAAGCTACAAGGGACAGAAAGATGTGGAGGGCCATGATCGCCTATGTCCTGAAGACACATGGCACATAAAAGAAAGAATGAAGAATTATGTACAATAATGGATCATATGCAATGTAGGTGAACAATTCAACTAGAAAAATTGAAAATAAATATAATGTATCTAAATACAAATTAGAGGCATGATATAATAGATTATTCCATTTTAAATAAATCAACTGTTTTGTAGCAATTTTTAACATCAACTTGAGATTTTTCTTGCTAAAATGTTGAATAATTTAACACATTCAACATTATGGATAAAAAACAGTGAATTTTATATAGTGTCTTTTTCAAGACTTAGCATGATTGGGACAGAAAAAAAAAACAGACCCTAGAATGATGTCAAACTGTGAAATTTTTTCATCCTTTAATAGTCAGTTGTGCTTAGTTTAATTTGCAACGTATATAAATGGAGGTAGAAAAAAAAGCAGATGTTAAGATAGCGAGGGTTACAAAGCACTCAATGTCAGGGTGTAATATTCACTGTCCGTGTTTAAGAGAATCTTTGCAACCATCATTGGGGTCATGACCTTTGGTTTGGGAATGTCAACACAAAGAAAACTAGTCAATCACCTTATGGTATTGAAATTTTGTAGGACATTTGAAATCTTTATAAAAAGAAATTGCTACTAATAATACTAGTTTACCAACAACAAATCTGCTGCTTGTAGATTTTTCCTGGAATTTCAATTTGTTCATCTGTAAAACTGTCTAGTTCTTATAACTTTGTAACTAAAGCAGATGGTGGGTTCAAGCAAATTTTACGGGACAGAATCTAACTAAGGGCTTAATCTTTATGTTCACTCTTGTCTACTTACTAACATACATTGATGGTATGAGTAAATTATCGATAAAAAGTGTCGGGTGGGGAATAGAGTTCTTACAGTTTATTGAAAAAGTTGTCCTGTCCTCATTTCTTTCTTAAATGGAGTATTATCATCAGCCACTGTTAATTTTCAAATGTATTTAACTTCATTTTAATTTTTAGTTTATTTTTATCATGATGTTATACGGGTTGACAAATCTACAGCCGTATGTAAACCTTGCAGATTAAAAAATAAAGGATCAGTTCTAATTTTAAAAAAAAAAAAAAGATGAAAGTAAATACTAGTCAAAAATTAATAATAATGGCTGACAATGCTTCATTGTCAAAATTTAGCTTAGTAACAGCCAAACTCAGCGCAAAAAAGGTTGGGAAACTTTGTCATTACGTCCAATGACGGGAATCCCGCGTAACACAGTTAACAGAGACCTGAAACCAAGAATATACGACCATAACAAGCGAGATAAAGATGAAGGAAAGACCACTTGAAATAGCTACAAAATTTATTGAGGGAAAAGAAAAAAAAATAAAATGGGGGGTGGGGAAATAGTCTGATGCTAAAGTTCACTGGTACAACTTGAAAATAACTGCCAAAAACGTCCCTTTGGCGAGCCCTTAAAAAGGACTCCAATAACAGTTCAGAGAGAGTGAAAGAGGTAGAGAGATAGCAGAAAGAAGGGAAAATTTGACTTACTGTTCAAAAAAAATAGATTTAATGTTTCTTTTTTTTAAGTAGTTGGGGAAAAAAGGTTTTAGATATTTTTTGAGTTGCTCTCCTTGGAAGATAAGCGAGCTTCCTGTTAAAAATAAATGCAGACTTGTTTTTTCAAACTTTCTCTGCGTCACAAATTCAATTTCTAGAGACTACTTCGAAGATCTTTTTTCACATACTTTTTTTCACGTCAGAATTTTGTCTACCAATAGGACAAAATAACTCCTCGAAGGAAGGTAGCTTTTCAATCACTTAATTTTGACTTTTTTCTCTCTTCGACCCGATTGTCGAAAGAAGATTTCCCTGAGAATGTTCTATTGTAAATTCTCTTTACAATAATTTCTTTAACTGATTTTTTTAGATAAGTTTTTACTGACTTGTTCTTTGGTAGCTGAACAATAATCCACTTGATTACTTGAACAGACTTGACTTCACTTGTCTAGAGAATAAGCTTTTTCCACTGGCAAACACACACTTGTTCTTTATCTTCAATTATCTTAGACAAATAATCTTGACTGTTTTTTATGACTGTTTTCTTTGTCAGAGCAACAACAGGTTATCTTCAAGCTGGCTTCCTTTTCGTCGCGAGACAAGACGGCTTCTCGTCTCCACACTGCAGCGCCCAGTCTGCTACTACTGACTAGATTCCTCTAATCTAGTCGAAAACAAGCGGGAAAATCACGTACGACCAATCGTTAGACACGATTTCGCCACGTGACACAGCAACAGCAGTTCTTACACTGCACACAGGGGGAAAAAGGAGAGGGGGAAGGAAAGTAAGAGAGATAGATACAGAAATTAAATTTCTGACACTCTCTCAAATAAAAAAGAAAAAAAAGAAAAAACCATAACAACAACTAATACCAAAGATAGTCAGGATTCCTATCCTTAACTGATTTCTGAGTTCTAACCGGTCTAGACTGAGATTCACTAATTGTCTCAACAATATCTTCATTTTCTGTTTCACAAATTAAATCACTACCATGTTTCTTCGGATTTATTTGAAACGAATGAGATATGGACAATTCAATCGGAAATAAATGCTTTATCGAATGCTCTTGAAACGTATCTCCTTTCTTGACTAAGGCAGATCTAATTAAACCATCGAAACCACGAGTAAGTTTCACTACCCTACCCAGATTCCAATACAGTCTAGGCTTAACAAAACTTTTGATTAGAACAACATCATCTACTTTAATTTTGTTATCAAAATCAATTTGATACAAATCATTAGATAATTCTCTTAAACTCAACAAATACTGTTCATACCATAACAGTTTAAACTTATGCAAAAGTGATTCCCTATATTTCAAACTTTCGATCAGATCAGATCTATTAGGGGGGGACAAATCGAAAAGGGATCTTCTTTGAAATTCAAGAATACTGTTTTTCCAAGAAAAGAACGAATGAATGCACTAGGGGCAATAACTTCCAAACTGGAATCATCTGAACAACGATAAGTCAAAGGTCTATCATTGACAGACCTCTGTATATCAGACAACACAGTTAATAGTTGGAAATAGTCCAACCTATTATGTCCTATAACTTTAAATAAACAATTCTTAACTGTTTTGATTAATCTTTCCCACATCGCACCAAACCAGGCAGAATACATAGGTATAGTAAGGTGCTTGATACTACATGTATCGAGATTTCCTCTAAATTCATCAGATAGAAATACCTTTTTCACTAAGTCACATCCAGCGACAAAAGACAAGGCGTTATCAGAATATATGTGTGAAGGCACATCGAACTGATTAAAGAATCTAAAGAAAGCTAACACAACAGCGTGAGTAGACATATCAAGCAATAGTTCTAGATGTATTGCTCTCACATTAAAACAAGTAAAAATTAAAATATACATTTTCTTAACTACACTACCATCAACAACCCACAGGTGCCCTGTAAAATCAATACCTGTATATAAGAAAGGTCTAACAAGATTCACTCTATGTTTAGGTAGGTTAGTGACCTTAGGATATCTAAAGGACAATGAATTGTACCTTTTACAAATGACACAACTAGCAAGGATAGTCTTAACTGCCTGTCTAGCCTTAGGTACCCAAAATCCAGTATTACGTAACCTATCAAGTGTGGCAGCAATTCCCAAGTGTTTACACTTAACATGACAATCCATGATAAACAAACTTGTAATGTGACAAGTTTTTGGCAGAATAGGATGTACTACATCATCAGAAAATTTTCAGAATTATCAATTCGACCACGACAGCGTATTATACCGTTGTCATCCAAAAACAAATTGAACTTATTTACTAACTGAGGAACTTTATTCTCATCTTTGTGTTCTAGGAAATTTTTCTCTTCAATGAAGAACTGACTCTGAATTATTTTAATCAAATATAATTTAGATTTCACGAGATGATCAACATAATCATTATCTCCCTTTAACTTGGCAATGAACTTAAAAACTAGCGTGAGTGTACCAATTAATTTTTCTAGAGAGGAGAATCTTTCTAATCTTATTATTGCTGAAGAATTAGATTCTATTTCACAGCTAGAGTAAGCAGTCATTAATACTCGACACTTTGCACTAAGACAATCCAAATTATATTCAGGCCATATCAAATAATCCTTCTGCAACCAGACAGGACCTTTTAACCAAAAATCCTTTTTCCTTTATAAACTTGCTCAAGGAAACACCTCTAGTTACAAAATCTGCTGGGTTTTCACCAGTACTCACATACTTAAATCTTATAACATAACCTTTATTACTTAGCTCACTCACCATAGACTTTATATCCTTTAGTTGATTTCTTGTGAACTGACATTTGGTGTTAATTGTTTCCGATAACAGCCATGACAACACCACCTGTGCGTCTACGGCTATTATAATTTCTTTAAACATTACACCTTTGTTAGAACAGTTACATGTTTAATACCTAGATAAACAGATAATAACTCCAAAGTAGGCAGAGTTCTCTTTACAGATGGAGCAACTCTTGCTTTCTCAAAAAATATCTAAAACCTTTTTTCCCAACATTTTTTGCGCCGAGTTTGGCTGTTACTAAGCTAAATTTCGACATCATCTAATAAAAATTGAAGATGAAAGTAAATCCTAGTCAGAAATTAATAATAGTTGATTATGTTTTATATATATAAAAAAAAAAAAAAAAAATAATGTTATAATATTTTTGTATGTTTCCAATTGTTTTTCCCCCAGCGGAGAAGATTTGCAGTGTTCCTACCCAACCATCTCGGAATCCGGGTGCTAATCGTGTCGACATAAAAAATTCAAGAAATTCTGAAGAAAAAAGTTCTGGTTGTTGTTGAGTTTCGGTTCCATTTTGTGCAATGGAAAGATTTTGCGGCCATTTAAAATCTGCGATATGAAAACCAAAGGAACAATGTCACTTTATTGTTAATTTGTCTGTATTAAAGTTGTAAAAAAATTTTGATTTTTTTTCTCTTGTTTATTTTTCACTCCTGACATGAAGAAATGAAATTTTACACTTGTTTTCTCATTCTAAATCAATTTTTTTTCTAATTATTTCACCCTCAATGAAGGCAGTAATGCCACTAAGATGCAAGGGGTTACTAGGAGTCAAAGAGGATGAGAAGATTTTAGTGAGAAAAAAGGACAATAAAAGAACAGACTTCAGGAAAACGGAAGATGGAGGTTAAATTTTTGAAGATTGTAAATGGCAGGGAAACATGAAACAGAAGGGATTTCCACAGGTGAGAAGTGCACAAAAATAAACTATTAGAAAAGAAACTGTTAGCACAGAATTTATGGTTACATCTAGCCAGCTCAACTGTAAATTGATGAGATCTCGACATCAGTCTAGTACTGCACTTAAATTCAAAAAGTCTAGGTACCATAGCGAAGAGCTTATCTGAACAATTACCATGAAAGTATTTATAGAAAAGACACAGGGAGGCAATGTTATGGTGGTGAGAAAGTAACTGGAGCTGAGTTGCCAGATCAGGAGTATTGCTGATTAATTGCAGTATGCTTAAATCAATGCAGTTAAGGTACCAAGGAGGAAAGGTCATCAGAACAATTAGAATGAAAGTGATTGTCACTTGTCAAAATTAAGGAGTATATTACTAATATATATATATATATATATATTGATGCATGTTTCATTAAATAATATAGACAAGTTTTGTCCATTTTAAGTAAGTTCCTTTCATATTGTCTGATAAGCTTAATAACATTATCATTGAAAGTCGAAAAGAAATCACCATATTGATACCTGTTTAAATCCAATCTAAGCTTTCGGCTTACATAAGCCATTATCAAAGATGACAATTACATTTCAATATATCAAACAGTACACAGACAAAATAATGATAGTCTGTTGCATGAAAAATTTCAAAGCAACGACAAACTCGTGTATACAAGACGTGGAAGCGAATATCGTGTCGCAGTTCATGACATCACACATGACCATGCGGGAGTGAAAACAAGAAGTATTAAGTATGGGAAGCTGTTGGTATAAACCAATGGCTTTTGTTATTAAGCTTATCAGACAATATGAAAGGAACTTACTTAAAATAGACAAAGCTTGTCTATATTATTTAATGAAACATGCATCAATGAAAAATTGCTGCCTAAGTATACACAACATACATATACATATATATATATATATATATATATATATATATATATATATATATATATATCCTATACAGGTTGATAGGAAGAACTTGAAGTATTTGAAGTCATTTACATATTTAGGAAGTAAGATGAATGCCAATGCATCTCTTGATAGGGAAATAACAAATCAGATCGCTAAAGCTACAAGTGCATTTGGGAAGCTTCACAGGCATGTATGGAAGGAAGGAAGTATCAAATTGGACACCAAAATATGGGTTTATAAATCAGCCCTTTTGACCAGCTCAGAACCATGGACTCCATATCAGTCAGCTGGATCTCTTCTGCAAAAATTGTCTCTGGCTGTACTTTTGATGATGTACTTTGCCGATCTTCTCACAAAATGCAACTTTGGTGGAATTGAAACCTTCCTGATGCATTCACAACTTCGCTGGGATGGTCATGTTGCAAGGATGAGTGACAACAGAACACCTAAGGTCCTCATGTATATCCAGCTTGACAGTAGACAAAGGAATGTTGGACGACCATGAGTCAGGTATAAAGATAAGCTAACCACCCCCAGCTGTCAATGTGCCTCGTACTAACTTTGAGCGAGTTGCCCTGGATAAAAATAACTGGAGATATTTGTACCAGAGTGGTTTCAAAAGTTTTGAAATTGTATTGATTGGCTAAAAAACGAAAGACACCAGTAAAAGTGTCAGCCAATATTCCCAAGGCTCTGTTCCGAGGTCCTCGCTGTTGCACAATATGTGGACTGTTATGTAGGTCACTAGCTGGACTGAAGTGTCATATATGACACAGATACAAAAACTGAATGAGGTTGTCGCATCCTCATATGTTGAAATTGACATGAAAATCTCAGTCCCTCCTCGGATGGTCATATACCAGGAAGGCCGATATACATCAACAGTTTCCCAGATCTCAGTATTGATGTTGGCCTGTGTCAGTGATGTTTGAAACTGATCCTTGAAGCATCATTTTGGGCCTCCACTGGTTCATGGATAAAAGTGTTGGTTGATGTAATTCAGTGACTTGACCCAAAGAGTTGTGCGTTCAAAGCTGACCACAGCACAGGTGAACAAAAAAAACAGTTACTAAAGGGAAACAACTGAGACTAAGACATCCACAAAAAGAAGGGCATGTGGAACTAGAGCAAGCTACCCCAGGGGACTAAAGAAAGGGTTCAGTTTGAAATTCCAACGTATATCACCTGAAGAAGTCTGGAGCATACAATGGCCGAAATGTTGTGAATATGACAACAAAGATGAAGACAACAGTTCAGATAATGTAAATAGTTACAATACCTCATCTCAGAAATATAGATAGATGTTTATTTTAAATACTTGTCAAAAATTAATAATAATGGCTGACAATGCTTCATCTAATAAAAAAATGAAGATGAAAGTAAATACTAGTCAAAAATTAATAATAATGGCTGACAATGCTTCATCTAATAAAAAAATGAAGATGAAAGTAAATACTAGTCAAAAATTAATAATAATGGCTGACAATGCTTCATCTAATAAAAAAATGAAGATGAAAGTAAATACTAGTCAAAAATTAATAATAATGGCTGACAATGCTTCATCTAATAAAAAATGAACATGAAAGTAAATACTAGTGAAAAATGAATAAAAATGACTGACAATGTCTCATAAAAAATAAAGATGAAAGTAAATACTAGTCAAAAATTAATAATAATGGTTTTATTTTTGTGCACACCACTGATGTGTGTGTTTATGTGTGGTATTTAACACTTTTCTATTTTATTTCAGGTCATGTCAAGATCGTATTTATTCAATAGTGTATAAAATTTTATTATTTTAATATTAAAAAAATATTGAACATTAACAAGAAAATGCTGATCATTGTTTTATACAAGTACAGTGCAATTATAAAACGACTAGAATTTTTTCTTATTAAATAAGAACTGGACGAAATATTGCTAGACATGGTCAGTAGATTAAATAAAGGGTTCTGAAGATTACCTGGATTGACAAGCACAACATTGTTATAAAAACAACAAAGATTAGGACAACAGTCCACATTTAAATAATATTGAAAAATGTAAACTGTGGGTTACCTCACTTGGTTTTGCCAAATGTCTGTTAGGTGGTGCTTTTTAAGTGAATAAAAGGGGCAAACATTTCCTTCCACTTGCTTCAATATGAAGTAGTACATATGAAGCGTCCCTGTCAGGTCGTGATCACTTCCTCAGTCCACTCTCTCACATGTGTATCCCACTTGCTTGTATCACACAGTAAAATAAGCACATTCTTAATAGCTAAATTTTTAATATCTTTTCCATTCCTTTTCAGCTGTGTATTAATCTAATTTCTTTGTTTCGGATATTACAATGGTAGAAAAGTATTTAAATTCTGTCAATTTTAAACCAGTCCTCAAAGACATTACCACCCTTTGCAGAACTCAGAAAATCAAAGAAAATAAAACAATATCTGACCAAATTGCCTTTTAATGGTGGTAATAAAACCCAGAAGTGGGTATCCATCAATTGTCATTTCTTCTTCAAAATGCAACACAGAGAAGAAGTTAGCAATAACTTTTAGAAGAACTTGTGGGTTACTCTACTTGGTTTTGCCAAATGCCTGCTAGGTGGCACTATTTAAGTTTATAAAAAGACAAACATTTTCTTCCTCTTCCTTATTCTTCAAGATGTAGCATTAATGTAGATAAGAGCGTCCCTGTTGGGTCATATTCATTTCCTCGGTCCTTTGATGAATGAATTCTCACATACAAACAAGTACATTCTTAAATGCTAGATTTTTAACATCTTTTCCATTCCTTTTCGACTCTGTACACATTAATGTGGTTTTTTTGTTAATACATGCATTGTTAGTTTATGATCCATGTTTTTGTGTGTTATTTTTGCCCAGACTCATGTGAGTCTGCCAAATATTGTTTGTAGGGCAAATGTGCCAGGAGCCATTGAATATTTATTGAAAAACATCCACACCTCTCAGCAAATGTGGTGCTTCCCATAACAAAATGAAAAAATTTGGTGGCAGGGTTTTAAGTTGTCTCTTATGATAAAAAAAATAGTTTTTCATTTTGGGAGTTTCTTCACATAATATTAATTTTTTAAAAATTTTATGGATTTATCTTTTGGAAGAAAAATGACACACACAAAAAAAAAGAAATGCAGACACTGACATTTTTTTTTCTCATCTATAGAAATTTACTTTTACTAGAATTTTTTTGCAGATGTGTTTTGAAATCCTCAGTATTTAATATTGTTGAAGTTACTGCTAACATTTTTTATCAAGATTTACAAACTCTATGCTTCATTCAATTTTGCAAACTAATTGATGAAATTTGAATAAGATGATTTGTTTGGAAAAATATTTTGACAAAAAACCTACTTTGCAGTTTATTAACTTCTTTAATTTAATGTAATTTTAAAGGATTTCATGGTAAACAATATATATTATATTACCACCATTACCACCATTAAAAGGCAATTTCTTTTTTTTTCTTTTTAACAGTGAAGAATAAATTCTTAGGATTTCTTACTCTTGAGCATGCAAAAGACAACTGACCATGTGTAAATATTTCATTCTGGAGCTGAATTCCAACTTTTTGAAACATGTGGCCTTATGATTTGTTTATAGTTCTTGCAAACACAGGGTGAAATGGAAACTGGATTCTTGTATATATAAAAACTTAAAGAAAATATAGACAGAAAACAATATTGCATTTTTATTAAATAAGTATTTATTACTTTAATCATCAAATTGTTTTTAAAATAGTGGGAGTATTTTGTCTGTTAAATAATAAAACTTAATTTTTCCAAAGAAATGAAAGTTTATTGTACTAAGTTCTGGAGCCTAGTAAAACCAACTGTACTTTGTACCCCCTTACCTGTTTGCGCTTCTCCCCAAAATTTGGTTATGATCGGTCAATTGATGTTTTAGAGAGTGTGATGGATTAAGGGAAGTCACAGAATTTTATATGTAGATTTATTTAACTTCGAAAGCATTCGGCACTCAGGGGTTAAAGGGAAGTAACTCTTTTTTTCGTAACGAAATATATTTGAATTAAAAGAATTTGGTATTTAAAAATCCTCTTCAAAATTGAAATTAAATGAACTAAAACGTACTGTAGCGAATGAAAATTAATTGAAATTAATAATTATATAAAAAGAATTAAAATTATAAAATATTCTCAAAAAATTAGTTTTGGCAAGTCACAAAAATAAAAAAAATACTAAAAAAATAAAATTGTTGACATTTCAAAATTCAATTCTCTTATAGATGAAGAAGAAATTTGAAGCAACCAGAGCAAATGTTTAGACAAACTACACTCATTAGTTCTACCAGTTCAGACATTTACAGCTAAGACCACGTATACAGGGTGACATGCTAATATTTTCTACCCAGCAAATCTCTTACTAATTTATCCAGTAATGGGTTGAATGTGTTTTTGTCTCTTAGCATTTGTCTTATTAAATTTTTCAAAATCTGCTTTTTCTTTCCAAATAACCCTGTATTAATAAGTCGATGAATATAATTATTACAGATCTGAGAGTACAAATTAAATTTTGTATTTTGAGCAGACAGTACAAATTTGGTTTACAGCTTGTTGTACCACGTATACAGTTTTACATCATCCTCATTTCTGTCATCTTCCATTGGCAAGAAAGAAGTTCAATTCAGAGAGCTTCTTTCTGAGAACCATTACTTTATGGAACAGACTCCTGATAGCATACTTCCCTGAATACCTTAACCTTTTCAAGTCCAAGACCTATCGTATGTGTTCTCATTGTCTGCATTATCTTCTTCCTATGTCTATACAACCTTATTTAGTAACCCTCTCCCTTGAGTGGCACTTTGGTCTTATATTGGCTGAACATTTAATTAAAAAATTCTAAATACTTAGAATTTTTTTTTTTTTTTTTTGGCAATAAATACACCCTTGTGCAAATTAGTTGAAGCCAAACAAGTAATTCCATTTTATTTACTTTTTTCATATTTTTCCAATGAAACATGACCCAGTGTATATGTTAGTACTTCATATGTCCACTTCATGAAGTCGTTCCTTACAGATTGATGACAGAGTCTCAATTGGATTTAAATCAGCAGAGTTTCTATAAGACTTTGATTTTTCTCACTTGCCAGTGTGTTTATGCAGTGTTACAAATTTTAATACACTTCCTTGGAGTAAAATCCATTGCAGACAATGGCTGTAGGACAACTAATCGACAATAGTGGACAACAGTGTCTGGGTGTGATAAAAATCTGATGCAATCATGGATGATGCAGTATTTTTCAAGGCCAAAAAAATTTCATCACACACCCTGAAAATAGATTCATATTACTGCACACCACTGCAAATCTGAGGAAAAAAATAGAAATCGATTACACCCTGTCAATCCAGTGGGTCTAAAACTGACCGTATGGTGAAAGAGGAAACAAAAGTGGCCATTTCTATTAATTTGCACAAGGATGTATGTTGTGTTTAAGTTTTTGTTCTGAGTAAGTCTTAGGTGAAACTGGGTGAAATATCCTCAAGAGTGGTAACTACCTTAGCTTTTAGATCACAGATTAAGAGTAATGCTGAATTTTTTTTTTATAGTACATTTTTGAAGAACTAACAATATAATAACATGATCTACATGAATACCAATATATTTAACCCTACTAAACTGCTTTCATTATGATATTGTTGTAAATACCATTGTATGAGAGATGCAAATCTCTCAAACATTGAAATGACTGTATAGCAAAGAAGAACAAACGAAAGAGATCTAGTCTGCAAAACAAGGAGCGTTAGTGGGAATACCCATCAAATTAATATACAATTCATCCAGGCTGTTGCAATATTTGGTCTGGAGTTCCTGTTGTATATCTAACAATTCTTGACAAAAATAGAAATCAATTACACACTGTCACTCTAATGGGTCTAAAACTGACCTTATGGCGAAATAAAAGAAACTAAAGAAGTTGTTTCAATTAATTGGCACAAGGTTGTAAATATGGGTCAGGATTTTTTTCTCCAAAATTAGTAAGTTGGCAAGTATAAATATTACAGATATTAGGATAATTTTTAAAGAAGTAATGGATTTTTTATTTATTAATCCAACAGATTTTAGCACTTTAGATGTTATTTTTTAGTAGATACTCATATTTGAGTAGCCGTTCTGTTTATTTATTAAACAGTATATTTTATTAATTTTCATCTACTGGCCTGAATATTTGAAGTAATGAATATAGAGCATCTACTCAAATATGTTTATCCACTAAAAAATTAACATTTAATAAAAAAGATATGAAAGTAGAAATTTTGTATTTCAAGCCAACTGTGTACAAATTTGGTTGAGATCAACTTCTATGTAAAAAGACTACTTAGTACTTTACAATGAACAGATGAGAAATAGCATTTAACAAGCATGCAAAAAAAAAAAAAAAAAATTAGGTTATCTCCTCCACAGTAAATCCACCTGGTCTGCAATGATTTCCTGACTACAAGAGCAACATCACTGATTTTGTATGTGAAGGTCTCTCTTTATCTAAAGAAGTTATGAAGAAATCGCAAGTCTTAAGAAAAAAAAAGAAAGTGTACATTATTTTTACTTAGCGAGAGCAGAAAAAAATGTGGTATCTTCTTCCTTCATAAGTCATATCCTTTCAAAACATAAGCGATAATGGTTCTCCACAACTTCCTGTCTTTTGTAGTTCTTAGCAATATATCTTATTATTATCTTTCCGTGTCCACCTTTGTAATCCATTTACACTTTGGTAGGTTACTCGGTTTCATCTTACCTTCAATATGTGTTGTGAGTGTCAAATTCACTAAGCACTCTTTCCTCATTATGTGTTTCTAGAAATTGAAACCATTTTTTTGTGATTCTACTTAAAAATGTCTTTTTTATTCCTACTTTCCTTAAAACTTTTTGTTTCTGTGGTAACCTAGAAAGAGTTACTGAATGAGGAATAACCAAAATGGAGGTTGGAAATGAAATGGAAATCTTTATAACATTGACAAAATACAATACTCGCCAGGGACATGAAGTAGGTAAACCACTGCTAGTAGTGGACTACTTAGACTGCATATTACCCCCACTTACAATAGTGTCCAACGTATTTATGAGGATCGGGACATACCCATTAGTGTTCATAGATATATAACAGTCCCAATTTTCTCTAAAACGTTGTCGCTGGTCACATGTTCATTCCAAGTTATTCTCAGCATCCTTCTGTAGAACAACATTTCTGTTGCTTCAAGTCTCCTCTTTATGTTTGAAAAGATTGTCCAGCACTCAGTGCCATACAGGAGGACAGATATCACATAGCAGTTTAATACTCTTTTCCTTGTTTCTAGTAAAATTTTCCTATTTCTTATTACTCTGCTTAGCTTTTGGAATGTTTATCTCAATACACCTTCAGATTTCAATGTCGCTCTTTCTGTCCTCTGTTAAAACACTTCACAGATATTTAAATTTCCACGCTTGTTTGATTTTGGTATTTCTGATTTGCAATTCACACTTTGAACACATCCTTTTGATAACAACCAACCATGCCAAACTGTGAACAGAATATGTATAAAACTTGCATCTAGCCATTTCAACTGTAAAATGATGAGACTTTTCTGCCAATCAAGTAACCCACGATCCTAGTTATTTTAGTTATAATGCTCTATGAAAAGCATACAAAATCCATAATAAAAAGGAGAAACTATAAATAAAAAGACAAAAACTAAGCAAATTATATTACATATAAATTCCATAACTTAAGAACTAGAAAGAAACTTAACTATGCTCAATAGAAAAATTATCACAAACACTTGAAAAACAGTTTCAAATATAAAATGAAGAACAAAGAAACTTTACATCAGAAACAGGAGTTTGTCAAATAGAATGTTAACAATGCCCTCAAAATACATCATTGAAATATACAGGGATTTAAAGAAAAGAATACACAAACATAAAAAAGACTTAAAATACAGTGGAACTATGATTGACAAATATAATTTGTTCTTGAAGCCTATTTGTAACCCGAAATGTTTGTTAACCGAAAATATTTTTTCAATAGGAATAAATGTAAATTGAATTAATCCGTTCCTGGTCCCAAGATGATTGCTTATTTAAACTTTAACAAAAGTACTTTGTGCACAAGTTTATACACAAAACTAATGATAATCATTAAATCTAAGAAAAAAATAAATAAACCCAATACTAAATAGATAAAAATATAGATGAACACTTCAATTTTACTGTACATGTATGTAGGAGAGTTGATGGTATAAGTGGAAGGTGAAGGAAAGAGATGTTATTGTTTGGAAAAGGGGAGGAAAGACATCATCATTATCTCTTTATTTATAAGAATCGTATAGATCATTAAGTTTTTTCCATACTAAACTGAGTAGGAAGAGACAATATCACCAACAATTGTTTTTCTCTTAACTTTTGTTTTTACTTTATCAGTATCCTGTCTAGCTTTCTTTGGAAGCATGACTAAGGGATAATGAAGAGAAAAAAAAAAGGCACAGTCGAATAAAACTGGAAAAGAAAGCAGAGCACAACACATGAATGTATTAGGTTGGTGCAAAAATAATGATGTAATAATGTCGTTTTTTGATGTATTTTTTAACGTCAAAAAACGACATTATTACGTCATTATTTTTGCACCAACCTAATATACGACATTGCGTGTTATTGTCACATAAAGTATGTCTCATGTAACTTGCTGAGGAAGACAGGTGAATTATTAAAGGAATCTCTTTAAAGCTGTCATGAACTGATGTCACACATATATCTGTATCTATCTCCTAACTGCTTTTGTCTGTCTAGACTCTAGAGACTATACTTAAATACTCTTTAAAAGTATCATGAAGAATGTTTTTTTGTTGTTGTTGGTAAACCGATGGTTGGAAAATGTTAAATATTTATTTTCAAACGATTAACTTATTAACCAGAACAATGTGTAGATCCTCTGATTCAGAAACCATTTTTTGTCATTTGATGATTGACTGTCTTGGTGTTTATTTCCATCTTCGCACCACAAACTCTTTAAATTTTGTATGTTTTAAAATTTTATTTCGACATGCAAAATATATCTTTGCTTGTACTAATGATATTTTTATTCATTTTTTTTACTAGATTCCATAAGACCCTTATGCTTAATTTAGGGTCAGACTATTTCAGTTTGTCCCCTATTCTTATGAAACCAATGTAAACATTAATGAAACTAAAAAATAAATTAAAAATAAGAAAATAAAAGAAATACAAGTCAAAGCAGTTGAAATTCGTTCAAATTAATTTTCTCTAACAATATGGTTAAAGTAAAAAAAAAATGAATCACATTATTTATTGTTAATGCTGATAAAATTCTTTTCTCAAATCCTTCTGTAGAAGTTGTTTTAGCTGGGATTTGTTTGATAAGCCCTGAGGTAGCAACGCCTCTAATTAACTATAGAAACAAGAATAAACACAAACATGGATTTATAGAACAAACAATAACAATTATTTATTACGCAGATCAACTATTGCCATGAAAAATAAAAATGGTGAGTCTCTGTCAGTGAAATTAGTTTGTTGTCAAGCATGAATCATAAATCATATGTGTAAGCTTTTGGGAGTGCATTTTGTTTTAATATGTAAATCTTGTATTTACAAATAAATTCAATTATCTATCAGTGGAGTTTTAGTTCAGATGTCAAATTCCTCGTCTGGGAATAGTGAGTGGAATTTGCGGTGCCAGTGTGTCATGGAGATGTGTCATTCCTTGTCCATCAATGTTGCTACTTTCTCCATCTGTTGCTATCTGTCTAAATGCTAATTCTTTGCTTATATCAGTAGAGATAGGCTCAGCTTGAACACAATTTTAGATTCTTGATCTTCCATTTGATTGGTCAGACATTGAATACTTAATTCTGATTTGCTGGTTATGTTATTTTACTGAAACTATGTCTATGCGTTGTTTATATTCTAAATGTCTAAGTTCTGCTTGGCCACATGCTGTTCACTGACCTGAAGTGGAACAACTACATTGAGCCTATAGCTTCATCTACCATAAGGAAAGTTGGTTCTCTGTGTCATGCCAGAAGGTTCTTCTCACCAGAGTTGATCCTTCAAACCTACAAATCAACCATTTGTCCTTGCATGGAATACCGCTGCCATATATGGTCTGGTACTCCCACTGTTTATCTCAAGGTCCTCAACAAAATCCAGAGACAGATATGCAACGTGACTGATCTGGCATCCCTTCTATAATCACTATCTCATAGATGTGATGTGGCTTCCCTCTGTCTTTTCTACAAGTATTTTCATGGCAACTGCTCTGATGAGCTACTTTCACTGGTTCCCAAACTGCATGAATTTAAGTGTGCTACTAGGTTGATATCTCACTCCTGCCATTTCACTGTCAAAGTGGCTAAATATAGCCATCTCTTCTACTCCAAGAGCTTCTTATCTCACACCTCCTGTCAGTGGAACTCCCTTCCTACCACTTGCTTCCCTGATAGCTTTAATCTTCAAATATTCAAATGTAATGTCAATCGACATCTTCTGATGACATGACTTTGATACCTGCCCTTCTCTTTATCCTTTCCCCAAACACTCCTCTTTACTCTAACTCTCTGTAGCCCCTTGCATGCTAGTGGCACTCTTGCCTTGCTTGGAGTGATTTGCTTAAAAAAAAAACAACAAAATACTAATGTTTTAATCCTGGCTAGATTCATTTGTGCACAGGAAAATATATTTTAAGTTTTTGGAGATGCAACATTTCCATGACAACTGTTTCTTTAGATTCACTTATGCACAGTTTTTGATGAATTGAAATGCAACACAAGGTAATCATTGGCTGGTCAGTGAAAAGCTTGGGAAACACTCACATTGTGTGTACTTGAATTATTTTATTCTTGTTATGCAAGGCAATAAAGCTACTAAGACACAATGGCATGAAAGAATAAGAAAAAAGAGAAACATTATGAGAAAGCGAGAACAATAAAAGAGTAATCAAGAAGACAGTAGATAACGATTTACATTGCATCTAAATTTTTGAAGATCAGAGTTGACTGGAAAGCATGGGACCAGAAGAGAGTTCCACAAGTGAGAAGTGCAAGAAAAGAAACTGTTAGCATAGAACTTATGGTAGCATCTAACTAATTAAACTGTGAATTGATGAGTACTTGTTGCCAATCAAGTACTGTACTTAAATTCCTAAAGTCTAGGTACCATAGTGAAGTGTTCATCTGAAAAATTAGCATGAAAGTGACTGAAGCTGAGATGCCAGGTCAGGACCAATAATATTGCTGATTCTTTGGATTTTATCAAGAATCTCTAGATATACAGCAGGAACACCAGACCATATGTTGCAGGAATATTCAAGGCATGGATGAAGAGTAGACTTATAGATATGTAAGATAGATTCAGGAGAGAAAAATTGTCTAGCACAAGACAGTGAAACAACTTTCTTAGCAGCTTACCTAGCAACAATATAATCTTTCCACCAGAACATTAGCCTGACAAAGCACAAAGAGTCATTCTCCTGGAGGTTAGCATCAGTCATGCTGATGGAAGGCAGAAAGGGGTTTCTCAGATGATTAATAGAGAGCAGTTTAGTTTTGGAGGCATTAAAATTAACAAGCCATTCTTTGCCCCAGTTAACAACAAACTGTAGATCATTTTTGATATCAGTCACCAATTTGACCGTACTGATGTGAACAAACTTATTGAGACAGGAGTAAATAATTGTACCATCAGCATAGATATTAGTTGAGACCTGATGCCATCAAGAAGGTCATTAATGAAAAGTTAGAGTCCTGGGGGACACTGGCATTTTTTTCATCATGTTACCATGTGAGCATGCATTACACCCTTTCCTAGCTTTCAGTGAACACTGACAAGATCAAGGATTGAAATACAATGTGAGGGTGATCATTTGCTAGTTGGCAGAGAGCTTGGACAAGTGTTGTATTGTATGTTTATAATATATTATTTCTGGCAAATCTTGTAGGTGAGTAAATTACTCAACTTTTGGCTCATTGTTTTGTTTTGTATTGATTAAGTTTTTTTTATTGTTTTAGATGTAGTTATGAGAAATTTTTTTGTTGAATTCAGACAAATTCTTTTTGATTTTAGTTGCGATAAAGTTAGTGGGTAGGACAATATATTTTTTTGATTTGTTGTGTTTGTTTCTCATTGAATATGAAATAGGTTATTGAAGGGTCTTGAAAGTATTTTCTATATATTTCTCCTCTTCATGTAAATATTGAGGGCTGCAAATTCTGAATGCTCTTAAGTAGAATCTGATGATTATCCTGGATTTTATTTTGTTGTTATGATGGGAATAGAAATTTATTAGATCATTTTCCGTGGACACTAAGTTTTAAGCTTCTGTCAAAGCAGTGTAGCTTGATATCTAGGAATGGTAAAGTATTGTTTTCTTCCATTTTGTATATAAGTTTTGTTGTATGCTCAATTTTGTTTAGTTTATTTACAAGATCAGGTAAATCAATATCACAAGGATATTTTAATAAAACATTATCACTATATCAGAAGTATATTGATTGTTTAGGTAAAATATTTTAGAAAGGACCAGATTTGAAAAATTCTAAGAAAATACATGCCATTTTTGTGGTATCCTGGTATGTTTACATAGAAATAAGTCACCATTATGTCATGAGGTGTGAACATTTTCTAGTAAATATTTATGGGTTCCTGGAACATTTATCCTGCAAACAGTATTGGTGGACTGTCCTGTGTATGATGATAAACTGCATCATCGTCCTGGGTAAGACGATAAACTACGTCCAACAGCAAGGCCTCTGACCAGGAGGTTTTGAGGAGTGTGGAACCACCTCTTAATTGCTCCAGGTCCACCCTGACCCAGGGTGGTAGCACCTGTTAGGGTCCCAGCTATGGTAAAATAGTTGACGCCACAACCTGACTATGAAAGTGCAAAAATAGATTTTAATACCAGAAATACTTTGTAAAAAAAAAAAAAATAGTATAAGCAATAAATTTTTGAAAAAAGATCTTACCAGCAATAAAAATCTTGTCAGCATTAAATAACCCATTGAGGTTAATATGCCACAAAACAAAACAAAACCAAACTATACATTTTTGAAAAAAATTATTGCCACCTATACATTTTTGGGGAAAAAATATTACCAGCTATACATTTTTGAAAGGATTGCCACCTATACATTTCTGAAAAAATTACCAGCTATACATTTTTGAAAAAAAAGGAAATTTTGTCAGCATTAAATAACCCATTGTGGTTGATATGCTGTAAAACAAACCAAACCAAAAGAAACTGATTTCTTACAAAGAATACATATTCTATTCATACGAACATATCCTAAAAATCTTGTCGGCATTAAATAACCCATTGAGGTTGATATGCCGTAAAACAAAATAAACCAAACCCATCTAAACCAAAGAATACATATTCTATTCATACGAATCTATCCTAAAAATGTTGTCGGCATTAAATAACCCATTGAGGTTGATATGCCGTAAAACAAAATAAACCAAACCAATCTAAACCAAAGAATACATATTCTATTCATACGAATCTATCCTAAAAATGTTGTCAGCATTAAATAACCCATTGAGGTTGATATGCCGTAAAACAAAATAAACCAAACCCATCTAAACCAAAGAATACACTATTCATACGAATCTATCTTAAAAATGTTGTCAGCATTAAATAACCCATTGAGGTTGATATGCCGTAAAACAAAATAAACCAAACCAATCTAAACCAAAGAATACATATTCTATTCAATTCATACGAATCTACCCTAAAAATGTTGTCAGCATTAAATACCCATTGAGGTTGATATGCCGTAAAACAAAATAAAAACCAAACCAATCTAAACCAAAGAATACATATTCTATTCATACGAATCTATCTTAAAAATGTTGTCAGCATTAAATAACCCATTGATGTTGATATGCCGTAAAACAAAATAAACCAAACCCATCTAAACCAAAGAATACATATTCTATTCATACGAATCTATCTTAAAAATGTTGTCAGCATTAAATAACCCATTGAGGTTGATATGCCGTAAAACAAAATAAAAACCAAACCAATCTAAACCAAAGAATACATATTCTATTCATACGAATCTATCCTAAAAATGTTGTCAGCATTAAATAACCCATTGATGTTGATATGCCGTAAAACAAAATAAACCAAACCAATCTAAACCAAAGAATACATATTCTATTCAATTCATACGAATCTACCCTAAAAATGTTGTCAGCATTAAATACCCATTGAGGTTGATATGCCGTAAAACAAAATAAACCAAACCCATCTAAACCAAAGAATACATATTCTATTCATACGAATCTATCTTAAAAATGTTATCAGCATTAAATAACCCATTGAGGTTGATATGCCGTAAAACAAAATAAACCAAACCAATCTAAACCAAAGAATACATATTCTATTCATACGAATCTATCTTAAAAATGTTGTCAGCATTAAATAACCCATTGAGGTTGATATGCCGTAAAACAAAATAAAAACCAAACCAATCTAAACCAAAGAATACATATTCTATTCATACGAATCTATCCTAAAAATGTTGTCAGCATTAAATAACCCATTGAGGTTGATATGCCGTAAAACAAAATAAACCAAACCCATCTAAACCAAAGAATACATATTCTATTCATACGAATCTATCTTAAAAATGTTGTCAGCATTAAATAACCCATTGAGGTTGATATGCCGTAAAACAAAATAAAAACCAAACCAATCTAAACCAAAGAATACATATTCTATTCATACGAATCTATCTTAAAAATGTTGTCAGCATTAAATAACCCATCGAGGTTGATATGCCGTAAAACAAAATAAAAACCAAACCAATCTAAACCAAAGAATACATATTCTATTCATACGAATCTATCCTAAAAATGTTGTCAGCATTAAATAACCCATTGAGGTTGATATGCCGTAAAACAAAATAAACCAAACCCATCTAAACCAAAGAATACATATTCTATTCATACGAATCTATCCTAAAAATGTTGTCGGCATTAAATAACCCATTGAGGTTGATATGCCGTAAAACAAAATAAACCAAAGCAAAGCAAACCAGTATTGGTGGACTCATGCGAGTCTAGGTAAAAATAAAAAAAACTCAAAACAACGAATATAAAACAAATGATAATTCATGTTATTAACAAAAGGAATTATATGTGTACAGTACACAAATGTCATGAAAGGGAAAAAACATTAAGAAGAATGTGCTTGTTTGTATGTGTAACAAAACAAGTATGTGTGACATACATGTGTGTGTATATGCTTGTATGAGAGAATTCAAAAGTCAGTGGAAGAAAGATCCAAACACACCTCAGTGACAGTGTTCCTATCTACATTGCAACTACATCTAAAAGCCAGAGATAAAAAGACCAAAAAGAGGGTGAGTAAGGCTATCATTGCCTATTCATAGGCTTAAAGAGCGCCCCTTAAAAAACAGGTGAGAGAGAGTGAGAGAGAGGCCAGCAGTTGGTATAGCTGTTAAAATTTTCTGGTTGTTTTCCAATGCATCCCTGTTGAGTTGATTTTTGTTTGGACGTCCATTTGCTTTGCTGTGTGTGGATTCATCTTGGTGACACAAAAATTTAACAGTTAGAAAAGGCTTTAAATTAAAAAGTTGTCAAGCTGATGCTGGGGAAATTGATACCAAGTGTCAAAGCATGTTTCGTGAGAAATTTTGAAAATATCTGGTATTATTGTCTTTCTTTCTCGGAGGTGCAGCTATCACTGTGTATCATTAAATCATACTTGCAGATATCTTAGATGTTCTTGTTCACATCTTTTTTCTGTTGAGTCTTTGTTGAGAATGTAGCTTTGCTGTGTGGCGGAAAAAGAAGTTTACTTAAACTGCGTTTGAGTGGTATTTTCATGTATGGTTTGCATAAATTTATTTGTGAATTCTGGGCAGTATCCTTGTAGAAAATGAGCTGTGTTTCTAATTTGTTAATCATATTTTTTTCTTTTGGTTACAAAAATTTAATGTGGTGCATCAAATTGGGTTTAAATGTTACAGTGCTGTGTTTTGTTATGTGTTGCGGGGCCGATAAGGATGTCGCCCCCGCAAGCTTTATGAAGAAACGTGTGAACAGCCAAGACAATGAGGGGACAAAGGCGAAGGTTTATGAAATAATAATGTCGATTTTATTAATGCCAATTGTACAAGAGTGTACTCTGAAGAAATGTGTTCAAGTCAGTGTCGGGTCCGGTATGACTGGTTTTGTTTAGGGGTAGCTGCTTTCGGTCGTATCGGTAAAACGAATGTAGAGTTGATCGGCGAAACGGATGTAGCTGGTCGACTGCCGGATGGGAGAATAGACGGGAACAGCAGCAGGTTGATCGGTGTCCCTAAACAGGGCCAAGTCAGAACAGTGATACAACCTTACTGGGCGGATCGACCGCGGAAACGGGATCGCTCCAAAGCGTATCACTTGGCAAAGACGGAGTCCCTAAACAGGGCCAAGGCAGAATGTGATAGACTTCACAGGGCGGATCGACCGCGGAAACGGGATCGCGCCAAAGCGTATCACTTGGCGAAGCCGGTCAGAGAGGTGATACGTCTTCCAGGGCGGATCGACCGCGGAAACGAGATCGCGCCGAAGAGTAACACTCTCGACAAAGCACCGGAGGCTCACAAAGGCAGCGTACTACACTTTGATCCAGGCCCCCGGGCCGAGCAGCTTGGTATTTATTAATCCACCCACGAGGATTAAATGTGGCACAAGGCCGGTTTAATGTGGGTAGCCCGCGAGCCCGTAGGCTCGGCCAAAAATATGACCTTTGAACCCGCCTTGACGGGTTCAGGTCCTGTCTACCTCCCCGAAGGAAACCTTGCCCTTCGGCAAAGCTTCCTCCGAGTTCCTCTCTGCATTAGAGAGTTCGACAGAAGCCAGCCCGGATGATCACAAAGCACTGATACTGCACTTTGATCCTATTATTAATTTACCAAAATAGTACAAATGTGCCACGAGGGCTAAAAATGGGGGTGGGGAAAAGATTGGTCTTCTCTAGTCCTATCTCAAAACTAACTAGTCTCAATCTTTGACCCATTCGTACTTACAATATTCCTTTCACCATAACAACGCTTTTACTCCTTACAATCACACCACAATCACCAAAATACCACATTTTCGCTATGAAAAGCCCTATCATGAAGTTTTTATTTTTACAATTATCGAGGGATCGGGAAAAAAATAAACCCAATGATTATATACAATGAAAAACATGTTTGTAAAAGAAACTAAACACAACAATATTAGTAGTAGGACCCTTCCAAAAATGTGGCAGAAATCTCGATTAACTGGGTTGAAACAAATCCAGAGAAAAGAGACATCTGTCACCTAAAGTGTGTGTGTGGGGGGGTGGTGGAGACAAATAACTAAAAGGAGGACAAAAAAGCGGGACTTATGTACTTGCATGCACTAGCTATGTTGAAAGGAAAATATTTAGCCCTGAGAAGGCGAAAACTGAAAAAGAAAAAGTCCTATCTTACCTTAAATGTCCCGGGATGACTGATGTTTCGGTTCGAGTCCCTAAATCCTCTTGCCTAAGTTGCATCCAATAACCACTCGAGGTCAGCACCTCTCACTCGCACCAAGCGTGAAACTTTCACCCACCTTTTGCCGAATTTCGACGTGGAGAGACGCACCCTCTCCGCCCTGATCTTAACCTTAAGCTGATGCCTAACGAAAGAGACCAGTTGCAAGGAGGAAAATTTCTCACCCGCGTGAAACTCCTTCTGTCTAGTCGTCCACACTACCATTTGCATAATGCCGAGCAGACACAAGAGCACATAGTGCTGATCCCTCGACATTGACGGAACCACGTTGGCACAAACGGAACTGGCTTCCAGGGCAAAAAACTTTCCGTCCAAGACGCGAACCATGTAGCCTTCAATCAGCCTGCACAAAGGTTGCACAACGTCGCAGTGAAAGAAGGCATGTTCGATTGACTCCTCACAGTCACCACAGCGAACACATTTGGCTGTAACCGCCAAATCCGCTGCGCAGAGCTTTTTGCCGACCCAGAGAGCCCCTCGCAACACCAGCCAGGTGAGGGATGCCTCGTCGTTATTGAGACATTTCAACCCGGGCGCCCAAGGCGAGACGGAGCGAAACTCCCCGTTCGTAAGGCCCAGCTCGCTCGGGAGCTTGTCCTTGGCCTTTCCCCTCACAATTACCCGATATAAAGCCTTCCGTGACAAATCCCGTGTGTCAGAAAGGTGTTCTTTTACCCCAAGGAGGCAGCACAGCGCTTTCCTACATTCCTGATAAAAGAGGCATTCACCATCAGTTGAGCGGTGAGCCTCCACCTCGTCGGAATGCACACTTTCCAGGGATGGAAAAGCTTGACGAGCGTCTTCCTTCCAGAATTCGTCCTCATCGTCCTTTGGCGTACACATCCGTTCTAGGAAATTCAAGCGGAGTATGTGCTGACGTGTCTCGACGCTTGGCATTCCCAGACCGCCTTCGGCAGGATGGAGGCAGCAGACCCTGCGATTTACCAGATGAGCTTTTCCTCTCCAAAGGAAATTGAAAAGCTCTTTAACGAAATTGTCTAGTTCGGTAGACGGGAGTGGAAGAACCGAAAGACGGTAGAGGAGGATCGGGTAGATGTGCGTAATGCACACTTCCGCCCTCCCCTTCAAAGAAAGATTCCTTCGAGTCCACAGGCGAACTGCTTTCTCGACCTTCTTCCGAACCTCCGACCAGTTGGTGTCTAGCTGAAGACCGGGCCCGAACCAGACACCGAGTATCTTAACGGGCCCGTCCGTCCAGCCGAAGGGACCGGGGAGAGGAACATCCTCCCAATCACCCAACCGCAAGCCGACAGACTTATCGCAATTGATTTTGGCCCCCGCCACCATCTCATACCGGCAAACTTCTTTGCTGACTTCGTGAATTTCGGCGGTGTTCTTAGCGAAAACAGACACGTCGTCAGCATAGGCTGAACACTTCGCCGATTTGTTGGCACCAGGTAAAGAAATTCCGCGAAGGACCGGATTCGCCTTTAGCTTGCGAAGGAAGGGTTCCAAAGCAAGAATTGGACGATAAAAGGGGCGTATGATACTTGGAGCGATTCATTCAAGAACTCCCCGGCTAGAGGGAGTAGAAAACCGTCGATATTAAATTAATACAATTGTTGTCCGATGTTTCAGGAAGCGCTGCCTAATCCAATGCTTACGAAGTACGGTTTGGCATCAACGATATTGAACTAGTCGTCTGGTTTCTCGCATGTTGCTTGACTTAAATCTGCGAGATCAGGAGTTGTGAAGGTCAAGGCCGTCTTTCTAAGGAGTAATGACTATTAGTAAATTTTTGTTTGCATGTGTTGAATATTGTACAAATTGTGCTGATTCATTGTTCCTTCTGGCATGGTAGTTGCCATCGAGATGTGTTTTAGAGTTTTGAAATTTGTGATTTTGCTCCTTCTATTGGTTTTAATCACAAATTTGTTATAAGGATAAATTTTTTGTGGTATGGTAGATAGAAAATTTGGCTGAATTTCTTTTTCATTGGCTTTCGATTTTTAAAAGTGTCTAAACGATGCATCATTGAGATTGTTTATAGTTTTGTGTTCTTTTCTTTTTGTATCCAGTATTAAAGTCATGTCGCGGTCACTATTGAGTAGATGTGTGTTTATGTTAGGAGGTCACCATACCAGGGAGTTGTGCAAGAGAGAAATGGTATTTTTTTTCTTGGGACTTACGAAACTATGATTCCAAGAGGTGATCCAATTAGTAAACCCAATTTTGGTTTTTATATATATATATATATATATATATATATATATATATAAATGCACTGAAATGAAGTTGCATCTTTGTAATGAGCAAACTGTTTTTGTCTATATGATAAAATTATAATATATATATATATATATATATATATATATATATATATATACATACATTATGAAATGGACAAAGTTCAACAATTATTTATTTATAAAAAGAACGTATAAACATAAAAAATATCTTAAATATATATATATATATATATATATATATATATATATATATATATAATATTGAAAGCAGAGACTTTACAAACCTATGGTAATATTTTATTTCGCAAAACTGATACTTTGGTTTTGTCTCCTCAGACCAAAATCGGTTTCAACAAACTGATTTTGTTCTGATGAGATGAAACCAAAGTATCGGTTTTGTGAAATAAAATATTACCATGGGTTTCTAAAGTCTATGTTTTCATAGTTATCGTTTGCTCTTTTCTTACAATGAAGTCTCTCTGGATCTATATCCTCTTTGGAATTATCCATAAAGATTACCAAATAATATCATCATCTATCTTTCTCTCTCTCTCTCTCATATATATATATATATATATATATATATATATATATATATATATATATATATATATATATAAAGAAATATAGTCTTAAGATGTGCTATATTTATGGAATAAAGTGCTCAATATCAGAGATAGAGCGTGTATAAATATAAAAGTGAACATAGAAGTCAACACTTAGAGCCTCTAAGTGTTGACTTCTATGTTCACTTTTATATATATATATATATATATATATATATATATATATATATGTGTGTGTGTGTGTGTGTGTGTGTTATATGCTTACCTCCAATAATTCGCTAAAAAATCAGTATATAGCATAATGATAAAAGGGCCGAAACTTAATAAAAACAAAGTTTCATCATTAAAATGTTCATGTTATTATTAACAAGAAAGAACAAAGTATTTTTTAAATATTTAAAAAAATTTTTTCCTTCTTTCTAACACGTTCTAAATTTGGGTAAAACATCTCATTTGTCACTTAGCTGATTGATGTTAGTTAGGACCCATTCGTATATTTTATTTTTGAGGTGATTTGTTTTGGATAGTGTTTGGAGTGTTTCTATCGGATCTGGAGTTTTGGGATGTTATCACTTGTTTTGCGGACATGTATTATTCTCGAACTTCTTCCAGTTCTGCAGCCCCTTGTGAGAACGTTTACAACTGAATATTTTTGTTTTTTCTAACTCTCTTCCTTTTAAAAACTTCCGTAAGGCTTACCATATTATTTAGGTCATACATAGCATTTCTAGAAGCAGTCATGCAATGATTCTTTAAAATGTCGTAAACTATTTTTTTTTTCTTTTCTTAGGACACTTGAATCGATGTATTTGTTACTGTGACAACGAGGCGCGGATGGATATGAGAACAGGGTGTGGACTGTTGAATAAAAATAGTACCTATTTGTGACGTCACGAGACAAATGTCGTCTGTCTGTGGGAATCATTCATGAACTGTTATTGCTAGTAAAAGAAAATATGGCTGGTTACGACAAACGGACACTTATCACGGTCGGCCTATTGATAGTCATTCTCTGCATGTTGAGTAAGTATTTCCCGTCGTAGTCTCGAGCGAAAGGCCATCTCTACATATTCCAGTCAAATGGAATACGTAAAAAAAATGATGAAGTATGTTGAAAAATAACACTCAAATATGCGTGCTTGTTTTTTGTTTGTTTGTTTAGGTCTTTTTCTTGCGTTTGATAGTGTAAACAAAATTGCTGATCTGTTGTTATTTATCATTTAGCATTAAAAAAAAAAATAGAAACAGGTTCTGATTTAATTTAATTTAAAAAATATCTTTAAATTAAAATTTGTGGCTAAATAGCCTTTTTTTTGTTGTTATTTTTCCACGGTTGTGTAAAAATTCAAATCATCGTTTTGAGGACTTCGTCAAAACCTGGAGAAAAGTAAAATAAAATAAAAATGATGAAGTTTCGGGTCTGGGGTTCTTCAGTAAAATTGATAGCATTTTTAATAATAATATTTCTTATTCTTTTTAAAATGTTTTTATTGTAATATTTTTCTTGAAAAAGGTGTTGCTATGTGTATTTATTTTTGGAAGGCGCTGTAGTTATTCGTTCCGATTCCAAATTCCGATTCGACTTTTGTTTCTAACTCGATAATTATGGAAAATGACTCGGGGAGGAAAAAGCAGGTGAACGAGAAAATAAAAAAAAAAAAAATTAAAAATAAATGAAGTAAATTGCTTTTAATTTATCAGCATTTAAATAAATGTCTCAAATTTTGAATTTTTGCCAAGAAAATGTATTCCAGTCTAATTTTGGGGGATACTCGATTTTCGATTTTAACGTTTCAAACGACTTTTCTTTTTTACATAACAAAAACAAAACACTGATTTATTTCCCTCCCAGTATAATAAAATAAAATGAACGTATAAAGGGTGGAGATTATTTACACCAGAAATAAAATTTAAACAAATTTTATTTCTGGTGTAAATAATCTCCAGTCTCCACCCTTTAGTTTTTTTTTTTTCTTTCATTTTTATTTCTTTCCAACTATTATAGCCCGAAATATTGGGAATATTTTTTTAGTGTTGGAAAAAATAATTGACAAAAATATATTGAATTTAAAAAGGAATTTAAATCAAGGTTTAGTGTAAAAAAAAAAACAAAACATTTGAAACGTTAAAAACCGATCATACTGTAATCAACTTAACATCTTCTTGACACTTGACTTGATGTTCTGTTGTCCAGGGTGTTTATTATGGTTCACGTTTTTTTTTATGCATATGTATATCTATG